>JARHVA010003813.1:470000-567500 GCA_037957365.1 Torreya grandis | reverse complement strand
CACACCCATTCAATAAATGGAGAAGATGGTCAAGCCTTATACTTTCCCCTCATGGAAATCAGTCAAGCAAGGCACAATGAAGAAAAGGGAGGTCCTAGCTGAGGTGGTCTAGGAACCAATCCAAGAAAAAGAGGTGTTAACTCAATTTAATGAGCTTAACTTACCAAAGTTTCAAGACTCTCCCTTCCTTCCCCAAGAAACACATAAAGTAGCGTTTGAGGTCCCCAGTTGGAAAGATATTCTCTTGAGTTGCAAGCAAGGTGAACTTTTTCACCCTCTCACCATCTCCCTCATGGAGGAAGAACCTATTTTACAAAGAATGGAGGAGGAGATTGCAACCAAATTTGATCCTAAAGAGGACAACATAAGTGTCTATGATGAAGATCATGATAGGTAATCCACTTCACTCAAAAGGATAAGAGTCAAGTTTTGATTAGACTTCTTTGCATGGATTTTATGAATTAGATCCTAAAATTAGTACTAATGCCTTCATTCTTAAAGAGGTGAATATTCAGGATACAACTAAGGCTAAAGGGGATTTTGTTTCACTTCAAGAGCTTCCATTCAGTGTGGCTGCAACTGAGGATGACAGAGGTAAGAGATTGACATAGTCAATCAACCAACTGACTAGGTCAGAGAGGTCATGAAGGAACAAGAGGAATATATAGAGAAAAAGTAGGATTACAATGAATCATGGAAATAGTTATACCATGACTTCATCGAATAGATATAGGTTATAAAATAGCCTATGCCTCCTTTAGAGAATGAACATGAACTTGAAAATTAGGTTGAAGATGTTAACCAGTCTCAAGATGAATTATTCATTTAATTTAGTATTGATGTCTTCAATAATGAAGAAGAATGGTCAAATCTAGAGCCATTATAATATGAAATTTGGGCCTTAGGTGGATTGATGAGATTTTATATGGCTCCTTTAAGAGAAAGCAAAGCAAAGATGGTGTTGTAATTTGCATTGTCTCAGATGACCAAGTGGAAGCTACCTTTTGGTATGACTTAGAGATTTTATTCCTAAGCGTAGATAGTTAACCAATCACCAATTCAGAAGAGTCATGATATGTTGTGCTTAATTTAGAGCATAAAATTGAACCATCAAATAAGGAAGTTACATGAACCCCTATGTCCACTTTAGAGCAAATCTTGATGAAATTGACCAATATGTCTACATCAGAGACATGTCTGTTCCATTTATTCTACTTGAGAGCATGACCAAAGCATCAATAATCAGGCATCTCATCTCACCCATCATGAGATCTCAAAACCAAGGTGTTTTCCATCTTAGTCTATCGCAAGTGAGTGATGCTAATTATTTTCCATTTGTTCTAGGGGGAAGATATTTGTAAATTTCAACCCTATAAATATTAAAATAGTTTTCATGTTTTCCTTCAAGTGCCTTTTTTCACATTCATTTGGTATATTAGTTTCTCCTTATTTCCTATAAGTGCCTACGTGCACTTGCCTTTGGTTTTTTTGTTCTTGTTGTCCTTTTGCTTCAAGAGGAAGTTACAGAAAGGGCTAGCCTTGTATCATTTCATATCAGATGGGAGAGAGAGGTGAATCCATGCCCAATGGATCAAACAAGGAAAATAATATGTGTTCTCAAGCATAGAAAACATGCTTTCTTGTGAGTCACCTGAAATATTGGCCCTTTTTTCACATATACAAAACAACTTGGATATAGTGCAGTCTTTATAGGTGCTGGTGCAGAGAAAGAATGATCAAATGGTTTGAGTAGAATTTTGGATGGAATGATTGGTCCTAAGGTCTCATGTTTCTCACAAAGCTTTTGAAACACTTTAAGCTTGCTTAAAGTGTAATTTATCAATCTTTTAAGGACAAGTCTACATATTAAAGAGAGGGATCCAATAAGGTTCTCATAGTGGTCATAGTAGTTTAGGGTCATGGAATAAGTCTACACAAGCTTCAAGGTTTCATTATTCATTTAAACCTTCAAATATCTAGCAACAGTTCAAGCACAAATTTAGAAGATCTTATAGGTTAAAAAGCTAACTATAAATCCTTTTATTTGGATAAGTCCTTACTTGGAATATTATTTTGGGCTCTTATTTGGTTAATTTCAATTCTTTCAGACCTTTTTATTTGGTTAATTATTAATATTTTGGGCCAAGTGATAATATTTCCTTCAGGCTAATGGTTTCAAGTTTTTTTTGCCTAAGTGTTGGGAATTGTTTCTGACATTTTGTCCAAAATAAACATCCCAAGGTGCAAATTCTTTCAGACATTTTGTTTATAGAAAAAGTCCAAGTATAGTTGTGTTATGAAAATTGTCTAGGATAATTTTCTTGAGGACCAAGTTATTTCAAAAAAATTATCTATCACAAATTTTCTGAATGCAAAAGTCCCATAGACCTAATTCATTTAGGGGAAGTGGTAAAAACAAAAAACCCATAGACAAAAGTCTTGAAGACATAATTGCATTGGCCAAATTATCTTTGGGAAATTGTTCCAATAGAGCGATGTCTGCACAAATTTCAATGTTCAAGCTCGATAGTCATCCATTGGGGTCTTGTAGATGTCAGTGATGGTCATGTAGACATTAAATGATAGGTGCGTAGATGCCAAATTAAGGATATGATAAATAACCATAGGCAAACAGGTGTCAAAGTAAAGCCTCATAAAATGACCATTTGGGTTCAAACATTACAAAAGATCTTTAGAATGAATGCGTGAGTGCCAAGTGGCATGATCTTAGGAGTAGAATCAGATATAATGGTGAGTGGGAAAAAATAGAGTTAGTTGGTCCTAATAAGATCAATGGCTTACATTTAATCACACAAAATAAATCAATGATATGCATTAGGTCAAATATTCAACATTCCTAAGGATGAATGCGAAAGCACCACATGGCTTAAATGCAAAAGTAGATAAATTGACAATTGGGTCTTGAGAAGAGACATGGGGTTGCAAAGTGGCACTAGATTAGATTAAGTTGAAAAGTCAAAGGTATATCTAGGGCTTGTGTACATCTATATAAGGAAGATCAATGGTGAGTGGGGGTCAGAGAGGTCAAAATGTTGATAAGGCTCAAATCAAGTGAAAGGTTACCAAGTGTCTTAATTTGATTAACAATCCTAGGGAGCTTCCAATAAGATTCAAAGAGGCAATTTCCGACCAAGACAAATAGATACATAGTGAACCGAGTTCAAATGAAATTTGGGTTGAGTTGGGATGAAAAATTGAAGGATGAAATGGCACCATTAAAGATTTACAGATATAGAATAGGTCTTTCATACCTAATATAGATTAAAGGTCGACAACTTGTTGATGAAAAAGGACAAAGAATTGAGCATAGTGTTGTATATATTAAAACTATAGGGAAACCAATAGTTTGGACTGGTTTTTATCTATAGTGGACCAAAGTTTAATTTTCCATGCAAAGGCAAAAGTTTGTGATTATGAGTAAATAAGTCATCCTTTGACATGGACATTATCTTGATAGACTACCACTCAAAGCACATATGGTATGGATTATCAGATTCATTTATGGGGATTTTTTCCTCATCGTGAACACAAGTGGAAGATGGCATGGCAAATGGCATGGAAAATCAAAGCAAAAGGATCTAGTGGTTAAAGAAGTAATTCAAAGCTTTAAATTTTTTAATATAACATTTAACGATTTCCTTTCACATCAAGGGCATGACTCATCATGCAAAACTAATTCTTGTATTTTAGTGCCTCTCTTTCAGCCAATGAGAAGAGCTCAAAGACTACTAGAGATAATTTAGGCTAACTTATTGATGATGGACGAGTCCTAATTGGACCAAATAGATGGTGAAACATCCTTTAATAGGTGGTATCTCATTGATTGTCTTCAAATAATGTGCTCCCTCTTTTATCTTATCCCCTTTATTTATATTACCCATTATTTCCATTGGAAATCTCTCTCTCAAATTTTAGATTCTCAGAAGGAGTCTTTGATCTCGAAGAGAAAAAACTCTTTGAGATATTATAAAAATATGCTTATATTGATTAGGCTCGACCCTATCAATAATTTTTAATAACTACCTAATGATGAAAATAAATACTTTATTTAACTCTCTCTTTCCTTGGATCTGTGTCTATTGAGTTGTGCACTATGGTATTGTGTGAATGAGAATATTCCTCATCTATGGTCTTCCTTTTTGACCTCTTTTAGGGTGTTTCCATGCTAGTTGTAGGTCTAGATTCATGTTCTTTTGATATTAATAAATGTTGAGTGTGACTCTATAAAATTTATCTTTGCCTTTGTCCATTGCTACTTGAACCCTTCTATGAAACTCTTATACAATCATATGGATATTGAGATTATGTGAGATAGCATTGTCTTCTTCAGTTCTAGTGTGGGTTAAATTTTATGGGATTTTCCCATTTTTATTTGTTTCATCACCTTTTATCCTTATTAATATCCCTTATCCTCTTTCTAACCCTTTTCCATATGAATCATTAGTTTATCATTAGTTTTATGTGAGCATCAAAGAGGAAGCGGACCTTCTACAAAGGTTTAGCCCCAATATAGGTGACTGATAACTTGGGGTTGTTCCCATAGTTATACTCAATTGGAAGGGATATTGAATAACTCACTCCTCAGGTAAACATTTAAGTGATAAAACTTTCCAAGCACCACCATTTTTTCTCTAATATGTCATGGCCACCATTAAACCTAGCTAAACCATCCACTATTTTCTCCGCCATCTTTCTATAATTCATATGACACATCAAGATAAAGTACAAGATGAATAGAATCCATCTTGGCAAAAGGTGTAAAATTCTTAGAGTGTTTAATACCTTTGACCTATGAGAATACCTTTGAAACAAGATGTGTCTTATACTTATCAATGGACCCATCAGCTACATACATGGTGGGGTAAATCCACTTATACCTAACCAATTTTATTTCGATAGGAAGAGTGACAAAATCTTAAGTTTGATTACTCATTAATGAAGAATACACATATGTCATCATATCATCTCACTCTTGTATCCCATGAGCCTATGAAAAAGACTATGGATCCAAAGAGAATGACTAACACAAAAGTATAGTAGCAGCAGAATTACATGATGATGTTGATTAGGTGGAAGATCATGTATGAAAGGTGTTGCCTTATCAACTATAGTAAAATTCCACCTAGGCATAGTAGAAACATCATTTTTAATATGGTCATCATCATCTATAACCTCCTTAGGAATATCTTTAACTGTCTCCTCAAAGAATGAATCCTCAAGAGGAGGTGAACCATCAAATGAAGAAGAAGAAGGTATGGAAGAAGATGAAGAAGATTGAGATGTGATATTCTCACCAAAATGTACATGTGTTTCAAAATGACAATCATAATTATTAATATCTAAAAGATGATAAGCTCTACTATCTTCACAATACCCTACAAAAATCAAAGGTTTGATACTATTATATAATGCTTTCCATTTCTTATTTGGTATAAATGCCCAAATAAGTGTCCCAAAGACACAAAAAATGAGACATCAGGCTTGGTTCTAAACCAAGCCTCCTCAAGAGTCATATGATCAAGTTCTCTATGTGGTGTTTGGTTTTTAATGTAGTTTGCATAATTAACTGCCTTTTCCCAATAAATAGGAGGTAAATCCCTGTAATATCCCCTGTTTCCCTTAAATTTTGAAACTAAATATTTTGAATTGCTTTTCTGTATTTTACTTTTTTTGATGTTTTTGCATGAATAAAGATGTAATTTTGGAGATAAATTCAAATAAATAAATAAACCGCAGTATAAACTCTTAACTAACTAATCAATGATCTTATTATTCTTCTAGATGATTACAATATTAAGTCTCTGTCATGCATATAAAATAATATGAAACATTATTAAAAAAACCAGATTATTTCTCTAGCAATCTAAAAATAAACCCTAAATCTGTGTGGCTCGGGTTGCTGTGTCAAAAACATAGTCACCGACGTTGGTTATTTTGCCACCGTCAGTTGATATACTGCCGACAATGGTCACTGTCAATCGGTCTACTTTACCAACATCGATATACAATCGGCAGATGTCGGTCTCTGCACTCCCTGTGGTGCTGTCTAGCGTGCTACAAAATGGTACAGATTTTGTACAGTGGCCAAAACACATTACGGCATGGTATAGCTATACTCCAGGACCCTAGAAAAGTGTGCCACTCCTATTGATCTTGTTTTGGATGATTTTTTAGATCTAACCCCAATGAAATAAATACCTAAAATACATGTGATAACTTTTGTATGAAGTTATCTCTCAAATTGGCAATAGATCGACTGATATCTCACAACCTCTAAATTGCACACACTGAAGATTACATGTTCTCCAATGCAGATCGAATACTGAAACCCTTGGCTCAGTCTTCTCAAGAAAAATCCTTAGCAAAATCTGTCTTCAATATCAATAATCAGTCAAATAATATGACTCTCCTCCCAATGAGAAACCCTTATATCCTCAAAAAGGTGTGCTTGCCCTAATTAGGGTTTCATAATTAAAAATAGGCTAAATAATTAATATTTAATTAAATCAATCAAATATTAATATCTCCCTCAATACACATCTGATCTTTGAATCATCTGAAGCTGGTAAACCAGGGAGTGATTCTGCACATGACCATACCATAATAGGGATGCTCCACTGAGTGCCAAAAATCCCTATATAATAGGAGCTCAAGCAAACGTGTCTGAAAGAGCCCAAATGAAAAGCCAACTGGATAAAATTTTGCTAGTCGAAACCAAGCCAATCTCCACCATGACCCTCTATCCATCCTATCAGCCTATGAAGGTCACATAATAGGCTAACCATCAATTCTAAAAATGTCAACTAAAAAGGAGACATGACAATATGCCCCTCCTAAACTTGCTTGTCCTCAAGCAATCGCTGAATGATAAACCAATCAATCCACCTAGATCCCAAATGTAGTTATGATCTATACCGCTTTCAATCAATGCAAACTCCATGCCATGTCTATCACAACTCTCATCCAATGGCATCACATCATCCCAAGTACCAAGATAAGGATCCCAACATCTAATCCATGAACGGAAATCAAATAACAACTCAAGTAAACTCCTCACCTGAATAATGTGAACAATACCGATTGACTTCATGCACCTATCTCCTATACCCATTACAATATACGAATTTGGAATGTGAATTCTAGACATACTCATATCATCATCATCATGTGACCCGACTATAAAAGAAAGCTGAGTCCCTACCACATGTGCTAACTCATGAATTGAACTCACCTCAAGACAAAACTCATCCACATGTTTCTCTTGTATTGGTACCAATGTGCACTCGACAGTGCACTCTCCCATATCGTGTGGTATAAGTCTCTCTATCCAATGAAAAAACATATTTTTGATGTTGCTGCCCCGTATTGCCTTAAGAATATGTGTCTTCCCACCAACATCAAAATGAATCTCCATGTCCTTGAGATGAAGAGTGACTTCCTCAAGGGAATGAAGCCACTTCATACCCAAGACTAAGTCTATATCCCCCATGTTCACCACATAATAATCAACTTTGAACTCATAGTTGTTCAAGAGTAATGGGAGGTCTCTAATCATCCGCTCACACCTAAGAGTGTGACCGTCAGGCACCCTAACTCTAATGCCCTCAAAATCTTCAGTAGTGAGTCCACACTTCTCCACAAATCTATCACCTATAAAATTATGTGTGGCTCTTATATTAAGAAGGGTGATGACCCTCTGTCCTGCCAAAACTCCATAGAGTCTGAATGAATCATCTAACTAAATGTTGGATAGGTGTGCCTCCTTTATCTAAAGCTCTAAATCTAGCTCTACCTTAGGCTCTAAAGCCTCTACATCTGACTCCCCAGAACTATCCTAATATTTAGAACCCTCTGATTCTGAATCCTCATAATAAGCCCACATCACTCAATTGGCCTTGCCCTTAGGCCTCAAAGGACAATCGTGACTGGCATCATAGGGGCCTTTGCAGTAAAAGCAAAGCTTCTTCTTGCGTAGATCATTAAGAGCCTCTCGATCCAAAGGTGGTGCTACTAGGTTGGCCTTTGAATCATTCTTAACACTTGTTTTATCTATGTTAAAATCTGGTCTCTCTCTATTATTGTTGAAGCCCTTATTGTCCCTAGATGAAGAAGTACCTCTTGAGTTAGATTTTTTTGATGGGGCTGCCATATCCATACTTCACACCTTCTTCATAGCTTCCTATAATGAAGGAGGATCAAAGGCTTTAATCCAACCTCTCAATGGTTTAGATAGGCCCTCAACGAAGAGAACTACCAATCTACGCTCTAAAATAATTGGCACCATGACTACCAATCATTGAAAATCACCAATGAAAGACTCCAAGTTGCTTATTTATTTCAACTAGGCCAGATCTCAAAAGCAAACTTCAGGATATCTCCTGTCAAACCTCTCAACCAACCTATCCACAAAGTCTTGGTACTCGATCACCTGGTTATGCTGAAGTGTTACCATACCATGGTACCACCAATCTTGTGCTACTCCCTCTAAGTGCAAAGTGGCATATTTGATGGCCTCTATCTCTGTCATTGACCTCAATGCCAAGAATGTGTCAAGCTTATGAACCCAAGCTTGAGCTCTCATTTTGTCACTACCATCAAAAGTAGTCAAAGAAAGAAGTTGACCTCTAGGCCACCTGTCCTGTCTCACTGATCTTTAGTGCTCTCTCCTATGATTAACAAAATGATCAAAGGTCATCCTCTCCTGAACTTGAGGAGCTAATAAGTCGCACTCATCATTTGCAGCCATGAGAGCATCTGTAAATAGGGAATCTCCTATCAACTCCTCTGCTGGAGCCTCTAGTTCTTCTTGAATAAACGTAGGCTGTGTAGGCCTATCAACTATCCTAAAATGGGTCAGCTATGGTCTTTGATTAATAGTAGCACTCCTGTTATCTCCTTGTTCCCCATTCTATCGAACAGGTGGGCTCATCCTCTCATAGTAGTGAGTGCCTGTAGTGCCTATGTCATCTGTTGCTGCCTTGTAACCATAACACAAAAGATTTTTTTGGTGTCATGATCATCATTATGCATGTGGCCCCTAGGTGGGATACCCTCATGCCTATCACTCATGGTGATCGGTTGTTGTTCTAAAACTTGAGTGCCTTCAAGCAAGGCTCTAATGCATTTGAAATACCTGTGTGGTCCCAACTCTTGTGGCTGCCTAAGATTGTTAAACCCTCAGGATGGTAGGATTTAGCTCTGAGACCACTGTAATATCCCTTGTTTCCCTTGAATTCTAAAACTGAATATTTTGAATTGCTTTTCTGTATTTTACTTTTTCTGATGTTTTTGCATGAATAAAGATGCAATTTTGGAGATAAATTCAAATAAATAAATAAACCATAGTATAAACTCTTAACTGAATAATCAATGATCTTATTATTCTTCTAGACGATTACAATATTAAGTCTTTGTCATGCATATAAAATAATATGAAACATTACTAAAAAAACTTGATTATTTCTCTAGCAATCTGAAAATAAACCCTAGATCTGTGTGGCTCAGGTTGCTAAGTCAAAAACACAGTCACTAATGTTGGTTATTTTACCACCGTCAATCGATATACTGTCGACGTCAGTCACTGTCAATTGGTCTACTCTATCGTCATCAGTATACAGTCAGCTGATGTCGGTCTCTAAGCTACTGATGTCAGTCTCTGCACTCCATGTGGTGTTGTCTATCCTTCTACAAAATGGTATGAATTTTGTATAATGGCCAAAACATAGTACGGCTTGGTACGACTGTACTCCAAGACCCTAGAAAAGTGTGCTACTCATGTTGATCTTGTTCTGGATGATTTTTTGGATCTAAACCTAATGAAATAAATACCTGAAATACCTGTTATAACTTTTGTATGAATTTATCTCTCAAATTGGCAATAGATCAGCTGATATCTCACAACCTTTGAATTGCACACACTAAAGATTGCTTGTTCTCCAATGCAGATCGAATACTGGAACCCTTGGCTCATTCTTCTCAAGAAAAATCCTTAGCAAAATCTGTCTTCAATATCAATAATCAATCAAATAATATGGCTCTCCTCCCAATGAGAAACTCTTATATCCTCAAAAAGCTGTGCTTGCCCTAATTAGGGTTTCATAATTAAGAATTAGGGTTTCATAATAAAAAATAGGCCAAATAATTAATATTTAATTAAATCAATCAAATATTAATATCTCCCTCAATACACATCTGATCCTCAAATCGTCTGAAGCTGGTGAACTAGGGAGTGATTCTGCACATGACCATACCATAATAGGGATGCTTCGTTGAGTGCCAAAAATCCCTATATAATAGGAGCTCAGGCAAATGTGTCTAAAACAGCCCAAACAAAAATCCAACTGGACAAAATTCTGCTAGTCGAAGCCAAGCCAAGCTCCACCATGACCCTTTATCCATCCTATCAGCCTACGAAGGTCGCATAATAGGCTAACCATCAATTCTAAAGATGTCAACTAAGAAGGGGACATGACAATCCCATGAATGCATCATGTAGTTATCCATCTCTTTTAGAGTTTGGTTCTTCATTTTTGCTAAGCCATTATATTATGGAGTATGAGTAATAGAATGTTGGTGAGCAATGCCATAGGATGCTAAAAAATCAAAGAGCTCTCAACTAAAGTACTCCCCTATTATCTATATGAATCTTCTTTATTCAACTCAAAAACTATTTATCAACCAAAGATTTAAATACTTTGAAGTGATCAAAGACATCACTCTTATACTGGAGGAAATAAACCCAAGTATGCCTCAAGAAATCATTAACGAAAGTAATTTCATACTTATATCTATTGAAAAATGGAACCAAGAAAGATCATCAAATCATTGTGCACAAGATGAAGTGTTGAAGAATCTCCGATGGATATTCCCTTAGGAAACATAACCTAGTGTTGTTTCCTCAATTAATAACTAGGAAAAATCCATCAATACATGAAACTTTAGGAAGATCATCTACCATAATGTGAGTGATCAACTCCCTTAAATATCTATAGTTTAAGTGTCCAAATCTCTCCTACCAAAGCTGACTTTCAAAGTTTGCATGTGAAACTAAACACATCACTATAAGAGGAGTATCATAAAAACTCTCAAAATAATTGAATTAATAACTATGATCAATAACCCCCTATTCAATAAGTGTGTGTTTCTCTAACAAACTTGAGCTTCAACACCCTTTGGTTTGAAACTCAATGTCTTGCCTTGACCAAAATGACAAATCTAATAAACGAAAAGTAGATTGGTGGTGATGTATGGAGAAAATAATACATCATTGATGTGGCCACCATCTCTTTGTATGTCACCCTTCCCCTTAACATAAATGAAGTAATAATCTCCAACATCAATGTTTGAAGTAAAACTCACACTAAGAGATACAAATGACTCCTTGGAAGAAGTAATATGTTGTAAAGCATGAGAATCTAGAACCCAACTATCTAAAATAAGTAATTGTGATCTCTAAAAACATTAAGTGCTTTTCCATGCTCATGAGATGGAGGAGTGGAGATATAAATAATTTTTTTCCTAATGTTATCCTATAATGCTTGCATTCTCTTAAAACACCTAGAATCTTTCTGACTAGTCCCCCCGCAATAGGAGCAAGACAGGTTATACTAATTCTTTGATTTAGAATATGATTTGGGTTTAGATGTGTTAATGTTAAGCTTGGGTAAATTTTGAGATGGAGGAGGATTTTTCTTCTTTATACCCTTATTTTTTCCTTTAGTCTTAGGATATGATACAACTAATCATTTTTGAGAGGTGCAAGACTCAAGGTGAGATAATTTGGATTCCTTCCGAGTAAGTCTCTCACAAAACAACTCTAGATCAAGAATTTTGAATGCGACATCTAAGTCATCCATACTAAAGAAAAAGGTAGAAGCAAATATTTAGAATGGGCCACTCAACATAGACAAGATCAAGCACACACACTCTTCATCCTTTTTATCTCATCCACTCCCCTTCAACTATGTCAACATAAGCTTAAACTTAGTGAGATAGTCTAAAATTAAGGTAAAGTCATCTAGATTTAGTGAAGTAAGATCCACTTCAAGATGAATGGCTCTCAAGTGATCTACTTTCCCAAAAGAACTCATTAACTTAGTCCACATATTGAATGGAGAATCACACTGATAAAAGTGAAACAAAATATTGTCACTCACATAATTCCTAATCAAGCTCATGCATTCTTAGAACTTATATTGGTCCTAAATTTTTTTAAATTCATGTGTAAACTATGGTTGAGTTTCATTCATTAGGGACCATAATATTTTACACTTGATGATTGCTTCCATTCAATGTCTTCATTTATGGTAATTATATTTATTCAAAGGTTCATAATAATTAATACCAAGATTATAATCCATGCTAAATAATCACCAAAAGTCATATAAAATGCAAAAGAGTACACAAAATCAACACCGAGACAACCCCCAAAATATTGTATTAAGGAGCCGCCACACCCCCCCCCCCCCAATGTGGAACTTTATAAAAGAAGTGTGTTTTTACAAATTAGTGACACCAATGGATAGAGAATCAAAATCCATGTACTTTTGTAACACATAACTCAAATAAAAGTCATGGTTTGAAAGTTATAGGCATTACGATTTCCTATAAATTGGGTAAAAAGATTAAAATAGACACTATAAACTAAAATTTAAGACCAAATCAGAAAAGAACATAGTCATCCAACCACTGATTGAAATTGTAGTTTAACCATGGATTCATAAATTCCAATAAATATGCAAAAGACAAACCTAGTTACTGTTACTCTAATGAAAGTGAGTTGTGTTACGTATTTAAGGTAAAACAATAGCTTACAAAAGCAAAAAAAATGAAATAGAGGTTGTTTTGAGAGGAGAAAATGGTTTTACTATTGTGTTTTATCTCATATTCATATGGGATGTTGAAAACATATATCTATGCCCATCTAAAAGGAATGCCAAGCAAGCCACTCTCCTACAAGTGTTGATTCAACACCTGTACACAACATCAAAGAAGATAATGATTCTAATATAAAAAATGAAAAGTCTTTGTAGATTTTGTAGCCAAAAATCAAGATGTTTCCACCCCTAAGGATAAGTAGATCTTGAAAATTAAATGCCAAAGCTCAAAAAAGGGATGCCAATCTCCTTCTATGCCACTTTCAATAAAGAGCTTCAACTCAGTAATAGAAAACAAAAGTACCTTTGGTCTAAAAAGAAAGTGCCATAGCTAGTAGGTGGATCTCAAAAAGAAAAAATAAAATTCCAATGCTTAGCTTTGGATGGTGATGCCACATCATCCCTTTCTATCTCCACACTAGCTCATCCTCTTCCAAGTCACTACCACCAACAATAGCTTAAAACTCTAGATCCTTAATTCTCCATTATCATCGACATGAATGGGATCAAAAATTATGTGACTACTATAAACTTTTACTCTCTAGAACCCATTTAGAATGACTGAGCATGCCTATCAAATTTGGATTCAAAACTACACCAAACAATCGATAATTTTGTAAACCATTTCCCTCCTTATCCTACAACTCATTTTTAACTCCTATGATATTTTATGAAACTAAGAAAGTAGGCTTGAAGACATGAGGTTTAAGCTACAGAAGGCTGACCTACACTTTGGGTCTGACTTTATATATTTATGCCTTGATCTCTTTTCAAGATTTTTGAAGACTTAGATCTTATTTTCATAGATAGAAAATGATGCCAAACTAAAATTAATTATTCCAAGCTTGTAGATAGAAATGCAGAGAGAGAGAGAGAGGAGAGAGAGAGAGAGAGAGAGAGAGAGAGAGAGAGGAGAGAGAGAGGAGAGAGAGAGAGAGAGAGAGAGAGATGAGAGAGAGAGAGAGAGAGAGGAGAGAGAGAGAGAGAGAGAGAGAGAGAGAGAGAGGAGATTAATGTAATGATTTTTCCAATGTATATATAATGACTATATTTAATTCGCAATACCACAAAAATAATGTCGACACATCATCTCTTTTGTATATCGAATGCCTTGAAAATAGGTGGAAGCAATGCTTTAGATTAAGAAGAAGCAAAATATTTTAAAAATTCTTTAAAAATGGCATGTTGCTTTCCTGAAGGGATATCAACTCTTATCTTACTTTTTCCCACACTTCCTCTTTTTTTCCTCTCCCCTTCCCTATAAGATTAAAAACCACACACATTCTTCAAATCTTCATTAAAAGTGTTGGATCCATAATAGGGAAAGAAAAATGGCTAAGGATTTGTGAGAAGGGAAGAAGTAGTGGCAAGGGATATTTTTGAATCAAAATTTAATGATGTGAATGAGATCAAGACCATAAAGATCTAATGCCATGTTAGGAATGATGAGCAAATCATTCCAACCAATATTCAAAACTGATAACTCCAAGAACATCACACATGAAGTTGTAGACAACTGATTACAAATCAAAGCAAATTGAGTATTATTAATAAATATGATATTCTAGTACAAAGGAAAAGGTCTTGCATAAATATGCAAGGAAAAAAACATAACTATCGTAACTACCAAATGTGGGATAAATCCTCTCATAGGACAAACTCACTAAAGCACAAAATAACTAGTTAATACACTATAAGATGTGAGAAATGCATGAAATACATACTCTAATAGAAAAATATATTTTTATATGATGTTTTAGTTAACAATAATCATTGGGATGTTTTATATGATATTTGGTGATAGATATATGAGGGGTGACATCTTGAAACTCATATATCTACCCAGTGATATTACTTGATTATCTATAATTCATTTCCAGAGAGTATTAAGTGAGTGGATATGACTGAGATCCATATATGTAGTTTCTATAATAAAAACTTTAGCCAAAGTAATGTTATAGATCAAACATTATCATTCCTATATACCTTCTAGTTTACATGTGTATGTTGATGTCATATTAAATCGAAGAGTGTTTTCATGGTATATGTGTATGTATTAGTGAATTTAAACACACATGTTCTATTTGATTTCTTGATATCCACACTCTTTTTATCTTCCCATCAGGAGGTGTGAGAGAGACCATTGGTCTATTTTTGGATTTAAAAAACTTGTATGATTCTCTCCCTCTGTTCACTTAATCAGTGAGTTGGCAATCATAATCGAGGTTATATTTCAATGGATCATTGAGATTTTTATGAAGCCCATTTGTGTTTTTGTACATATTATATTTTAAATTTGGCTTTTTTTTTCAAATGTAATAAGTAGTACGTTGTTATTTGATATATATTCAACACACTAGTGGTTGTGAGACTTGCAATTAATTTCAAATAATGGGACAATAGTGGTTGTATACTAATTATATATATATTTATTTATTTTATTAGTGATTTGATGTATTAAACTCTTTCAAATATTGATTTTATGAAAAAAATTCATCATGAAATATGTTATGGGTTGTTTGAAAACTAAATAGATCATTTTGTTGATCAATGGTTTGATTAATTTCTACATTTACTGCTTTAGATGCATTTATTAGTCAAAAAATAATTTTATATAAAAAAATAGCTTATTTATAAGTAAACCATTTAAAAATATTGGTGTATCCTTTTATTAATCCATGATATGGAGTTTTACTAGAAAATTCCTAAGTATTGACTAAATTGGATTTTTAAAAACTATCAACATAAGACATGCATCTATGACACCAAGTCTATCAGATGTAGAGTGACCATAATTTTTTATATTTACTAAAAAAAATTTAAAGTATAATTTTACATTTATGTAAACATATACTTAACATTTATTTTAGTAAACCATATACCCCTTCCAATAGATATTTCATACTTTTTTTGTGCAATGTGAAAATAATGCATACATGTTATAATATGGATGCCATGTGTTCGTTAAATAGAATTCATATGCATTATAACATGTATGCATTTAGGTTTGGTGTTCCTAAGATTAGTTTGAAATATTGTGTATATGTTATAGATATTACATGTACTTTTAATGTATATAACATTTATGCCTTATGGTAAATGTCCACATAATTATCCCCCAATTATGTGCACCTACCCTTGTATGAGTTCTTATCAATTAGATTTGGTATTTCAAATGAATTGTTAACCTTTATGAGGCTAATGAATGAAGTTTTGAAATTTATATTTTGGGAAGTTTGTAACTTTTTATTTATATGATATTATTATTTTAGGTGATATGTGATAAATTAAAGGATATTTTGTAACAACTAAGTTTTAAGATCGTGTATGAGGCTACAAGTTTCAATGGATTAGAAAGCTTCTATATTAAATTTATAAAAATAGTTTTTTTAAATTTATGAACTGCTAAAAAAAAAGTATATGAAATGTGATATAAGTGTGTTTAAGTGGACTATTGTAGATTAGATAATCTTTGCGTTGTTGAATAATAGTATCAAAGAGAATCATATGTTGACATTGCTTGATTTTGGAAAAGTTATTCAAGTGAATTGTTACATAAGTGGAAGATCTATTAGAGAATTATTGAGCCAAAAAGGAAGATAGATAACTTATTTTAGTTAAAATATGAATGATTGAAATATCAAGTATTTTTTTGACAAAATTTTATGCAATAATTTAAGCATTAAAATTAGAGGAACTACTTATGATTTAACATTTAAGAGATGTATGGAATGTAAATCCCCAAGTTGCTAAAGTGTTAGAATAATAAATCAGGGAATAAATATAATAGTATTAATAACATTAGATTTGTATAATAATTAATTTATCTGATTATTATATAAATAACAAATAAATTAAAAGCAATGTACTTAGCTATATATTGACTAAGACAGACAAATGACAAGCATAAAATTAGTGTAAGAACTATGCAACATGGTATGAATAGGAATATGGAGTCAAAAAACCTCCTAAATTATTTTGAACTTATGGGTGTACCTTTTCCTATTTTTAGGGGATCTATACCTATGCTAATGAATGTTGGTTCATTTCTTGTTTCCTATTTGGAATGGTTTAAATGTGAAATATTGGGCCTGCATGTTTGTTAAGGTATTTTAAGAGCACAATTAGAAAAGAGTGGTGTTAGTAGGGTAGCTTATATGTGACCTAAACACCCCATGTGATAAGCATTGCCTACATACAAATACCTCCAAATGTGATAAATCTAGATGTAGTTTTCCCAATCTATGTGATGTTGTAAGTACTAGTGAATTCTAGTATGATTGCTAACTTGAATGCTCTGAGTGTGACTTGAGACTATAAATATAATTATTTTAAGATCTAGGATATTGTACATGGGTGTATACATAAGTAGGGCATAATAGGTATAAATGACTTTGATTTGTAAAATTATTTCTAAGTTTGTGTATGAGTAATTACATCTAATTTCACTTTAGTTGATAAGTGAATGAAAGTGGTCTATATATAGCATTCTAGTGTTTATTAAGATGTGAAATATGTTTAGGCCATCCCTAGGAATGCTTTGAGGAATGGAAATATATATATATATATATATATATATATATATATATATATATATATATATATATATATATATATATTGGGGGAGTAAATAGCTAAGGGACAATAGCATGGTCCCTATGTCAAATAGTGCAATGTTCTAGTGTCCATAGGGTCATGATAATATCTACATGGAAGGAACATACAATAAAGATACATGGGTGACTAGGGAGAGGCTTAGTTCTAATTTTGGTATATGTGAGAATGGGTTAGACTCACACAAAAGATGTAAAATGATCAAGAGAGGCCCTAAGATAGGCCTAGGGCTAATCTAAGGATAAGATGTCAAGTGACACTCACTACACTCAAATGACATTTTAGATGACTGCATCTCCATCCATTATTATTGAAATGTATCAAAGTGAAATGACTACCTAGGATAAAGGAAAATAGATGTACTTGCACTTACATAAGAGGTGAATCCAATGAATATGGTTTTGAGTCTATGAAATGTGCTCCATTACCTATCCTATGAATCAAACATGTATGAATCAGTTCTTACTTAAGAAGCATCAAAAGTAAAGACAAAATTGAGTAAATTAATGATAGAGAGAGGAAAATAAGGAATACACCTAACTTGGTATGTGAACCAATGTTAAAAACTAGTGACATCATTTGTGTGCATGTAGATGGTTATCAAATAGTGAATAACTTTCACTACGTTGATGGCTTGCTCAATCCCCATGTGTGGGTGGCTCAAGAACTTGAACTATCCTTAACTCCATCATTTCCCACCCCTATTCAATGGATCAAAATATGTGAATAACTTTGATTGGACTAATGTCTTATCCAACCCTCTAATATAGGTGTCTCAACAACTCAAGTATGTTATGACTCCATTGTTATCTATTGATGTAACTTATTAGGGTTTATCGTGTTTAAGACCTAAGTTGGTAAAGGGTCTAAGTACAATAAATCATGGTATAAATATGAAATAGATACAATCACTAATTTGTGCAAGGATTGACCTAATCTAATATTTATAAAATTAGTAATGAATGACAAAAAAAAGTATTTAGCTATAAATTGACTAGGAAGGATGATATTAAGGCCAAAATCTAGTTTGAAGGTAGGTCTAAATGTCATAAATAGGGTCCTAGTGTTATAAAACCTCCTAGATAATATTGGTGTACCTTTTATAATAATATTGGGGTGTTAGTGTAATATTTTCAATGATGATGTCCTTTGTGCATAAAATTGTCTAATCTTCTAGGTGTACCTACAACTAAGTTGAACATGTCTGTACCTTTGTGGATAAGCTCTGATTCATTACTTGTGTGTTATTTTAAGATTATTTAGGATAAAAACCCTAGAACTTCATGTTTTAGGGTATTTGAGTAGCACAAGTAGGAAAAGTGTGATGTTATTTAGGTAGGTTTGATATCTTCAACACCTCATTATGTTGAGAGTTTCCTACATACAAATACTCCAAGGAGGGATGAAGACCAATGTAGTTCTCTTTCCTCAGTGTTTACTAAAAGTACAAGTGAATGAAAATATGAGTTTTGACTTAAGTTATTTGAATGAGTATTGACACTAAAAATCTATGTATTTTATGCTTGATATGGTTCTAGATGACTATAATTAGATATAGAGTAAAATATGGATCAATAACCTTGATTGTACATAACTTGTTCCAAGCATATTTTTGTAATTTTCATCTAATTTACATTTAGTGGATAAAGGGATAAAATTCATGTGTTTATATCGATCTAGTTCTTATGCAGGATTTGAAATAGTTATAGGTTGATCTTAGGTGTCTTAGGAATTAAAAAGATATCTGTTTGGATTGAAACTAGGCAAGGAACATTAGAGATGAAAGTGGGACACTAGTACGGGGAGTTAGTGTCTAAAGGAAAGTTCTAGCATCTAGGTGTTAAAATCTGAGGTATTAGAGGCCTGAATCCATAGGGTAGGGTCTCAGATTAATTTTGAGATGTCTAAGGATGTGTAAAGGCCTTCATGAAATTTGGATAAGTGTTAAAAGAATACCTAATAAATATCTAGGGTTAAGTTAGGGAAGGGTTATCTTAAGTAACACTCATTTCAACCAAGTGAAATTTTACATAATTACATCCCCCCTTTTATATAAATTCAACAAAGAAAAATGACTAGGATAAAGTAACAATACGTGTACTTGGACTTACTTATAAGGTGAAGCCCATGAATCTAGGTTTAAGTGTGTGAAGCATGCTATATTTTGTATCCTCTAAATGAAATGTGGATGAATTATTCATTACTTAATATATATTGAAATCAAATATAAAATTGATTAAAGGGATAATAGATAGAGGAAAGGAAGTAATTCCCATAACTAGGTAACTGAACCAATGTAAAAACTTGGTGACATCCTATGTATGCATGTATATAGTTATCAAATTGGTGATTATATTAGACTAATATTATGGATTGATTAACCCCCATGTATGGTGACTGAATAAATTAATCCATTTTTGAATCCTTTATCTCCCATCCTTGTTTAGTGGATTGTACATTGTGAATAACTTGGATTCGATCGATGGCTTGTCCAACCCTCCTATAAAGGTGGTTCATAAACTGAAGTAAGTTATGAATCCATCATTTCCTACCCATGTGTAGTAGATTAATTTTTAATTTAAACTTCACATTGTAACTCTAACTATGTAGGATGGATAGGGCTCTATTTAAAATCTCTTAATTGAAAAATGGCCAAGGGGCTTCTCAGGCACTCGAGAATGTAGCTCAGTGACTATGCATAAATACCAACCAATGAAAATAGATAAAGGCATAAATTTGGTGTGGTACCTAGTGAAAATGGTGTTTAATGTATAAAACATAGATAATAACATAGAGTATTCCATTCCATCTTAGATCAACTGGTGAAAAATTGATCATGTGGAAATAATTTGTCACATGCATACCCCCAATTCTGATATATACCCACACATATTTTTGACTTAGTTGTAGTAATCTATTTTTATGTATCTAAAACTAAAATGGAAGTGATCTTACAATATATGATTCCCCTAATCTAATAAAACTTAGTATGATTGTGTGCAAAATTAAGTATAATATGATTAAATTAGATAACCTATGACTTAAATTATGCACGTCTACATTGTAACTATTGTGTCATTCAGTCAAATCTATATTTTTTCTTGCTATTGGATAATAACAATAAACCTTGGATATTAGAGTTGGGGAACTATTATCATAATTTTAGAGCTAGTGTCCTATGTTTTTCTATGCAAACTAAAACTGATCTGTCTAGCTATTTTCATTGTGTTGTTATGTAATTAAGTGTCTATGTATTAAAAATTATTCTATGAGTGAACTTATATGGTCTAAAATATGTAACAAACCTCAATCAATGTCCCCTTTTTAAGGGGTATTTTTTTACCTGTTGAATAATTATCTTCAAAATAAAATCTCTACATGATGTATGTCAGGTGGAAAACATATGATATAAGTGTAGTAAACTAATATAATGTATATATGTAATCACCTAAAATTTATATTTGAGTGTTAAGAATGTTATTTGAGACTAGATATTCCTAGCTTAGACCTAGACCTATTTGAGAGATTATTTACACACTTTTAAAGTGTTTGTGTGGGCCACATGTGTCCCTAGTTAGCTTAAATGTAGTCTTAGACCCTTAATTCCTGATCTTTTCCCTTCATCCCCGACATTATATTAGATGGACATTTGTACTACACTAAAGACACTAGATCAATGAGGCACAAGTTTTCGCAAAATGGACCCTATGTCCTTTACCCTAGTTTCCCTAAATAAATATATTTTCAATGGTAAAATCCTCCTAAGGTTGGGATAAGCATATTTTATTATCTGCATAAGAAATAAAACACTATAAATACATAAATTTTATCCATCTATCCAATAGATGGAAATTAAATGCAAAATGCATATTTAAACATGAAATAATTTAATTAAATTAAAGGTTATTAATATAAATTCTACCCTATTTCTACATACTACCATCCATAGCTACCCTAAGCTCATATTTTCTATATTTTTAATCTCAAACAAACTCATTGAACTCAAGGCCACTATCATCTAGCATTAGTTACACTTACACCAGCACTTAAGTGGTGAGAAATATATCGAGCTTCATCCCTGCTCAAAGTATTGGTATGTAAGAAAATTTCTTCCTAATGGGGTGTTGAGGATGTCCATCCTATCTTACTAATGAACACACTATTAAGATCATTATAAATTCTACCCTGTTTCTGCATACTACCATCCATAGCTACCCTAAGCTCATATTTTATATATTTTTAATCTCAAACAAACTCATTGAACTCAAGGCCACTATAATCTAGAATTAATTACACTTACACCAGCACTTAGGTGGTGAGAAATATATCGAGCTTCATCCCTGGTCAAAGTATTGGTACGTAAGCAACTTTCTTCATAATGGGGTGTTGAGGATGTCCATCCTATCTTACAATGAACACACTATTAAGATCATGCCTAAATTTTAAGGAGGATTATGTTTTTCATCATAAATCAACTATTAATAGCACAATATAGATTTCTAAACTTCATGCACGTAGGAATATAACCCATAAACATAGATGCAAGTGAACCTAAAATTTAGGTACAGTCTTACATAGAGGACATTAGCACCATTATTAGGACACTAGAGACACATAGAAACTTTATCCAAATGTGGTGATACTATGTAAGAGGTGTTATGATATAGAGATATAGTTGATGACACTCAAACCTATTCATATATCAGTTTCTATCACTCAATTATCTATATCAAGTGTTTTCTATATAACTCTTTATTTACGCATATTCATTACTATTTTTAGAAAGTCAAAGATAGTCAAAATATGTAACAAATTAGTGGTAATTTAATTCATATTATTCCATTTATTTAGACTACTCAGCGATTTAATCAAACATAGGATTTAAATTTAGTAAAAACATAAAAAGTTAAAACATTTGGTGAACGTAATGTAATTCAAATATTGTTCAAACAACCTAGATGATCCCAAGGTTTGTATCCTTGTTTTACCTTTTTACATTATCTGATTTAATTTTTATTAGATTTCATATATCCTATTTTAGCATCTCTATTCCAATTTATTTACTATATGCCATCTAAAAAATCTATTTATCTTCCATTAAGAGGAAGTGCTAGAATAGGTGTTAGTCCTATTGATAATATTCAAATTCCTACTATTCAAGCTTATAATATGGATAGGGGACCTATTATAAATTTAATTATTGATCCTTCACACCTTGATTATGTGTATTTCAATTATAATACATTTGAAGATGAACAATACAATCAAGAATAAGATGAAATACAAATTAAAATTAGGACAATCTCCTTCAACTTAAAAATGGTAAGATGATAATCAATCAAAATGAGATTTTACAAAGCTTTAGAGATAAAATTCAAGAACAATCCCTTGATCATGCACAAATCTTACAAGTCATCTTGTAAATTTAGAATAAATCAAACATTGGTTAATCTTCAACTCCCCCAGATAATAACATTATTACACATACAATTGGGCTAACTCAACTAACATAACCTAAAATTGTAATTAAATAAATTTTAGTGATAGTTACACCAATTATGACTATTTCTTCCATTCCATATGTATAATCCCTTATGCATGATGTTCATACTATATAGTCTAGGTGTTACATCTTAATAAGGGAGCCGTTATGCCATCACATGCATTAGATACTAATATTCTCTTACATACACCTTTGTCACACCATGTAGTGGTAAATCCACTACCATTTTGATTTTTGGATCCTAACCTTACATTATATTATGTTAAGGGTGACCTAGGTCATCATCTCAGAGCCTTTCACACAACATGTTTAGACTATGTCTATAACTATTGGCTTCTTCTAAAATTATTTACACATTGTTTAAAGGTTTATTCCCTATAGTGATTTTATGACTTACTAGATCAATCTATCATAACATTCAATCCTTTGATAGACATGTTTTTATCACACTTCTCCATCAATATCATTGACAATATCTCATATGCCCAAGTTTCATCGCTAAAATAAAAGTTGAATGAACCTATCACACAATACATCTTACGATACAAGACTATATTAGATAATTGACTAGCCCCATGGTAGACAAAATGGTTTATGAAATATTTAAATAGAGTCTTTTACCATAATTACATGAATCTATCATGTTTAAGAAGTTTCCTAAATTAATAGATATATGCAACACAAGAAAAGAAAGAGAGGTCAAGATATTATCACTGGTAAAACTAAAGTATACCAATGGATTATAATTAACTGCTAAGAATTCAAATAATCCTCCATACAAAGTAAGGTCCACCAATAATTAGACTGATCAAAATACCACAATTAATGCAACTTCAAATTCATCTCCTAGATAGGTTTTACCTACTCCTCAACACTGAATCTTCACCAACCTTATAGATTCACTACCACAGGTTTTACAATGGCTCTTAGAATTCAATGTAATATATCTCCCTCCTATTAAATAGGTTTATATGACATGTCATCTTACAAATAAATATGTTTCTAATGCCTTCTATGAGTATGACAAGGCATGAGGCCATACAACAAATAAATGCATAAGCTTAAAACATAAGATATATGATTTGATTGAGGCTAACATTACTAATGTGGACACACCCATAGAGGCACCAAAAGTATCTCAATTGGAATCAAATAAATTATATATATTCTTAGATCCATTTCTAAAGCACACTACAAATGAGGTATGGAGCACTCCAAGGTTCACTACACATATCAGTCATGTAGACCACAAGATTCATATAATACTATTATAGAGGAGGGACACACAATGCATAATATCATTGGCATGCACCACACTATAGTTCCACCTAGAAAATTAATCACCTTTTTATAGTAGTATATTGTTTGTGATGATACATATTTACATGTACTATTTATATGATCATACATAGTTCATCATCCTATGTAGAATGTTATGGTTGATAATGAGTTAAGCATTAAAATGTGCACTCTGACACTTTTATAGCATTTAGATTACACAGAGTAGTATAAATTCCCTATAAACATAGTTACTAGTTTTTTTAATGGTCATGTTCAGATTTGCATTAGGTAGATTCTGATTCCATTACAAGTTGGAGCATCACATATAGCCACTTAGTTCTTAGTAGCACCTAGTGCATGCATGTTTTATATGTTATTGGGTAGGCCATGGTTACAGTGGTTATGATACATGCCATTCATAGTGTACAAATGATTGAAATACATACATGTAAATTATGTGGTCATAGTTGAGGATCTTCCATATGAGTATCCTCTACCTATTCCATAGGTAGTTATAACATAATCAACACTTACATTTTTAGAAATTTTACCAAATATAGTGCAATTATCAGTTACAAATCAAATTATACATAATATGGATACATTATAGAGTTTATTAGAGACACTATTTAAGGTGAGTTATACAATTGTATTATTGACACATACACATACTCTCCCACAAAGATAATTATTCGATAGAACTCTATGTCAAAGATTTTAGAGGGCTATCTTCCACTAAGGCTTTTATGAGAACAATATTATTGGGTTATCATGGTTATAAGTACATGGAACCTATGTCACCTACAATTTATTATAACAAATGGGTTCATAAGACCCCTACAATTCATAGGACACCACAATCAGTGCCACAAATTTCTATCACCACTACATAGGAATATACAATTAAATAGTACTCAGTACAATAGATTATGGGATCATAGTTTCCTTTTCACACAATATGCATGATCACACTTTTGTTATTTGACACAAGGCATAATTATAGTGGGTTTTCTAGGAGTCTCATTGGATAGTATGGTTCCCAACCTATTATACATACTTTCCTTCTTTCTTTCTCCTTGTACGTGGTTCATTTTCATATTGATTGTAATATCCTATTTACATAAAATACAAAAATAATATAACTTGTTAAAAACATAAAAAAATCTAATAATTACTTAAAAAACACAAAATTTACAAATTGTATGCATTGTTATGTTTTCACTTATTATGTTTTCTAGACACTACATATGCTAGCTATCTTACTATAGCTAGTTTTATCATACATAAATGCTTCACTTTTTCTTGTTTAGTGCATGCAAATTACTTACAAAACTTAGGTCCACTATAATGATCTAAACTTGCTATTGTCTACCCACTGGGGGCATATACAATGATACATGATTATTCATTTGACACATTCTCCCAATTGGGGTATACTATACATAATTAGTATTACCAAGTTCTATCCTTACATATTCTACATTCAATTTTTAACATTGTTATATATCAATATTGATCATTTCTATTCATACTCAAATTATTTGTCTACTATCACTATTTCAGACTCAACATATGTACATCCTAGCTCTTACACATATTTCTAATATGTACTCATACATGGTTTCATTTATAGCCTACCTATATTAGACTTGATTGTATTTCTATGCTTCTTCAATTCAAGGGCATTTGAATTTTCCATTGTTATTTGGATCTACACCACTTATATTCACAATATGTATGTTTTGGATTATTTTCGTGTCCTTGTTTGTGCTTTCTTGATTGTGTATGTAGACATTTAAACATGTCCTTATATGTGGATCTAATCTAAATTATTTATTTCTTACATATGAGGATATTTTATTATGTCCTTGTATGTCTTGTTTTATCAAATTTAGTGACATGTGCCCATATTCCTTCTATTGTGCCCCCTTAGCCTATTTTGTGTGCCTCATGTGTTTTATATGTATGTTTTATTATATATATCAAGGCCATGACACATGTCTTTGATTGTTACACACCAGTTTCATATACCATGAGGAACCTCATGCATTTACTCATCTTACTTGGTTATTTTGGTGGACATCATGCCCCATTCCCTTAGGGTACTTACTTAGATCTATTAAGATTTGTTGTTACATACATTGATTACATATATCTTGACACACTTGTGTAATGATAGAAATGACATACATATAAAATTACAAATTTATTATTAGATTGTCTTACATTCTGATGTTATTTTTTAACATTCTATTTGATTATCATGTAGTTACCATATATGCTCCAGCTAACACACATTCCATAAATAATTTTATTTTGAGGACATGTTTTTTCACAGGTTTAAAAAATACCATAAAAATAGGGGGAATTCATAGGATTTTGTCATAGATATCAGGATCCTATATTGCACTCATAGAATATTCTTCAACACATAGGCTTAGTTTCATAAAATCATATAGTTAAACACAAGGGAAAAATAGTGCCTAAAAAATTGGTACAATGATAGATTTCAGACCAAAAAGACATTAGCACCCAAATAGGGACACTAGTACCACATGGGACTATTGTCCATGTTATATAACTATTATTAGATGTTCTTAATTTTAGGATAACTCAAATTATCTAGAACAATACACTAGGTACAATACATGTTTACACTGATGCAATAATAGATTTAATAGTTATACTTAGATTTTGCTCAGATTCACACTAGCTCAATTCATATTCATATTACCTACTCAGATTAGGGGCATGATCATTACCATATTTAGTTAATATAATCAGACAAAGTTTTTAAAACTCAATTTAAAATCAATATACTCACATCCAAGATTGGGGACATGTGCATGGCATATTGTTTCCATATGCTCAGTTACACATAGGTTGATCAAATGGAATGTAAAAATTCATGTCATTCTATATGTTTCATACACTTAACATCATAATCTATGTTATCACCAATTTCATGCCTTACTCCATCTACATTCGATGTTATTCTTGAGTGCATGTAAACTGCTAATATACCTAAGTTGATGCAAAGCCAATATGCTTAGTTAGACATTTCTAGTACTTTAGGCAATTCAATTTTAGAGGCATATACTACACATTGGTAGTCAATGATGAAGTCGTATCCTAATTGAGTTATTGATCTACTCACATGAGATGATATTACACACTATCAATCCAGTCTAAGCTATTAGTAGGTCATGATCTACGAAACAAGGGTGACCAACAATGGAGTCAAAATTGAATTGAAATCTTGAGCCACCCACACATGAGGATTCAGAAAGTTATCATATCATTATAATTTATTCAATGATTGATCACTATATGCATACACACATAGGTTATCACTAGGTTCATGCATTCATTCATATACCTAATGAGGTGTATTAATTCCTTTCTTCTTTCCTATCTCTTTGCCTAGTATTACTTAGTTACTCATTACTCAACATAGTATTTTACTTTCGATATATCTTAAGTAATGAATAATTTATGAACATTTAATTTTCATTTCATGTACAAGATCATGATTCACATACGTAAAGCAAACTTCAGATAGTCAGACTCAACTTTATGGGCTTCACTTCCTAGGTATGTCTAGGTATGCTTATTTTCCCTTTATACTAGTCATTTTAATTTGTTGCATTTATATCATAAGGGGGAATGCAATAACATAAAATTTGTATTTGAATGCTAAGAATACTTCTTGAGACTACTTATTCCTAGCTTACTTCCTAGACTTATCTTAGATCTTATTATCACACTTTTCCATTTTTTGTGCGAGCCACAGGCATCCCTAGTCATCTCAAATAGATTCTTAGACCTTCATTTCCCAATCTTCGTGCTTCATTCCGATCACTCTACTAGTGGGATAATAGTTCCATGTTAAGGACACTAGATCCACATGGTGCTAGTGTCCCCAAAATCATGACTATGTCCTTTGCCCTAGATTTCATGAATGAATATATTTTTAAAGGTAAAACCCTCATATGATTAGCCTAAGCATCTTTTATTATCTGTACAAGAAACATAACAATATAAATACATTAAATTTTGACCTATATCCACTAGATGGAAATTATATGCAAAACATCTATCCAAACATGAAATAAGTTGATCAAAATCAAGATTAGTGGGACAAAAGTGCCATGTTAAGGACACTATATCTACATAATGCTAGTGTCCCCAAAATTGTGACTATGTCATTTTCCCTATATTTCATGAATGAATATATTTTTAAAGGTAAAACCATCATATGGTTAGCCTAAGCATCTTTTATTATATGCACAAGAAACATAACACTATAAATACAATAAATTTTTACCTATATCCACTAGATGGAAATTATATCCAAAATACCTATTAAAACATGAAATAAGTTGATCAAAATCAAGGTTATTAATCCTTATTCTACCTTACTTCTACATACTATGTTCTACAACTACCCTAAGCTTAAATTTTGTATATTTAAAATCTTAAGAATAATCAAGGCACTCAAGTCTAATATCACATTAGCATCACTTGCACTTGCACCAGCACTTAGGTGGGGAGAAATACATCAAGGTTGACCCCTCTTTAGAATATTGGTATGTAAGCAACTCTCTTCACAGTGGGGTGTTGAGGATGTTCAACCGATCTTACTAATGAATACACTTTTCAACTCATGCCTTACTTCCAAACAAGATCAGGGATTTCATCATAAATAAACTATTACAAGCACAATACAAAGTTCCAAACTTAATACACATAGAAATAAAAACTTTAAAAGAATATACATGTGTAACCATAAGTTCAGGGCAGTCTTGCACAAAGGACATTAGTGACATTATCAAGATACTAGAGCCACATAGTACCTCTGTCAAAATGTGGTACTAATATCCAAGATGGGTTATGATATAGAGATCTAGTTGATAACACACATGCCTATTCATATCTCATTTTACATCATTCACATTGTCTATTTCAGGTGTTTTCTAGATAAATATTTATTTGTACATATTCATTACTATTTTTAGAAAGTTAAATCTAGTCAAAATATGTAACAAATGAATGGTTATTTTGTGCATATTATTTCACTAATTTATAATTCTCATCCCTTTAATCAAACATAGGATTTACATTTATTAAAACCTTGAAAGGTTATAACAATATACATGACATCAAAATGTAAGATAATTTGAGTATAAGATGGTAATGTACAATGCATGTTAGATATATCATTCAAAAGGTTGTCAATATATATATAAATATGTAAGCATATGTATCAATTGCATAATATAATAATGATCTATGTACATACCTAACGGGATAGGGCATGATATCCATGAAGGTACCCAAGGAAAAAAGGGGATATGCATGAGGGAACTCATGGTATAAAAAACTAGGTGTATATGTAACAATCAAGATAGAAGTGTTGTGTAAATTATAGACACATGAAAGCACAAATACAACACACATAAAGCGCACAAGGTAGGCCAAACTTCCATAATACAAGAGAGATGGACATATATCAATAAATCTAAAAAATAAAAAACATACAAGGACATTTTCAAATGTCCAAATATGAACAAAAAGTAAGGTTGGATTAGAGACACATGGAAGGACATGTTTAAATTTATAAACATACAATCAAAAAGGGACACAGAAGGACATGGTCACATGTCCAAAATATACACGTAATGAAAAAAGTGGTGTAGAGCCATATAGCAATGGCATATTCAAATGCCATTGAATAGATGTATAGACAAAGAGACTTAATCAAGTCTAGAGTAAAAAATATATAAATGAATGTATGCATGAACATGTGGCATAAATTTATACAAAACTAATAAATTACATTAACAGAGTCTATATTAGTATTTGTCGTCAAAAAAAATGACTAGTAGAGGATGATCAATATTAAGATATAAACAATGTTAAATATATGATATAGTATAGAAAAATGTAACTGAGTAAACCATAATCTCTATATAATATGCCCCCAATGGGTGATTGTATCAATGATGAATATATGTAGCTTTGTGTATAAGATTCCACCAATGGGTGAATGTATCAATGATGAATCTATGTAGCTATGTATGTTCTCCCTATTGCTAGATAATAGCATATGTAGATCTATGTGCTAGACTTGGGTCCTATAAGAATCTATGAATACTAGATAAGAACAAGTGAAGCATTTATCTTTGATAGAAAATGACTATACTAAGATAACTAGTATATATAGTACCTTGGAAGAATAAAGAATGTAAACATTGATATGAAAATAATCTAAATTTGGTATTTTATGGGAAATATGTGATGTTTTTGTGTTTTGAACATATTATATTATTTTTGTGTTTTCTAAATATAATTTATGTACAAGAAATAAGGAAAATTTATTACATCCTGATTCCTCACTAAGCTAACTATTTGACTATTTATAGATGATTATGATAGATACACATGATGTTGATAATATTTTCTAAATAAGCTTGAGATTATGCTATTTTGGGATATTATTGTATTGCTTAATTAAATAATAATTCATGATTTTATTAGCATGAGTTGGTTTATGTATGCATTTTTATTTTAAGCATATTAATGACTTGTTATAATCATGTATTGTTGATTATGATTATCATGTGATATAGCCTAACTACTTATGTGTTATGAGGTGGACAGAGGAGAATTATTACATCAAACATACAAAAATGGAGAGCATCATCAAAGAGGGTGGTGTATATGGAGACATCATTGGTCGATAAAGCGCTAACAAAACCCTGCACACACCATAATACTTAGTCATGTTAGAATGTATTTTAAAATGATTGTTTAAATTACTTACTTATATGGTTACTTAAGTATATATGGATAGGAATAGGAGACCCTTGTGTGGTTAGCCTAATAAGTCATTATTATTTTACAGGCAAAAATTAATTAAAGTAAAATTTAAATTCAAGTTATTATTTATTATTTTATTATTTTTTCTCTAAATTACCAAAATATGATTTAATGCTAAAATAGTTAAATATGAAAATAGAATTTCATAATTAAAATAAAAGGGAATTTTTTTGCCTTAAAAACATTAAAAATAGAAAAATAAAGGAAAAACAAGAAAATAATTAAAATAGCTTAAAATTAAAAACAAATAATAAAACAAAGAGAAAAATGAAAATAAAAGGATGGAAGAGAAAATTGGTATTTTTAACTCAATTAAGAAATAACATGAAAGAGATTTGATAGAGCTTGGGCATTGGAAAATAGAGAAGGAGGAATGAAGAGTGGAAATAAGGAGACAAAAAGAACCATTCAGTGAATTTAATGGTAAGGGGTGTACTTAAAATTAATTGTTTGTTGATGTGAGTGGAATCTTGAATATTAACATAGAAATTGTTATAAAATAGGTTGGTTAAGCAAATTATAGGAAATACCCACTAAATTAGCATTACCCCATCCTTTTAAAAAAGATCTGAATAATTATTTGATGGGAATATCTAGAACTTATAACCAATAAATGATTATTAGATATATACATAATCTTGTAGTTTGAAATCAGTAGAGAACCATGGTTGGGAAAGAAATAATAAATATATGATAGAAACTATATATCCTCCTTAATGATAAATCAAATTTTGGTTTGAACATTAATTTTTTTGACTTATAGTTCTATAATTCATTCTGAGCTCAGGTTACCAGGCCACCTAATAGAAAAACTTAGTTAATAATACAACTAGCATATTAAAATTTCTTAGCAATAAACATGGGTTTGGTTATAAGGTAAAGTATATGTTATAAATTAGAGTGTATCACATCATGGTTGTAATAGTGTATACAATGTTTAGAACCTATTTTATTTTATAAATGCATCGAGTATGTTGGAACTGGCATGCAAATTATGAATGAGTCAAACCTTATTAGAATTGTAAAGCATCAAACACTTTCTTTGAAAATACAATAGGCATCAAGTTGAAATTTGGTATAAATATCTTGATGAAAACAACTAATCGTAGTATATTTTGCTTAAGAGACTAAATGAATATAGTTAGTGAGGCATTGAATCTTTTTAAGCTTCAAATCTATTCTAAATGGATATCTGATGCCAACCCATTTTAATGATCTTAAGCAACTAAAATCTATTAATATGTGTTAGGCATCAAACTTAGTAGAGTTTGTATAATTTCCATGAAATTGTCAACTCCTTATTATTTTACTTGTATTTTTTGACTGGTTAGTCACCTTTTGGGTCATGGTAAAAGACTAAGGCATAAAAATATTTATATTTCCTTTCTATAGAAACCTTTTTGTCTAACAGCTTTAGCGTTGTTACCATATCAAGTTATGTTCTTTTCTTTAACTGAGCCTAAGAGCAATATCGCTAATATTATTTTTATCTCATCTATTTAAACTCAAATGAACTGCAATCCATTTTATTCAAGGATTTCAACAGACTCAAAAATCCCTTCTACACATTCAACAGACTATAATTATGCATTTATCTCCATGTCTGGAGATGACATATATATAATGTATATATACTATGGTCTTGGTTCCTTTTGGGAGTACGAGTTGCTTCATGTTTGTTTCTTACCTTTAATAACTATATCATGAAAGTGACTTTCTTCGATTATGTCATAAGTTTCATTTTACTTTGGCCAACACATATTTGATTTTGTGTTATTTTGAATTAATGAGAAGGGTAGAGGGAGACCCACACTTGGTTAGTAATAATTTTATTTTATAATTGGAGAAAATAACTATGACCACGTAAATATATTAATAATAAATTATCACATCACATGTATGAAAAGCATACTTAGAATTATGTATGCCTAAATGTCATTTCCAAGTAGTGACTTATGTAGTGATGTCACAGAATTTGACTAAACCATATAGTTTAAGTATTTATGATGTCATTTAGGGAAATAGTTTAGCTATATCTAATATAAATAAGGGTCGACGACTCTATTTAAGCCACTAAGTAGTGGTTATTTTCATATTAATTTGAATTTTTAATAAATGGGTTGGAAATGATTAATATTAGATGTTTTATGTATTATAACAAAATTTAGCAGCCATGTTATATCCACCATGTTAGTATGATTGAGAATCTGTAATAGATTCGATGGGCATAATATCAAGCTATTTATAAATATCTATATTAATGATTAATAACTGTGAAGAATAAAGATATTGGTTTGCTTATTCAAAATATTTTATAATGTAAGGAGGTATAACTAGAGGTTTAACAAGTGATATACTAAGATCACATAACGAGTTCTCAATTTATATTGATAGTGGATTTTGAAATTGAGAATACCTCTATTTTTAGAAATGTCCATATTAGTTAAATTGATGAGTAAAAGAACTATATTCTATTTTATATTAGACAATTTAGTAAGCTATGAATATAATCATAGATGTGATTATATGTCTGTTATATATATATATCTTGTTAACCATAGTTAAATGATGACCATGCCTAATGATGGATGTACATAGACATGGAGGTATATGGATGTACATAGTTATAATGAAATGATTTAATGGGCATAAATAGATATGCCATATGTATAAACTTTTAGATGCATGTCTATAGTATATGTTGGACTACTGTGTTGTCATGAGTTAAACCTTGCAGAATATTAGGATTATTTATTACATTGAAAACTATCGCAAGGGATTTAAAAGTATAACCATTTATGTATTTATGGATATTAACTCAGTGTTTATAATAATGGGAAAATGAGTTTAGTAGTAACCTTGGAGGTGGTTTTTGTTATAGTCCCTCAGGTGGAGTATTAACTGAATAAATAAGGATTACATAAATGACATAGTGAACACTTGTTTATAAATCTCTAATGTCATACCAATGCTAGTCTAGATTTCTTAGTTAATATTATTAGGAATAATATTAGTCAAAATTATAAGAAATAGCATAACACTAGAATATATTCATGTGGAGCACATTAAGATGTGTAAGTGCTCATATGTGGAGATTCTATTGGTAGCTCTTTAATCAAGTGGAATAAGTCATTAAATTACCAAAGAATTAGGAAACTATAACTCTTGGATTAGTCTCCTAAATAGGATAACAAATTTATTTGACTCACTTTTATTAATGTGAATGACTATTAGCCCTATGTATTCGGTATGGAATATTTGTGTGCATTACATATTATAAGTGTGTTATTATAAATATTATGTTATACTTAATTTATAGTGGTGTAATGTGATGCATGTTATTGGTATGCAGAATACCTGGGAGGTATAGCTATTTATTGTATGTTTATTAATATGATTTGATTGAATCTTTTTAATCATAATTTTGGATTATGTGTTGTCATATAGTTAGGAACCTATGATAGTATGGGATATCATAGGGTACTATACTATAAAAGTATAATGTACCCGGATGGTACTTTACTCACATTTGTCTATTTACATATTAGTATTTACTATGGATAATAGGGGTTCTTATAGTTGGTAGATTGGTGTATGCGTGCATGTAAAATATAAGAATTTAACAAACATTATGTTATAGGATATGGTGTTCTGTACAAAAATAACTTACTTTGATTTATATAGTTACTCATATAATGCCTGTGTTTTCATGAGACTACTTTAAATGATTTATTATAGAAAACATGTAGTCAAGTCCTGGAACACTAGTCTATAGTAATATGGGTTTCTATAGGGTGTAGATAACTAGAAACCAATTATATTATTGAATTGTATAGTTAAATTATATGTTTACCTGGGTGGTATATTTGTAATCATTATTTCTAGTTTGGTTTAGAAAATAATGAAAGATTCATGCATATGTTAGATGGACTTAATGTATATTATTATTAATCTTATTTATAGTGTGCATGTGATGTATTTTTTAGTAGGATGTAAGTTGATGAATCTTGTGGTTAAATTATATTTGACCAATCTGCAATGATAATGGAAAGTATGGAGTGAGATGAACTTCACTAGATTACTGGCATTGCAATGGTAGATGAAGGCAATCCAATTAAGTGGTGTGTATGGAATTGATTGATCTAGATCATTATTATTTATTATTTTTAAATCCTTGGGCCAAAGTATATTTAGTGAGACATTATCATTTCATGAGTATGGTTCACATGTTAGTGTGATACATTGCAATAGAATGGATTTTTATGATACATTACATGTTTAGTTTATAATCATACAACACACAAGTACTTGCTAGTCTCTATGGATTCTCATGCCATCTCTATCTATTTGAAATTATATCCATTGTAGCTATATCTTTTTTTGAAGACTTTGTCCTTATAAACCGTATTTTGAGAATGGTTATTTTCTTGGCCTAATTCTAAATGTGCAACTTAGGTTCTTGTTATTTTTATAACATTACATATGTATCTAGATCTTTTACATTGTAAAAATGTATTTTTGAATTATTTACCTTAGGATGTTCAATAAATCCTAAACCTTGTTCACCAACATTATCAACTTTTACAATAGGAATATTGATTCTTTGGGCCTACTTACCCTAACCTTTACCATGATAATAAAATTGTTGTAGATATTTTTGACCAAACCCATATTTTTTTTAAAGTTTGCCTAATTTGGAGAGGTATTATTTTATACTTCACTTTCTTTGCCTATTCTTTTTTTACTATTTATTTAACTTATTTTACTTGATGAACCTTTTATTTTTCTAAGTTATACTTTGGTAACCAATTTTGTAGTGTTTTTGAATTTGAAACTTTTTAAATGTATTCATGTATCATTGTGGATTGCTTAGATTATTTATCCTATATAGGGTTCTCATTAGAAATTATCTATTGTATATGCTCTTTTAATGCCAAACATGAATCTGTGTGATTAACATACATTATGTGGTATACTTAATAGTATTCAGATCTCCTAACTAGATGTAGAGGACGTAAATTGATCAACTTAGATTTAATCATTTGCCTTAAAATATCACTTGAAAATAAATTTGATATTTGAGTACTTTTTGAATCACTAGTTGTCAATGTACTTTATTGTGATTTATTATTTTTATGTGTAACATTGCTTGCCATAAATTGAGTAGGTGAGGATTCATATACATGATTGAAACTAGTAAGACCTAGAGGTTTTTATCTTGTAATCTGATTTTCTAATGTAGTAATATTTTCAGGTAATAATTAATTTTAATTTTACAATTCTAAAATTAACATGCTCATACTAATAATTTGATCCCTTAGTATCCCACTAGTGCAAACCTTAGTTTCTTTTGATTAAACATGCAAGACACATCTTGAATTGGAAATATGGAAATAAAAGAGTTTGAAGGATGGATAAAATGAGTAAAGTCATTTCAAATAATACTAGAAGCTATATCACCTCTTGGAGTGGTGATAACATGGACCTAGTTAGAGAGAATGTAGTTACCTCCCTCTTGGAGATAAGGAGGAAAAGAATCTTATTTATCCATGTAATTTGGCAATGTCACTTGGAAGAGGGACGTTAGGGTAGAATCTATCAGGTCTAAAAACCTAACACATATAAGGGAAATAAGAAATATAAGGTTGAAATGCATAATAGAATATAGGGTTAGGGTTTGGGTATTATTCAAAGTAAATAAGGTTCACCAAATGATTTAATGTTTTAGATTTTATGGAGTTTAAGGCCTAGGTTGATAAGGGTTTGAGTATATTTAATCATGGTATAAATATGCAATAAATATAGCCACTGATTTGTGTAGGGATTAACATAATTTGATATTTATAAAAGTAGCAATGAATGACAAAAATAAGTACTTAGATGGAAATTGATTGAGACAGATTATATAGAGGCTAAAAACTATCATGGAAGCAAATTTGAGTGTTGTAAATAAGGTCTAGGTGTTATAAGCCCTCTTAGATAATAGTGTTTTACCTTGGACAATAGTGATGGGGAAATATTGTCCCAATTTCATCACTAATTTCCTTTATGTATACATTTAATTGATCTTCTAGGTGTACCTCTGACGTAGTCTGACTCGCTTGTACCTATATGGATTATATTTGATTCACTGTCTATGTATTGTTTTGAGTTGGTTTATGAGAAAAACCCTAGACCTCCATATTGTCAGGGTATTTGAGTGCCACAAGTAGTAAAAGTGTGATGTTATCTAGGTGAGATAGACATCCTCAACACCCTGATATGTTGAGATTTACATATATACTGATACTCTGATGAGGTATCAATCTAAATGTATTTGTCCCACCTACATGTTTGGTGAAATTGCAAGTGAATGCTAATATGAGTGTTTACTTGAGTGATTTAACTAAGGTTTGAAAATCAAAATATATGTATTATGGGCTTCAAATGGATATAAATGATTGTATGGATAAGAAGGGAATAATAGGGATCAATAACCCTAATTACCCATAAGTGGTTCTATGATTGTTTGTGTATTTTGCATCTAATTTACATTTAATAGATAAAGGGATAAATCTTATACATTTATATTTTTTTGGTTCTCATGTGGGGTTTGAAATAGGTGTAGGTCATCCCTAGGTGTCTCAAGAATTAGAAATATATATGTTAGGGATAAAATTAAGCAAGGGACATTAGTGTTAAAAGTGGGACACTAGCGAAGGGAGCTAGTGTCAAAAGTAAAATTTCAGTGTATTGGTGGTCTAGAACCTTAGGTACTAGGGGTCTGGATCCCTAGGGAAGGGTTTGTGATTGATAATTTTGGAAATTAGACCTAAGATAATTTTAAGACTAAGCTAGGGATGGGTTGTCTTAAGTAACATGCATATCACTCAAGTGACATTTTATATGACTACACCTACCCATGTGTAGTAGAGTAATGTAAATGAAGTTGTGTAACCAAACTTAAACTGTATAAGATGGATCCAGGCTACTCAAAAACTCTAAAATGTAAAATGTCTCAAGGACCGCTGAAGCACTTGAGGATGTAATTCAAGGACTATATGGTAATAATAATTATTATAGATAGAATAAGGCATCAATATAGTGTGAACCTAGTGAAAATGGTGTCTAAACTAATATCATGGCTAATGACGTGGAATTATCATTCCATCTAAGAGTATTAGTGTCAAATTAAACATATGCAAACTATGTGTTATGCACATACCCCCAACTCTGATATATATACACATGGATTCTACACTCTGTCATAATAATCTAGGCCTAAGTATCTAAAACTGAAATGGGAGTGATCATGTTGCACATAGCTCCCAAAATATGGGCAAAATTTATGTAATCTATGTGAAAACTAAGAATTTTTTGAGCATATATGATAATCTATGATTGATATTGTGTAAACATAAACTGTACATACTGTACTTTTCTAGAAATTTTTGAATTTTATATTTCTAGGGATATTGTATAGTAACATGGTCCCATGGTCAATAGTGCATTTTGATAGTGTCCTATATGTCTCACTATTAACCGCATGTATTATTTCTATGAAAAATTGATGTTCTTCTATATATGACTATTTTCACTATGTATTCTTGAATCTAGGCTCTGTATTTTGTGTTTGCATGCTAAAAATGTGTTTTGAGTACATTAGGATGGTCTAATCACTATGATAAAGCCATGTCAATTCCCCCTCTTTTCAATGTAGTTGTTTAACCTTTTTAATAACTATCTTAAAAATAAAAGCTATGCATCATGTGTGTTAGACTAAAAACATATAAGATATGCATGATAAACCAATATAATGTGTATACGCGACATTATAATATAATATAGTCTAATCATAAGCTGGTAATGTATGATGTATGATAGATATATAATTCAAAAGGTTTTAAAGCTAGATATAATAGTGTAAGCATGTATATAAACAAAAATTATGCATATAATATGAGTAACTACCTAAGGGGATGGGGCAGATGTCCATTAAGACACACAAAGAGGAAGGGGAGATGCATGATATCCTTCATGGCATCAAAAAATGTGTGTGAAGGAAAGAAGAAAGAGACAAGTGTCATGGCCATGACACATACATAAAATCATACATATAAACATATGAGGCACACAAATTAGGTAAAGAGGACACAATGCAAGCGACATGGTCACATGTCACTAAGTGTGAAAAATACATACATACAAGGACATGTTCAAATGTCCACATATGCATAGAGAAAGCAAGGTTGGATTAGAACCACATTGAAGGACATGTCCAAAACTTCATATACATGATAAAAAAGGCACACATAATTATGTGGGCACATATCCAAAGCATAAACATAAGGAAATAAGTGGATTAGATCCACTAAATAATTATATGTTAAAATACCCTTGAATATATATAGAAGCAAAGAAATAAAATAAAATCTAAACTATGAAAGATAAAAACTAAGGTATGCGTGCATGTGTGGTAGAAATCTATATAAGAGTAAATATGTACATAATTTGAGTCCATGGTAGTGGTAGTCATAAAAAAAATATGTGTAGTACATAAGATGGTCAATATCAAGATATAATCAATGTTAGATCTATGATATGGAGTATATAAGCATATAACATCTAAAAAAGAAAGTTATGTAGTATGATTCCTCCAAATGGGAAAATGTATCAATATTGAATCTATGTATTTGTGCATGTGCCTCAAGTGGGTAGATAGTAGCAAATATGGATCCTTATAGAGGATCTGAATCCTATAATGATCTAAAAACACTTGAATAGAATAAGTTAAGCATGCATGTATGATAAAAATAACTATACTAGCATAAATGGCATAAGTAGTACCTAGCAAATAGGAGGAATGTAAACATGTAAAGGCATAAAATCTAAAATTTGTGTTTTACTACTAAATAGTTGTATCTTTTTGTATTTTAAAAAATGTTATACTACTTTTTTAAATTATGAGTATAAAATATATAAAAGAAACATAAAAATGAAACTATATATAAAGATTGAGGAAAGATAAACTATGTACAAATAAATTATGAAAACATACTAATTGATGAGTCTCACAAGGGACTCGCTTTCAATGTGTCCTGTATCAAAAAAAGAAGACTAATTATGCATGTTATGTAAGGAGATATATGAGATATATGAATCATATGTACTAAGTAATATATAGCTAAAACTACCTGTGGAGTGGGGCTATATACCTATGAAGCTAAGTGAAGAGGTTAGTGAACTATGGGGTTCTTACGGAGCCATCTAGTAGAAGAAGTTATGAGTGGAATGGGTGATCTATACTACATTATTGATCTGGATTGTAATGGGGTAGAGAGAGGATTTCTATAATCCAAAACATGTCTCTCTTGTAGAGATATATTTAGTAAAGTTCACCAAAGGAGAGTATGTGTACATGGTAATGTGATAATAGTAGACCTTACCTACACTGGTGGTTCAATTGATATCGCATGTGTTAAAATAAAAGTTAATTTTGTAGTATTGATTGGCGTCTATTGTGTAACTAGATATGAAATAGGTAAAGGATGCTCCTATGAAATTACCTTGACTATAACCACATAATTAGCATGTATATAAATAATATGTCTATGTATTATGCATGGAATTACTTGAACCTGCTCTATCCAAGTCCTACCCAATAGCTTGCCAAATATGATAGCACAAGGTGCAACTAAGATTTTGGTGGCCACATGTGTGGGACCAACTTGTAATGGAGGTATTATCTCCCTAATGGATCTCTAAACATGGCCGTTGAATCCACATATAATTATATCTATCTTATAAATATCCTACTCTTAATAACCCACATTATGTATAAGTGTAAAAATACACATATTAATGCTTGACCTATTGTCAACAATGGCACTATGAATAGGATGATGATCAATGTAAGATCATACAATGAGTGCATATATATTTTATTCGTCATTGATGATCTCCTTCTCTGAGAAATTTATGAGAGGTATGGTGGCACTATAGTATGATACACGCCAATGATATTATTGAGAGGGTTCATGTCCATTGTATGAGTATGATAGGATTTCCTTGGAATAAGCCTTGTTGTGTCAACCTATTTGATGGTATGGATATATAATATGTTATATTAAAGTATTTTTAGATAACATGTGTGGGTGATTTAGGAAGATTTGTGAAATGTCTCATTGGAAGAGATGAGAAAACCATGTGAGGAAGTATCTCTGAAGCTACCTCAACTATTGTATTTTTCTCATTCTTTTTTTAGTGGGGCTTACCTTATATGGAGGCTTATTATAACTCTTATTACTTGAATCTTAACTAGTGTATTTTAATTTTCCCATGGGGAGAAGCTTGACTTCATATTCCTTCATTGTATGGTATACATCTATGAATGATGTAAACTTTTTGAATAGTATAGCTTCATGTATTGCCTATAATAAACTCTACTTGAATATGTACTAGAGTTCTATACCTGCCATGGGGATAGTCATGTTTTCTAAAATAATTTTATATCACAAGAATATTCAACTATTGGCTCATTGGATATTTTCTTGAGTTATGTAACATGATCGTATGAAACCTTGTGACTTATATTGACTGAAATGTGTGCTAAAAACAAAATTTCCAATGGATTAAATTTTGTAATGGACCAATTAGGATGATTATATATATATTTTAATGCATTTTCATTTAAAATACAAGGGAACAACTTGGTTAGGAGGTATTCATTAGACACGTAATCTAACCATGTTATGTGAAAATAATGAAGATGATGCTCTAGGTCACCTTTACCATCATACAGTGTAATATTGGATTCCACAAATCTAGAGGGAAAAATAATTACCACTATATTTTGTGCAAAAGGTGTATGTAGGATAATATGAGAGTCTAAGGCATAAGATGGTCTTGTATCACCCTATTGAAGATGTAACAAATTGGACAATGGAGAATTAATCTCTTACTGAAGGTATTATACATATGAAGTGTATGTGTTTGTATTAGCCACAAGAGGTGGTACCATTGGTGAGGGATGGCTAGTTATAGTAATTTCTTGTAGAGTGTTATTGTTTCCTATAGTAGGTGTAATAATATATGTGTCTATGTGGTCACAAGATTGTGTTTTTTCCCAAAATTACACTAAAGTAATTGATCCCTTTTTAAGGATAAATGCCTAATTTGTAAATCCAAGTTTAATTCATGTTTGAGCATCTTAAAACCCTTGTTCCAATTTCCCTCTCTTAGGACCTTTGATTTAAATTCAAATTTAGTAGGAATAATTTATGTGGGATCATTTTAAATAAGGCATACACTTATTTTAAATTTATACCAAGGTTTAGTCATGTTTATCAACACAACCAAACCTTAGTCTAAATTTCATATTTGGTCCCTTTTAGATCTTGTGGCCCTTAGTAATTTTTATCTATTAAAATTGTATAATGAACGCTTGGTCCCTTTTTTATAAAATTATATTAAAGTCTTATTGTAAATTTTCTAGTGTATTTATTAATGCAACAAAACCTTACAATAAGACTTTATACTAAGTCTTTTATTCCTTGAACTCTGACTTAATTGTTTTCATGTTAATTTGGAGCCAATCAAAACCAACCCAATGGATCAAAATCAAACCATCTGCATTATTTCATGGAGAGATGATTCGATGGTGTATTATAATAATTGAAAAGTCAAAAGGACTTAAGATGAGTACATGATCAACAAGTGTCAAGATCTCAAGAAAGTAGCAGTAGATCTGATGGTGAGTGGAGGCCAATAAGTCAAAGATCCTCAAAAAGGATGTAAGATGTAAAAGTGTCTTAATATTGGTGAGTTATAAATCAAATAATATTTCATGACCGATCATGTATCTAGCAGATCAATGATGTGAATGAGAGTAGACTTTTCAAAGGGTTTGGGTTAAATGTGGTAGTGGCGTGTCACAACTACAATGAACTAGATATAGATCAATGGTTAGTGGTCAATCCTAGGTTTAAAGTATCAATAGAGCACATTTCATCTGAGAAAATGAGGTGAACTATGCAAGATGAATGTGGAAATTTCATTGAAGCTCGAAGCAAATGTGGAAGCAATAATTGTCAAGCCCACATCTCATGATTAAATCTTGAGCATATTTTGAAGATCCAATGGTGTGAGAAAAAAGTTTAAAATTTAATGGGGCCAAAGATATAATGGGAGGTTGACACATGGCATGATAACATTCAAACACATGATATTATGTGCAAGGTACATGGGCACTTGTGGAGCTACTAGGTGGGAAGATCTTGGAGGTCCAAATCAAGATCAATGGCTCATGATGAAGTCAAGGCCTAGAGACTTCTTAAAATATGGATGGTGCATATTTGATCCATCTTCAATACTATATGAGAAAGTGACACGTATCCAGTTTAGAGCCAATTAAGTGGCTTAGTCATTTTTAAACCAAATGAATGTCTAGTTGGATCCAATGTGGTGTGCCATGTGTCAATATGTGTTAATATTTGGTTTTCAAGCTAAAATTGATGATTCCTTCATGGATGAACAATAATTTAAAATTTTAAAGGTTTTTGGGCTATTCCAAAGCATATTGTCTAAATGGCTATGGATCATTTTCTATTTCTACCTCAATCAGAGCATTCTCATACCATCATTACAAGAACAAGTTGTTCAATGGCATGCATGAGAGGAAAGGCAGTTGTCTAGGAGGTTCTAGTTGTGTAAGCAAGTGGTCAAGGGCATCTATAAGAAATTACACATGAGAAAAAAATTGTTTGGCCTCCACCACAAAATTTCACCTTTAATATCATGTAAAAGGGCATCTCCAGTGAAGAAATTAAAGGGTTTGTTACAAATATTCATCATTCCTTGTAAAGGTAGTTACAACAAAAATTTATCTAGCAAATGGATGAAGATTTTAGGCATGGCAAGGAATATTTTCTCTAGGAGCATCTTGACAGAATTTGGAGGGTTCTTTTGCAATTTTGTAAATTACAACCCTTAGTCCTATATTTGAAAGGGTGTAAAATGTATAAATAGAGGGCTTCTCCCCTATTCTTTGATTGTTGTTGGTATTTATGTTTCCTATGTATAGGCTCTTCCAAATTTTGGGATCACTACTATGTATGTATTTTTCCTCTCTTGCTAAGGTGGTTACAATTGTGCAACCATTAGAAACCTCTAAGAACATGTTTATATGTCTCCCCTACCCAACATGGATAAAATCTACCGTGTGTGTCCCCATGGCATAATTTTAAAACAATGATGCATGTAAAATGTTCTTGCAAAGTTAATGGAAACTATTTATGGTTCTTATTATCTCCTTTTGATGAAGTGTAATGATGTGTTTTGTAAATTTTATCGATTGGACATCTTGTTATATGCTCAATACTAGTTGTCATCTTGGGCTCAGATCTAGATTATAAATCCCTTTCTATATTATGTCTCGAAATATATTGTTGAATAACTTGTTAGGGTACACTAGGGTTATGGAATCAACGGGAAAAGGTATACGAGATTCTAGTTTCAGTGTATGTTCTATGGTTTCAGGATCATTTGGGTATTTGCATTTCATTGGCACCAATAGGTGAAAATTACTCATGATAATTCCCACTAGCTTGCATTTTAGTTTTTTGCATCTTTAAAATAGGTGATATCATGAACGTTGAGAGAATCTCTATTGTTTAAAAACCACCAACACACCACCCTCTTTTCATAACTAACAAACTATCCTACCCTATGTTAACTTGTAAATAATACACCCTTGGCATATTATAAGTGTTATTTGCCTACAGATGCATAAATATTGCATACTTATAATGTGTCTGCATTTTGTGCTTTAAATATTTAGCACTATAATTTTCCACTTAGCCTATGTTGTTGAAGATTCTTTAAAATAAAGATTGTATGCATTTCTATCTATCTTTAGTAGCTTGTATATGACATAGTGCATTTGTTCGTTATGTTTGACAACCCTTCCCAAGGGGATTAAATGTGTTTGGTTGTGCCCTAGTCACATTTATTTCTTTTTATGCCAATAATCCCCATAGAGGTTGAATTACAAAATATCTCCATGTGAGCAAGCTACCTCATAGGTCCTCTCACCTTGGTTTAGGTAGACCCAGAAGTAGCAAGGAGCTAACCATACCCTTGGTGCCTCTCAATCATTGTATCCATTTGATCCATTCTTTGTGCCAAACACTCCCCTAGCTATAGCGACATATTAGTGGGTTTCTCAGCTTTGTTTTCCATTTTATTCAAGTGTTCAAGGTTGAGCAAAAGAGGTGTACAAATTGGAACCAAAATATTGAACTGTAATAGATTTTAGGAGATATCCTTGAATAATATGAAATATGTCATATTGCATAGTAGGATGTTTAGAAACAAAATATTAAAAATGTCTCTTATTAACCTCATTAAATTGGTTATTGAATTTTTGAATTGTAGGTGGGGAAGTAGGAAAACAAAATTTTGTATATTTTAAATTTTTTTGAGAAATTAAATCTATGAAAGATTACATAAATAGAATAATGAATTAGATCTAAGATTTTTAAATTAATTAATGAACATAGAAAATAAAAGGATAAAAATCCTAAAATAATCCACGGTTAGGGTTTTTGAACTATTCAAAGTAAGTTTGCTTCACCAAATGATTTAAATTTTAAGGGATATATGGAGTGTAAAAGCATAGGTTCCTAAAGAGTTGGAATAATAAATCATGGAATAAATAGGCAATATCAACAACCACTAATTTTGTTAATATAAAGTAATCTAAAAATAGTAAACAATCAATAATTATCTTAATAAATGTTTGAAATGGTCATGTGTCAGTCTAAAAATTATGCCATAGGTTGGTCTGACAGTCACACATAAGATCCAATAATAAAAGTTGAGCTTGTACAATAGTGCAATTATTTTGGATAGTAGCATGGTCTTGGACAATATGGTATGCTATTGTCCTATGTATCGCTGACCACTACTATTATCCTCCTTTATAATTTTCTATGAATGATTTCTAGGTTTTGAAAAACATGTCTTGTTCTAGCTATGGTCCAAATTTAAAGTCTTTATAAACATATTTCTACCTATAGTTCTTTTCTCTATGAAAAGTCTTGGTTTTTATGCTTGTAAGGGTTTAAATGAACACCATGAGAAAGAGGGTTTAGTGGGTCTGATGTGTTATCCATACACCTATGTGGGCACATTACCTACATACCAATACTCCTAGGATGGATCAAACATGATGTAGTTATCCTTCTTATGTGATATGTGTGAATGACTTTGAATGTTGGAATGCCTAAGATTGAATGCATGAGACGATGCCTTAGAAGTCACTTGGGATCTTAATACCTTCTCTAGGGTTGGATTATTGAATGTATGTGATGAGTCAATCTAATATTGGATGAATTAGGATCTTTCGTTTAATGTGAAGTGGTAAATTTTTGTGATTCTCTATGATAATGTCCACCTAAGGTTAAGAGTGTGAAAGCAGTGGTTATATAGTGGTTTAATTAAATTGACTTGGGAGGGTAACTTAAGAATAGATCTAGAGCTATGCTAAGGATAAGGCAGTCTCAAGTGACACTCATTATAATCAAATGACATTTTAGATGACTATAACTTATTACCAAAGGATTTTTTTCTATACTTAAATCAACAACCTCTATATTTTATTAATATTCAAGATAAGCTTAACCTAAGACATGTGAAATGGGTTGAGATTTTTTTTTTTTTAATTTTTAATTTTTTAAAAGCATATAAGTGAGAAGTCAAACAAGGTGCAATATGTCTTAGGTAGAAGTTCAATTTTAACAACTAAAGTACAATTTAAAGCTCATAGGTTTGATTTCATGATTTAATTATAAAAGGAGGTTACCTATTTTACATATGCTTGTTTGGATTGTATGAGCCCTAATATCATGGCTACAATACCATTTCTATTTATTTTTATAAAATATGGACTGTCTTTCTATAGGATAATAATTATGCATACCTCAAACTTATATAAAAAGAATTTTATGAAGGATAAGCAATTTGGAGGATTGTCAGGAAACTTTGGTGTAGAAAAACCCCTTTCATATCTATGTGAAATATATTATGTTCATGTGATATGTGGAGATGTTGAGAAGCATGTGCAAGGATGTAGAATATGTGAGAATGAAAAATGTAGATGTCAGAATATTATATCTTATACTCTACTTTTGACTCCAAAAACATTGTGCATTGAAATTAGTATGGATTTCTCAATTTGGTTGCTAATAACCCATTAAGGTAATGATTTTATACATGTTTTGGTATATAAATTCTCCAATACGATAATATTTTATAATCTGTAAAATGTCTAATGATGCTACCTATGTTGTAATGTTTTTTTCCAATAAATTTTTAGATTAAATGGTCTTCCTTAGAACATTCTGTTAGATATCAAAAATAAGTTTGTACACTAATTTTAGAAAACACCATGTAAAAACATAGGCATTAATTTGAGGTTCAATTAAATTTCAAAAGTCTTCGTTAGAGTGTGGTAAAGGAGGCTCAAATTTCAAAGGTATAAGATGAGTCCACTAAAAAGTGAGGAGATGCAGTGAAAAATAATTAACAAAGAAATGAAGATGATGAAGAGGAAGAGGAAGAGAGAGAATGCACAAAGAAAGACAAGGAAATGATGTAAGAATTGGAAGATCTTTGGTAGAGGCAAAGGTCACATTTTAAAGCACATTTTAGTGATGATAAGGAGTCATATGAATGCAATATCTCAATTGGAATTAGTATACATGAGAATGTGATAAATATTGTGTGATAAGGTTTGAGGGGAACTTTTAATATGCATATGGAAGATCCAAGATTTAAATTCCTACTAAAGGTATTACTTTCAATTAAGGAACCTGATTCAAACTTTGGCACATAATATGAAGTGGTGAAAATAAAAGTTAATTAAATAAATTTAACTAAAAATTAAGTTAGTCTAGCATTGTTGAAGCTAGAAACAAAGAAGACATAACACATTCTATCAACTGACATAAATGTGGAGGCATTTCAAGTATATCTTTTCAGTGAAAGAGGAAAATTCAAAATAATAATATATGAAGTATAGTGGTTGATTAAATTGATTGAAATATAGAGGTCATAAGTATATGAAAGTATAGATGCAAGTAAAAAAAATCCAATTTAAAATCTTAGTATCATAATTGGGTACTTGTTGTATGCACCTTAGAATTTAAAGATAATGTAGAAGACGTAACAACAGAGATAAATATCACTCACATAAAAGTAAAATAAGTAAAAAAAATGTTTAAAAGATTTGAAAATGCACATGATTTTTTGGAGGCTTGAGTAAAGGATGATGAAGCCATACACAAAGAATTGATAGTGTACTTGTTGTGCACACCTTAAATATCCAAAAAAGTAGATTGAAGAATATGAAAAGGGAATTTAAGGACAATGTAGAAAAAGTAAGAAAAGAGATAAATGCCACTTACATAAAAGTAAAATAAGCAAGATAAATATATGAAAGATTTAAAAATACACATGATCTTGTGGAAGCTTATGTGAAGGATGACAAGGCTATGCACAAAGAATTAATGGTGTGCACGTATGCAGAAAAGGATAAAATAGAGAAAATGAATAAGTTGGAAGGTTTAATTTAAAGTTAGATGAAATAGAAGCGCAGTAGTTTAGATTCGTTGTTTGAAGATTTTAAGAAGAATAGTGAAAGACGACGAAGAAGTGTGATAAACAAGAGGTAAAATGATGTTGAATAACTATCAAGATAACTCACATGATGAATATTTGGGAAATTAATATAGGATGTCCATGAGTTAAAGCCAAAAACTCAAGTTGATAATAGATTTATAAAGTTATAAGAAATCATGAAAGGTGTACCATGTAAAATGATGTTAAATAAATACGACTGAATCAAGTACAAACTTGTCTGAATATAGAAAAAAAACGTAGAATGGGGAATGGTGAGACTTAATTATGTGTATAAGGATGTAATAATTATAAGCGATAAGTCTTATCATGCAGCTATGAGATGCATATAATCAAACACGGAATCTTACAATACGAATGATAGACAACATGTTCAAGGAAGGAGAAAAACAACTTAGATAGGATTCACAAGATGAAATATTAATGTGCAGGATGAGAAGCAAAACAGAAACAAAAAGCGTGAAGAAGCACGAGGAGGAATGACGATGTTAGGAATTGACACTTGTGTAACACCTCAGGGAAAAGAAGGTGCACATGATTAGGGATCGATCTATGAACCGTTAAACACACAAGGATGTAGTAGATGCATATTCTAAAAGCTTTTTAAAGATGACATGTCTAAACTTGGTCGGAAATAGTTGAAAAGAGATGGACCGATGGAGTTGGCAAAGCCATGGATGGAATGGAGCAATGGGATGTAAGGAACCTATGTATAGACTCTTTGAACTATAATTTGACATATAATGTTCATGTTATGTGTTTGTAGATGTAAAGTTAGAGCTTAAGATGGAGATGCAGGATAGGATTTGAGATAGAGAAATACGTTTATTATTAATTATTATTGTGTGAATGTGTATAGTCTTTTAATAAAAATCAATGTAATTTGATGTAATGATATGTTTTTTAATTATTGGTTATAGTTATTGATTATGGATCATGAAATAGATATGTTTTTGTGTTTTGATATATAATTTTATATTATTTATAGTTTCAATGTATTATGTTCTGATTTATATGTTGATGTATTTTTTTTTGGTTTATATTTTATTTTTATAATGGAGTTCTCGATGAGCTTTCACTATATTTTAGTTGAGCACTTGAATTTTTTATTTAAGTGATATCTCTATGTAGAAAACATTTTTTTTTTTTTTCCATAATCTAATTTATGCCAGACTATGGAAGAGACTAAGCTAAAGTAGAACAAAACCAGAATCATAATAGAATTGTTCTTGCCCCACCACATCTTGAAGCAATTTTATAGTGTTTGAACCCAGACTATCTTATCCAAGATGAAGTGTGCATAGAACTTAGAGACTGCCCTTATAGGATTTGTAGAAGTAGAAGAAGCCCATTGCATATCTGAAGGACAGAGTCTAAATGTCATCCATGAAACATGAAGTGAAAAAAGACCCGATAGAAATCATGACCAGAAGACATCAAATAGAAGAAAAGACTCACACTTATGAGCATTCTCCAGGTAAACATTTTTTTTAATTATTAATTTTAATTCTTTTAATATCAATAATAACTTATTACCATTTCTACAATAATAATCAATGTGGTGGTAGACTGTAATTTCTCTGAGATGTATTCAACCAATTTAATAGTCAACCCAATAGCACAAGGATTAAAAAATACAATGCATTAATTTAAATGTTCACCACATCCCTCACATGTTTCTATTGGAGTGCTTTACCCTTCGTTCTCATGCACTTGTGCCATTCTACCTGCCTTGTTTAGAGATTAACCAACCTTTTCCTTTAACAACTATATCAGTTCACTTGTAAGGAAACAAACACATAACATATTACACTGTATAGAGAAGGGGTGTTTATATCCTTGAGAAACCTTGACCCCCGCCTACTGATCTTGAATCCTACATCCTCCATCTCCATCTCCACCCTCTATAAATATAAGAAATTATTGCATGATTAGATTGACCTTGCATTTATAATTGTGGAGCTTCCGAAGAGCAGTGATCATGATTTTGGAGAATACTAAATCCACATTGATCTTGATTTTATATTTTATTAGGGACATACAGGGCTGTACATGAATAGTAAGAAGACTTAAATGATGATAGGCATTGGATTCCATCAAAGATGATAATTTTTAAAAAAGTCGATTTTTAAGTAACTATAATGAATATAATTTAATTATGAAATATTAATAATTTAATATTCCTATAGTTCGTATTGTTTGAGAAATATGTTCATACAAAAAATTTAGTCAACGTTTCAAATCACTTTGGTGATTCAACGTAAAGATATAAATATTCAATTCGAAATATTTTTTTAAAATTAAAACATTAATTCAAATAAATAACCATATGATTTTATAATTACTAAAATTAAATTATGAATATTTAAAATACAATTCAATGTTTCCTAAAAGAAATATTAAGTAATCTCATATTACCTTCTAAACTGTCAAAAAGTACTTAACATCATATACCATTAAAGAAAACTTTGATATAACTATTTAGCATTCTTGTTTATTCCATATTTGGCCAAGATTTTTAACATTCATAGGGATGGATGGCATATGCGTGGATAGAGTTGTGTATATGGTCTCATGGATTCGCCGAGGTAAGATTTCTTCCAGAGAGACTGTAGCTAGTAAGTTCTGTGACACCGAGCCAGCATTGAGCAATGCAGTTCCCGTTGCCACAGTATGCTGGACCAGTCCCGCACCAGTTGTACTTGCTACAGAATCGTCCATTGTTGCACCAGAAGTTTCCAGCAGGACTGCATGTCGGATCCGCCATCACCATCCCCATCACCGTAAACATTAACATTACTAACACTGTCACGCTTAACTTGTACAGAGCCATCTTCTGCACTAACGAGGAACATTCTTAATTATTATAAGTTTTTATTATACCTGCACTGAAAGCAAAACAAAACCAAAAAGCCTAATCAAATATCAATACTCATATACCATGCAAAATCCTGTAAGAAGCACAGACAACACTGCTTTCTCGTTGTTTCAATGCTGGATTGCCAATGTCAAGGGTAATGAAGATGAACCATATTAATAGCAACCAAGAGGTGCTCGGTGAGATATATTAATAATAATCTTATATAATTTTCATAATATAATTGCATTTAGTAACCACTTCATCCATTGAAAAGTCTATAGCATTGGTTTGTTTTTCACTCATTTAGGATGATTTCCTAGATTGTTCATTATCATAAGTTACCTATTTATATATAACAAACAATGTTTTACTCGAAATATAAACCAAACTAAACATACCTCATGGTACGATTAGTGAATAATGTTTCTATTTTATATGTGGACCGTACTATTCTCTTAACTAAAATACTATTTTTTTAATTGAAAAGCTGAGGAATGATCTTGACAGGGTTTTAAATTTTAATTGCATTTAACAACTACCGTACATTTTGATTGCGCTTTCTCTAGAAAATGAATCCCCATTTTAAACATTCATGTTGCAGATTTTGCAAAAGGCAAACTGCATTTATTGGATAACAATACCTGTCAAAAATTGGTTCAATGTGATCCGATGCCGGTAAACGTTGGTCGTCAAATCTCATGGACATTGATCGTTGAGTAGACCAAAATAGAAGCGACGATTCGTGTAGTTGGACAGACTAAAACTTGAAGTATTGTATGAAGTGTTCACTTGATTGTGAAATGGAACTAAATAGTACGTGGCTTTAAGATAACGTGTCCTACCCTATGAATATAATTGACCCTATCCATTCAATAGAATTGACGATGTTATTTAGTATGGTGAACCAAAACAGATTTTACGGTATCTTTAACAGTACCATTCTTAATGCTATGAATACAAGAAGGGAGACTAGAGACATTAAATAGATGTTACAAATGTTATTTTCTATCGTGAGTTGAAAGTGACCTTCCATATTAAGGTGGTGTAGAGAGTGAAAAACGGCCCCTACCATTTATTATTTAATAATTTAAGGAAATCATAAGAGTATTTAGTTTTTGAAAAAAAGGGGCATTAATTGTAGGATTGAAGTTTATCATTACAACACTAATGATAATAGGTAAGCTAACGAAATCAGCACATGGAGAGTCGAGACATAAACAAAAACTAAAGAAATATATATATATATATATATATATATGGGGTTTGTGTATGCCCCTGGAAGTCTTAAGACTTTTAGTTACATAATCAGCCTCTTAGCATCATTTTTCATTAGCACAGTGAACAAAAATGGAATCATAAAACCAAACAATTTACTTGATAACACAAAAAAAATTCCAATAAGACAAAAAGACAAAAAATGTCTATATTTTTTTCAAGTGTGGTTGTGTGTTCTCCAATCTATCATGTCTAGAACCTATCAAGTTTAAATTTCTCTAAGCGCATGCCATAAATGGTACAATGCGAAATCGGTGGGAAAACCATTAGTGTTTCGCAACACTATTATTTAATTATATCATACCTAAACTCACTACAAATCTTGATTATCGAACAACCTATTAAATTATCCTCTAACTAAGAAAAAACACATTTTACTATAAGGTATACCGTATTTGACCCAGTTGTGAAAGTTATGACAGATGTTACACAACAAGGGTGGGAATATCATCCATCAACCTCTCATGGATAAAAATTCTTCAACATCTTCAAAATGAACATTTAGCTCCATTCATTATATCCATAGATATTGGAAACATTTATCCAACTATTACATATGATGGAACTAAGTATCCCACTATCTTTCTTAATTTTTTTTTTAATCTCATACAATTTTTTAATCTCTATAAGGAATGTCATGATCTATGTACTTCACTTGTTATCCCAATATTTTTGTTTACTAATTAGAGTGACCCATGTTCTTGATGTTGCTAGTTTATAGCTTTGCTCACTTTCTTAGTGTGTCTCATTATTTAAAAGGATGTTCACATAACCCATGTTGTCACCTCACATTCGTTATTTATATCACATTATTCTCACTATCACCTTGTTAGATATTTATTTTAGCTTATCACATCCTTGATCATATATACCTACTTACGCATCTTGGTTTATAGTTTATGAGTTGTATTGTAATACCTTGGATAATACCATGCTTTTATTACAAACATACATTCACATTTACTCATCACACCATCTAAATATCATAGTATTAGTGTTATTTTGTGTTTCTGTTTTACCACATCAAATTTTAGATCAAGCACTATGTTTGAGTCATCATTATTTACATATTTTGATTCATTTATCCATTATTTTTGTTTTATTTTTATGGTCTTCACTTTTATTACATAGAACATTTTATATACTTACATGTTTTTATTGATGTTTTACTTGACATTCTTGTCTTACATTTTGATTTACATTCTTGTTTTCAATCATTTCTTTTTATTTATGTTTGATTTGACATGATTATCTTACATGAAGTTACATTTCATTTACTCACATATCTTTGTTTGATTTTTTCTCACATTGATGTTTCATTTACTTACAATGTTTTGCATACTTTTTCACATAATCTATTATGTTATAATTTAATATGTATTCATCTTTCATTACATATTTGGTATTTTCATTGTAATGTAGCTTTTGCGATCCCAAATTTCTAAGTAATTTATTTAGTTTTGAGAGTTATTCATTTCTACTTTTACCATGATTGTTATGCATGGATTACTTATATTTTAAAACCTTTTATGCCTAGGGTTTCTCAAATGCAGGTATTACGACATCCACAATTGAGATTATGATATTTGAATGTATTCTTTTAGAGAAAATGTAATTCAAAGTATTTATGTGTTACATTCAGCTACATCTACTTTCTATCATTTAAATTATACAATTTACTACATTTTTATAGCTCAATTTCATGCAACCTTTATGTTAATTCTTGAATCACCATCTCCTGTTACACTTTCATGACATGTGATGAGATTTGAGTGAGGCATGTGTATACACAAAATATTTTTTAACTTTATCATTTACTAATGCTTTCTATCTTGCTAGAACCTATCAAGTTTCAATTTATTTTAGCACATGACATAAATGGTGCAATGTGAAATGGGTGGACAAACCATTAGTCCTTCACATGACTATTGGTTAGTTATATCATACCTAAACTCAATAAAAATCCTAATTATCCAACAACCTATAAGATTCACCTCTTGATATCCTATAACTAAGAAAAAAATACATTTTTACTATGAGGTATACCATATTTGACCTAGTTGTGAAAGTTATGATAGATGTTACATAACAAGGTTGGACATGGTCAACCAAGTTTGAGGCTAAACGGTAACTTTTAAAAAGACTGGGTCATGGTGGGATGACTTTATCAAATAAAATTAAATAAATATTAGGATATATCCATTTCTATAAACAAAACCTTCACTTCAATCTAATATAGAGGAACATTCAACTTCAGATTATTACAACCTATATTTATGTTACATCTATATTTGAAAGGTCCATTTCATAGGGTTCGCATTGGAAGGAAGATAATTTATCTTATGGTAAATATTCAATGCAAGTATAAATAGTTTATCCTAGAGCTGATTTCAACTAGTGTTATCCTTACAAAGATATAACAATCTGTTACAAAGCACCATTGGCCATGAGGGAGATTGAGACTAAATAGGTTCATCCTAAGGTAAGTATATCTAACTTTTGATATTTCATTTGATTGATATATATTTCACAAAGAAAAAGGTTTTAATGTCTAATTTCTTTCTTAAATTACCACTACACTTAAAATTAATGTATCTATATGGTTTTTTGGGATTACTATATTCCAACTAGGTGATCTAGGCCACTATTTACCTATAATTATCCCTTTTTTGTTTTGTTTGTTTTAAACCGTCCCCCTTTGTGTTACAGGATTTGACAAAATTACATAATATTTAAATTCATGCATCAGAATACCTATGTAGGATTATTGTATGATATTATTTTTCTATAGGGTTTGGAACCCTATCTTTTAGTGTTTTCATAGATAAGTTTTCCGTTAGTTAAAGTTAATGGATATAATTTTGTCATGATCCCAATATCAAAAATATCATAATAAATTTTATTTTATTACCCTTTTCAATTTTGGATTAACTTAGTAGGTTAAGTTTTATATCTGACTTAATTTATTGCATATACTACATTATAGGGATGTTAGAAATTATCTCTCTCCTAGTGTCAATCTATGGCCTCTAATCTAGTAGGTCATGTCCTTCTCGCATGGTGTTTTACATAATAGGGTGACTCATATCCTTACATAAAATATATATTTATCCTATGGGGTATGAAATGGTGGATATCTAGTTCTAGCCATACATAGATGCCCATAGGCCCATTCATTTAATACCCTCCATATTACTAGATTATCACCTCATCCATAGGGGTATTTCATTCACACACACACACACACACACACACACACACACACACACACACACACACACACACACACACACACACACACACACACACACACACACACACACACACACACACACACACACACACACACACACACACACACACGCACGCATGCATGTGTGTACATGCATGCACACATATAGACATGAGTGTTTGAATGTGCATGCATGCATGCATGCACGCACGCGCACACACACACACACACACACACACACAACACACACACACACACACACACACACACACACACACACACACACACACACACACACACACACACACACACACACACACACACACACACACACACACACACACACACACACACACACACACACACACAATGCACCTAGTCGTATACTATCATCCTTCCCTATATCTATTTTATCACCTATCATATGTTTTGGGTATATGGTACCTAATGTAGTCAATGATGGGGTTCCAATGAAGGAATGGTTTATCCTTTAAACTTTCCACTCAATCACATAAAATAAAAATGAATCTGGAACTAAAGATCACATGTTTTTATTTATTTATTTATTTATGAAATGCATAAATTACATACATAACACACTCAATCACTCTCCTTATGACTACAACATAAGAGGAATGATAGATATAGTCCTTCCTTGACCAAAATCTTCTATCCAATCTTCTAATAGTCCTCCTCAAGATCATACACCAGCTAGAACATACTCTCTAATTTCAGTCTTCCTACTCCAAAATCTTACCTTGTCTTTTCTACCTTGTTGAGTAACTCTTAGATTCTTAGTTGAAATTGAATTTTTTTGAAATGGGCACTCAAACATTTTTAGCGATTATTAAGAGTGTTCAATTCATGTGCATTAAAACATTACATACTATATAATGGTGGTTAAATAACCAACAAAATGGTTTCCTAAATTTTGATTAGAAAAAAATTGTGTTAGTTAGAAGTTTCGTCATAAAATATATAGCTATTTATCTCACTAAATAAAAACTGATTTGATTTTTTTCCTAGAACAACTAGTACATTTTTCAATCTTTGTAGGTCATCTTCAAATTTTAATTGAACCTAAAATCATAGAACCACCAAATAAATATTTATGGGTGATATAATATTGTGTGACTTCCTATATACTTTGACATCAAACACATATGGTAAGAATATATGAGCATAAAGATCTCAAAAATTTTATAGATGTTAGAACCATCATTTTTACAATGGTAGTAAAGAAACAGTTGCATCCTTAAACATTTTTAGGTGTTCACATGACTTTTAGAAACATTCTAAACCAAAAACATTCCTCCTCCACCAAACACCCTCTACACTATATCTACTACCAGCCTTAGAAACATTGTATTGACCTTCCATGCCTAATCTCAACACTTTCATCTATTTTTATTCTACACTATGTTTTACTTGACCCTCTTACTCAGACATCCTCAAATCATCAAATCCACATTTATGTGTATTCAACATTAATGGAAAGATTTGACATTATTTTTAATGACTTTTCAAGAGTGATGTTGTTATCCCTAACCCAAAATGACTATTTTTAATATATATATCAGTATTATGGGTTGAACCCTTTTCGTAGAACATCAATGGCTAAGGAATTTACCCAAATGGACTCATATAAATAAAAAATCAACAAATACTTGGTACTCACTTGTAAATTATATATCATTTTTTTTACATTATTGCACATTCAAAAGAACCCCTATTCTTAACCCAAAAAACATTGTTTAGTAGGAAAATCCATCAATGAATTTTAAATCGCACCAAGCCAAGTAAAAAATGAAAATTATCAAGTGTCAAAATCTAGATCACTAGGTGTATTCATATACCAAAGGAACATAATTGCACAAGAAAAATAAAGGGAATAAATACTTGTGGATTTAATTCCATATTAAGAATATTAAATACATAGATGGTGTTCAAACATCAACGATGTTTATTATGGACAACATAGCTAATTACACTTTTTAAATGTTTTATAGTTTCCATTCCTTCATAATTTAACCTAATCTTTCAAAGAAAATTAGGCTATGTTCTGAAGTTGAACGTATGGTCAAGAATAAATACCACACACACATAGATATAAAAGTAATGTATAATCGACTATATAGTCAAAATACCTCAAAGTAACCCATGACAATAATGTCATCCTAAAAAATGTTTTGTTGATGTTACTTATCCTAACATTAGTGACCTTGCATGTATAGATAGTTCTAGATACAAGCTATGCAAAGGCCTACTTATATACTTTTTCAATTGCTATAAGTCAATCATAATCAATGTGTGAACCATAAAATCTAATAATCTTGATCTTTTTGTTATTTTATATATTTACAACATGCTATTGTGAAAATGATTTCAATACTTTATATTCAAATTGATACTTAATTACCAAACTTTATGATCAAAATCACATTTTTTTTATTAATTAAGGTTCACATAATAAATTAGGGTAATTCATATTAGTGAACCTAAACATTACTTGAACAATGTGAAACCCTAGGTCTACCTTAAGATCTCATCAATTTTTAAGGATTTTAAAATTTTTACCTCATGTTTCAGACCTTTCTATGATTATCCCTAATATTAAAAATTTTACATTGAAGGAATGAATGAACATAGATTTTTTCTTGACTCAAGCTATTATTTTAATCATTTCATATTGTTATACTTTTATAAGTGTAATTTGAATCAACTATGTATTTTAATGGATCAAATCTTTATAGAGTAATAAGGCTAAAAAATAAAGAAACAACTTCAGCCCTATATGATTCACATTTTTTGGACATCCAATACACATTAGTACCTTTTATTAATATACATCTCCTTTATGGATATATCATGAATATTAAATCTAAAAATATTCATGAGAAGAAATAAATATTTTGAATAGATTTGAGGATGTTGATGGAATAAATTTAATTGAATATATGGAAATAAATATTGAACCAATTAGTGATAATGTACTATGGTATAATACTATGATAAAAATGGACAATCATATGGAAGATAATGAGTTGCATTATACATTTAGGAAATGTTTGTTTGAACCACTGGATGAGTCAACAATATTTAATAAACTCAAGTATTTTGATTATTTATGTAATATAATGGTAGAGTGAGAAGGAGCCTTTATATAATTATACTTTTCAAATTTGAATTGAGAATGCATTAGTGCATAATCTAAAAAATAAAAAGAGGGAAAATGTATAATCACTGATTGTACACATAAAAAATATGAGATATAATGGATAAAGGGCCTACATAGAAGAAAATAATTAAAATCATGGAATAACAAATTCTAACCAAGATAGCAATGGAAGATTGTTGATTCAAACCCAAAGAAAGAAATGACAAGGAGTAGATAAGCCCTATAAGCACAAATAAAATAAAGAAGAAATAAAGAAACCAAAAAATATAATAACATGAGATCATATAGTATAGAATCAAAAGTAAAAAGACATAAAATAATCAACCAATAAGTCCCTATTTCAAAATTGATCCAACTATCATCATGTATTTGAAATATATAAATAAACATATATTATACAATGACACATGTTAAAGGTAGATATAGGAAGTATAAAATTTGGGGGAAGCTACCATATGTTTTGAGCCTACTACATTTGGAAAGCACAATAGATAAGGTTATTAGATTAACAAAGGTTAGGTAGACATTGGAGTTGTTGATGCACTGAGGATATTCTAAACAAGTAAGAAAAGCATAGGTGTAAGAGGACAAGGAGACAAATTTTGAACATTTAGATATAACCCTAAATTATTTTGTCAATGTGGGGTAATATTATTACAATATAATGCATGTGTTGATAAGTTGAGAACAATGGGAATAAAATGTAGGAAGACTAGTACAACTAAGGCTGACTAGTACAAAATGATGAAGAAGTTGAAAGCAGGATAGAATAAGAAGCTGAAATAAGAACAAAATACAAAATTTGAATTGAGAAAAGGAAAGATTTAGAACTAAAGGTTAGTTCATTATCTTCAGATAAAGATAATTAAATAAATTATAGTATTTATTTTTGAACTACAACATGAAATCATAGAAAATTTTATTTAGATAATTAATAATGGGTGTTTTGTAATAACATAGTCCAGTTCAAGGAGGTATATGTGTTTATATCCTTGTAAGGAGAGAAAATACCCTAAAGATCATGAATCAAGGAAATGGAAGAGAAACTATTACACATAGTCAAGAAGTAGATGTTAGAAATCCATGGCAACCAATAGTTGTTGTTACTCACACACATTGATAAATAAAATTTGCATACAAACACAAACACAATAAGTCCAATTGTTAAAGAAAATTTTCGTACAAACACACCAGGAAGTGTTAAGATTTGATAGGGACCAAAAAATGATGTGCAAGGAGAAAATGGCTCAACTATGTAAGGATAAATAATGTATAAATGTTGTGCATGGCAATATATCTTTAAAAAATGATGAAATAAGGTAGCACCGAGTCAGTAAAGGAGGCTCAAATTTTGAAGGTATAAGATGAGTCTAATGAAGGGTGAAAGAGATGAAGCCAAAAATAATTAACAAATATATGAAGATGATGAAGAGGAAGAAGAGAGAAGGCACAAAGAAAGACAAGAAAATGACGTAAGAATTGGAAGATCTTTGGTAGAGACAAAGGTTACATTTTATAGCACATTTTAGTGATGATAAGGAGTCATCTGAATACAATATATCTAGTGGAATAAGCATACATGAGAATTTTATAGATATTGTGTGATAAGGTTTGAAGGGAATTTTTGATATGCATACAGAAGATCCAAGATTTGAAGTCCTACTAAAGGTATTAGTTTCAATTAAGGAATCTGACTCAAACTTTAGCACAAAATATGAAGTAGTGAAAATAAAAGTTGATTAAATAAGGTTGATAAAAAAATAAGTTAGTCTACCATTGTTGAAACTAGCCACAAATAAGACATAACACATTCTATCAACTGACATAAACGTGGAGGTATTGCAAGTATATCTTTACAGTGAAAGAGGAAAATTCAAAATAATAATAGATGAAGTACAATGTTTGATTAAGTTGATTGAAAAGTAGAGGTCATAAGTATATGAAGGTATAGATGCAAGTAAAAAAAATCAAATAAAAACTCTTAGTGTCATAATTGGGTACTTTTTGTACACACCTTAGAGTTTAACGATAATGTAAAAAAAGTAATGATAGAGATAAATATCATTCACATTAAAATAAAATAGGTGAGAAAAATGTTTGAAAGATTTGAAAATGTACAAGATTTTTTGGAAGCTTGAGTGAAGGACAACAAGACCATACACAAAGAATTGATAGTTTACTTGTTGTGGAAACCTTAACTATCCAAAAAAAATAATGGATTGAAGAATATGAAAAGGAAATTTAAAAGCAATGCAAAAAAGGTAAGAAAAGAGTTCAATGCCACTTACATAGAATTAAAATGGACAAGATAAATGTTTGAAATATTTTTAAATGCACATGATCTTATGGAAGCTTAAGTGAAGGATGACATGGCTATGCACAAATAATTAATGGTGTGCATGTATGTAGAAAAGGACAAAATAGAGGAAATGAATAAGTTGGAAAGTTTAATTTAAAGATAGATGAAATAGAAGCGGACTAATATAGATTCATTGTTTGAAGATTTTCAAAATAAAGAACAATGGAGGAGGACAAAGAAGTGTGATAAGAGGTAAAATCATGTTGAGTACTTATCAAGATAAGTCACGTCGATGTGTGATAAGTGTGATAAGAGGGAAATTATTATCGAATGTTTGTGAGTTAAAGCCAACACTCAAGTCGATAATAGGTTGAATCGAGTGCAAACTTGTCCGAATATAGACAAGAAAGTAGAATGAGGAACAGTGAGCCTTAATTATGTTTATAAGGATATAATAATTATAATGGATATGTCTTATGATGCAACTATGAGATGGATATAATCAAACGAAGAATCTTACCATACGAATGATAGACAAAATATGCAATGAAGGAGCAAAACAAGTTAGATAGGATTCACAAGATGAAATATTAATGTGTAGGATGAGAAGGAAAAAAGAAACAAAAAGCATGAAAAAGCACGAGGAGGAATGATGATGTTAGGAATTGACACTTGTGTAACACCTCAAGGAAAAAAACGTGCACATGATTAGTGATCAATCTATGAATCGTTAAACACATAAGGATGTAGTAGATGAATATTCTAAATTTATTTTGAAGATGACATGTCTAAACATAGTTGGAAATAGTTGAAAAAAGATGGACAGGTGGAGTTGGTAAAGCAATAAATGGTAGAGAGCAATGGGATGTAAGGAACCTATGCATAGGCTCTTTGACTTATAGTTTGACATACAATGTTTACGTTACATGTTTGTAGATGTAAAGTTGGAGTTTAAGGTGGAGATGTAAGATAGGGTTTGAGATAGAGAAGATTAGTGTATTATTAATTACTATTGTTTGAATGTGTATAATTGGTTAATAAAAATCAATGTAATAAAATGTAATGATATGTTTTCTAATGATTGGATAGAGTTGTTGATTATGGATCATGAAATATATGTGTTTCTATGTTTTGATATATAATTTTATATTATTTATGGTTTCAATGTATTATGCTCTGATTCATATGTTGTTGATGTATTTTTTCATTAGTTTATATTTTATTTTTATAACGGAGTTCTCAACGAGCATTCACTATATTTTAGCTCATCACTTAAAGTTTTGATTTAAGTGATATTTCTGTATAGAAAATATTTTATTTTTTTCACATAATCTAATTTGTCTCAGATTATAAAAGAAACTAAGATAAAGTATAACAAAATCATAATTATAATAGAATTATTCTTGCCCCACCACATCTTGAAGCAACTCTAGTGTTTCAACCCAAACCATCTTATCCAAAATGAAATGGGCATAGAACCTAGAGATTGCCCTTATAAGATTTGTAGAAATGCAAAAAAGTCCACAATGCATAACTAGAGGATAAAATATAACCGTCATCCATGAAATATGAAGTAAAAAAAGAACCGTTAAAAATAATGACCTGAAAATGTCAGATAGAAGAAAAGACTCAAACCTATAAACATGAATAAGGTAAACATCTTATTTTAATTATTTTAAAATCAATAATAATAACTTACCACATCAAAAAGCATTTCTACAATAATAATCAAAGTGATGGTAGACTGTAATTTATCTGGGATGTATTCAACCAATTAAATAGTCAACCTAATAATACAAAGATTAAAAAATATAATACATTAATTTAAATGTTCCCAACTTCCTTCATCTGTTTTTATTGGAGTGCTTTACCCTTCGTTCTCATGTACTTGTGCCATTCTCCATGCTGCCCTGTTTGTTAGAAAAATTGTTTAGCAATTATCCAACCTTTTCCTTTAACAAGTATATCATTTCACTTTAAGGAAACAGACACATAAGTTTAAGGATACCCGCCTATTGATCTTGAATTCTTCATCTCTATCTCCATCTCCACCCTCTATAAATACAGGAATTTATTGCATGATTAGATTGACCTTGCATTTATAACTGTGGAGCTTACATAAGAGCATTGATCGTGATTTTGGAGAATACTGAATCTACATTGATCATGATTTTATATTTTATTAGGCACAGAGAGGTCTGTACATGAATAGTAAGAAGACTTAAATAATGATAGGCATTGGATTGCATCAAAGATATTTAATTAAAAAAAAATTGACATTTTAAATAACTATGTTCAATTTAATTTAATTATGAAATATTAATGATTTAATGTTTTTATAATTTATATTGTTTTAAAAATATGTTTATACAAAAATTTTAGTGGATGTTTCAAATCACTCTGTATTAATCAACATAAAGTTATAAATATTCAATTTAAAATATTTTTTCAAAATATAAACATTAATTCAAATAAATAATTATATGACTTTGTAAATAATGAAATTAAATTATAGATATATAAATATTATCAAACAATATATTTTAAATATAATTAAATGTTTAAATATATTTCATATACTGTAAACTATCTTCTAAACTGTTAAAAAGTGCTTAACATCCTACATCATTAAATAAACTGAGATAACTACAGTCACTAAAATCTATTTAACATTCTTGTTTATTCCATATTTGGTCAAGATTTTTAAGATTCACAAGGATGGATGGTATATGCGTGGATAGAGTTATGTATATGGTCTCATGGATTCGCGGAGGTGAGACTGTAGCTAGTAAGTGCTGTGACACCGAGCCGGCATTGAGCAATGCAGTTCCCGTTGCCACAGTATGCTGGACCGGTCCCGCACCAGTTGTACTTGCTACAACATCGTCCATTGTTGCACCTGAAGTTCCCAGCAGGACTGCATGTTGGATCCGCCATCACCACCCCATCACCGTAAACATTAACATTACTAGCACTGTCACGCTTAACTTGTACGGAGCCATCTTCTGCACTAACGAAGAACAATCTTAATTATTATAAGTTTTTATTATACCTGCATTTAAACCAAAACAAAACTGAAAAGCCTAATCAAATATTGATACTCATATACCATCCAAAATCATTTAAGCAGCACAGACAACACTGCTTTCTCGTTGTTTCAAACCTGGATTGCCAATGTCAATGGTAATGAAGATGAGCCATATTTATAGCAACGAAGAGGTGCAATGTCAGATATATTAATAATAATCTTATATAATTTTCATAATATAATTACATTTAGCAACCACTTCATTCATTGAAAAGTCTATAGCATCGGTTTGTTTTTTACTCATTTAGGATATTGTTCATTATCATATGCGAAATCTAAACTAAACTAAACATACCTCACGGTACGATCTAGTGAATAATGTTTGTCTTAACTAAGATACTATTTTATTTTATTTTTTTTAAAAGCTGAGGAATGATCTTGTCGGGTTTTAAATTTTTAATTGCATTTAACAAGTACCGTACATCTTGATTGCCCTTTCTCTAGAAAATAATTGTATTCAAAAGTCATTCAAAAATCATTCGGTATTCTCCAGGCCGGAATCCCCATTTTAAATATTTATGTGAAAATAATGTCAAGGTAATTTTATATGCCCATTAACTGATCCTAAATATTGCAGATTTGGCAAGACAAATTGTATTTATTGAATAACAATACCTCTCAAAAATTGGTTCGATGTGATACGTTTCCCGTAAACGTTGGTCGTCAAATCTCATGGACATTGATCGTTGAATAGACCAACATAGAAGCGACGATTCGTGTACTTGAGACTAAAACTTATAAGTATTGTATTAACTGTTCACTTGATTGTGAAATGGAAGTAAATAATACGCGGCTTCAAGATAACGTGTCCTATACTATGCATATAATTGACCCTATCCATTCAATAGAATCGACGATGGTATTTACTACCGTGAACAAAAACAGATTTTACGATATTGCCTATAGTTAAGGGGCCTTGATAAGAAATTGTTACTTACGAACCCTATTGATTATGAGCAGAAGCCCTAAAACATTTATGTGCTTATCTTTTGTAGGTTTAGATGCCCTATTAGGGTTTAGAAGATCATCTTCGTAGTGATCATTATGAATATTCGTAACATCAAGCGAAGTTTTTAGATGCCTATACTTGACGAATGCTTTTGTGAAATCATATTATTTCTATCTATTGTTTACAGAATATGTGATGTCAACAATAGCAGGTGTAAAATATGTGGAGAGTACAATTCTAGGAGGTGCTCATATCAATGCAAGGTTTCTATGTTCTCATTATCTTCTTGAAAAAACCTAGATTATGCTATCAAATTACGACCATTATTCTGAGAACGGATAAAATATAAATACATATCTAAACACTCAAATTTTATTTTATTGCTTTCTAATTAGAGTAGTAGATAAAGATGCTTTTGATGTCTTACATTTGAATAAAATCTTACATATATTACATTAATGTGAAATTGTGACAACCAATTGCTCAACCATCGTGAATGATGTCACGATTAGGAGACTAACCCAAGGCATTCAAGAGAATACCAGTGAATTAGACTTGGTACCATCTTCTCATATTCAAACCTCTTGATGATACTACCAAATTGTCATTTGTTCCATCAACCTAGCCTAATATTTGAAATTTTTACATGGCATATATTCATTACAAAAGAGACGTTCTATGTGTATACACATAATATTGTTAAACTTTATCATTTACGAATGCTTTATCTCTTGCAAAAATTATCAAGTTTCAATCTCTTTTAGTGCATTCATTAAAGGGTGCACTAAGAAAGGGGTGGGTAGATGATTGGTACTTCACAAGATTATTTTTTAATTATATCATACCTAAACCCGCTACAAATATCACTTATCCAACTCCCTAGGAAATTCTACTCTTAATATACCGTAAGCAAAAAACACATCTTTCCTACTAGGTCAATCATGGTCAACCTAGTTTTGAAAGTTGAGGTGCATGTTACATAACTACGTTAGCGATGGTCAACATAGTTTGAGATTGAATTGTAACTATTAAAAACTAGGCCATGGTGGGATGACCTTGTTGGCTAAAATTATGAAAAGATTAAGACCTATCCATTATTATAAATACAACCTCATCTTCAATTCAGTAGAGAGGAGCATTCATTTTTTGTATTATTATTACTCATAATTTTACTACATATGCATTTGAAGCAACCATTGCTTACTATTTTCCTTGGATGAAAGATAGATTGAATGGTGGCAAGGCATGGACGTAAGTAGGAATATTTTAGCCTAGACTTGATTTCAACTAATGTGATCCTTACAAAGATACAACAATATCTTTTAAGCCACCATTGGCTAGTGGGGTGGGGAGGATCGAGACACCACAAGTTCCTCCTAAGGTAGGTATCTCTATCTTTTTATATTTCATTTTCTAGATAGATAATACAAAAATTAATAAGTTTGAATGTATAAATCCTTGCTTAAATTACCTCTACACTTATTTTAGTATAGTTATCTAGTTTTCTAGGCTTGCCATCTTCCACCTTAAGTGATCTAGGCCACCATTTTCCTACCATGATCCCATGTTTGTTTTGTTTTTTATAAACCATCTCCCTTTGTGTTTTAGTCTTTGATAACACTAGATATTAATTTCATTAAAATACCTAACTAATGTTATTGCATGATATTAATTTCCCTTGGTTAGGTTTAACATATCCAATTTTTTCATGCTCCAGATATACAAAGTATTGTAGTAGATGTTAGTTGATTACCTTATCTAATCTAGGATTTAATAGGTAGGATAAGTTTTAGTTCTATCTTAATATGCTTTATACATTTTAGTGAAATCAATGTGTATTTAACCCTTGCATTGTAGTTTTTCATCCACATGCAACTAGGCCACAAAATTTGACCCAATTTTATTCACTACTTTCTGATTTTTAACTCCAATAAACTAGGCCATGTAGTTCAACCTAGTTTCATTTTACTTTATAATTCTCATCTACAAGAACTAGTCAACGTAGGTCTACCTAGTTTTATCTACTATTGTATTATTTTCATATATAGGTAATTAGGTCGATACAGGTCGATCTAGTTAATATTCTATAGGTCTTTAGTTTTCAAATTCAACCAACTAGGTTAACATAGCTAGACCTAGTCTTATTTTATTGTTTATAGATTTTTCCTCTATAGGATTAAATCAATCCTAGACAATCTAACGCTAACTATGATTTTCCAACAAACTTCATTATGTAGGATGACCTAATTTCACCATTCATATCTATAAAACTCATCTATGGGAGCCAAGTAAGTCGACCAAGGTTGAGCTACTCATATTTTTTTAGTTCTTTCTAACTGACTAGTTTGTCCTAGCCTAACCTAGCTTACATTTTTACCTTTTTCTATTAGATCAAGAAAATAGAGTTGTTAAACAATTTTTGTAATTTTCTTTCCCCATTAGACAACTCAATATTTAATTTTTCACTCATATTTTCAAGTTGATTATTTTGTCTGTTCATCTAGATCAACCATGGATGACCTAGTTTTATGTTTTTCTACTTTTTGCATAAGTAACATAATTCACTTTATTTTTAATACTAATTAATCTCACTTTGATTTGAAAAGAGATTCTAGTTGTTTATTCACATTAAATTGTGTGGAAAAAGTTTTGAAATTACTTATCTATTATCGTGAAGGGCTACAAAATACTTTGTTTATGGTTCTACTTTATCATTTACAGATATCATGATATGAGTAGATTTTACCAATCATCATATCCATAGTATAGATCTAAACACATAATTAGTTTCCATGTACCTCATGATATTTATCAAACCCATAAGATTTCCATTTTTATTGAACATTAGGAAGCAAACCATATATCTGATTGTGTAGTGCACCAGTTAAAAGCTAGTGTCGAGAAGTTACTCTTAGCTTACCCTTGAAATCTAGTTTAGTGGGATATGAGAATAATACTTCCTCCATATTCATTACTTTGAAATATCAGTCTGACACTATCAAACAGATAATCATCTTTCAGAGCCTAAAAATTAGTCAAATGATTTTACTAAATCTTCCTTGTCTTCCTTTTAGATAGTTAGTTATCAATAATAATTACAAACATTCGTTCTTGCTTGTTTCTTGTTATTCTCTCTAGTATTGTAGGATATTTTAGCTAATGTTGATACATTTCTATGTTTTGTATTTCAACTAAGTGAACCAATGTTGATCTAATTTTCTATGTGTGAATAGAATATGTTGATCAAGTTCGACTTAGTCTCCTATATACTATCTTTTTTATATTTTTTTATCAAAGTATATCTTCTCAAATTATTTATTTCTATTACTTTTAAATTATTTACCATATCAAACTACATCCACATTGGTTGAGCTAGTTTTATTTCTTTATCTCTCCTATAAAACTATGTCAACCCTTGATGACCTAGTTTTATTTATCTATATTTTCTATAGAACTATATTGACCATGGTTGACCTAATATTATTTATTTATCTTTCATATAAAACTAGTTGAACCCAACCCTCTTAGTTTTATTTATATATTTTATATAGAACTATGTTGATAATGGTTGGCCTAGTTTTATTTCTATGTCTTTTCTATATAATTACATCGACCCTAGTCAACTAAGTTTTATTTATCTTTATTTTTATATAAATAAATCACCCCTAGTTGACTTAGTTTGATTTCATAATGATGTCATATTTTCAACTTTTAATCAGTTAAGAACACTACATAATCAAATATATAAATCATAATCTCACTTGTATTATCATTTCATATTAAACTATTGAATCGCTTCTTTCATGTCTTCCTGATAAAAAATAAATTACTACATCATGCAAACCTAAATTTTCCATTTTCAAGGTAGAGACAAATTAATAAAGTGGAATCTACTCACCCTAGTCCTCCTCGTGATACTAATGTTGGAAATCCTTCTCTACCCTATTAGGATCCTGTAGCTCACTCTAATACCAAATGTTAGTACCTTTGAGCTTAATTGATTACTATTGTATAAGCAACTAAACACAGAATTAAACCAGAAGTAATAAGTAACTAGAATTCAAAAATAGCAAAGAATAGATGATACGAGAAATAATACAATCTATATTAACACTCTTCCAGAAGGAAATATAATGAAGAAATCTCACTCTTCCCACACCTCTTACGTGTATAGTAATTCTCCCTCAAGAGTTCTCTCTCAATTACAACCAACTCAATAACTGAGTTGTTCCCTCCAGTGACAATCAACCCAATGGTTGTTGTTGCCTACTCTAATTGTGACAATCAACCCAATTGTTGTTGCCTCCAATACTCCATAGACCTTCTTGATCTTGCACCCTACAGATCTAATTGGTCTTGCTTGACAATAGACCTTCTTGATCTTGCACCTTGTAGATCTAATTGGTCTTGCTTTTAGTAGATCTTCTTGATCTTGCACCTTGCATATCTAATTGACCTTACTTACTATACAATATAGCCCCATGGGTCTCTTAAATAGATCCCAAACCAAACAATAATTAGAAATGTAGACTCAAGACTAAAATTAGTCTTTACATGCAAACTCATTGTTCATCTAAAATTAGAATAGTTCTGGAACACACAGATGACTGACGTTAGTCTCTGTCTGTCTAGAGATGACTGACGCTGATTCCTGTCTAATCGATGCTGACCGACACCTAACCGATGTCAGTTGCTGTGTAATTGAATATGGCTGATGTCAATTGGCCTGACCAACGTCTGTTACTTTGACACTCAACAACCTCCACCATTTGCATAACAATGAAGCTTTTAGCTCCACAACTTAACAATCTCCCACTTGAAGATAAATAGCTGCACCTGTACATGTACCTGTACATTCTCTAGTTTGTTTTTGGCTTGTATCTCCATCTTCAAGTTCAATCTTGAAGATCAACCACCAACAATGAACACATACTTGTGGTGCTTCTCCTGCCATCTAAGTAATCTGCCATATCTAAATCTACATACCTATGTAGAGAAGTGCTTGACCCTGCATAGCATAAATACCTGCAACTGGCCCCTCTCAAATATCTAAGAATCCACTGAACTGCTTTCTAGTGCTTCTTTCTTGGATTGACCATAAACTTGCTGACAACTCCCACTACTTGGGCAATATCAGGTCTAGTACATACCATGTACTCAACCTCATCATGTGATTTAGGACATTGTTCATAGCTTAACTTGAACTGTCCAACCATAAGTGTGCTAACCAGTTTTGTATCCTACAAATTGAACCTATCCACTACCTTTATCTCAGCAATTACCTACATGTGTGACCCTGCAACAAGCATATACACTACATACAATAACAAGATAATGTAGCTATCATTATCCAACCTGGTAAAATAAACATAATGGTCGCATTGACATTGACTAAAGCCATGCTTTGTCATAAACCTGTCAAACCTCAACTACCACTGTCCTGGAGCTTGCTCAAGACCATATAAAGTGGCCTTTTATCTCACCTATCCATTCTCTCCTTTGTTTAACCTATGAATCCATTCATCTTTTAGTGCTTTCTTTTTGACTAGAAACTCAACCAAATCTCCCATTTGGTTCTTTTCCAAGGAATCAATTTCCTCATTCATGCCATGCTCCCATTGTTTCCTAAATTCTACCTGCATTGCCTCTTTGAAACTTCCTAGTTTTCCACCATTATTGAGAAACAAGTAGTATAAAGAAGGGGAATAACAAATTTGAGGCTTACTTAGCCTTTTAATACTCCACATGGGCATTTGAGACTCATTAACAGCTTGTTGTCTGCCCAAATTTCATTCTAACAGTGACCGATTCCAGTCATCTCTTAGTCTACACCTAACTGATGTCAGTTCCATGTGACCGACTTGACTAACATCAGTTGTTACCTGATCGACGTCGGTTTCCACCTGCCTGACATCACTGACTTTGGTCTCCACTAGACCGATGTCAGTTCCTTTCTGATCGACATCGATTCTCACCTGACTGACGTTGTTAACCACCTAACCGACATCACTAACTTTGGTCTCCACCAGACTGACATCGGTTCCTACCTGATTGACGTTGGTCTCTGCCAGACTGACGTTGGTGTCTGTGTTTTCCTGCGAGTGATGATTTTTACCTGTGAGCTCACTTTGGATCATAACTTTGTCCTAATTGTTCTGCTTAGAATTATTCAGCCTCTTGAGCTGATCTATCTCCATCATCTTCTCCTTGAAAACCAAGGCTTTCTAGTTCTTAAAAGTGTCAAAAACATCAGATTTCCACTTTATGCAATAAACCCATACCTTTCTTGTAGCATCATCAATGAAGAAACATAATATTGTGATCCTCCAATAGAAGCTCCCTGATCTGGTCCCCACACCTTTGTGTGAACAAGCTCTAATATGTGCTTCTTCTTTGTTGACCAAGTTTTTAGAAACCTCACTTTCTCCTATTTTCCAAACATATAATGCTCATAGAAATCTAGATCTATCAAATATAAAAGCACACCTTTTGACTTAAGAACATCCATTCCCTTCTCACTCATGTGACCAAGCCTACAGAGACACATCTTTGCATCTATAGCTGAAGTAGATAAAACATAAGGAGAATCAGTAATACAAGTAGATAGATAAAGTGTACCTACTTTTTTACCTCTTGCTAATACAAGTGCACCCTTGGAAACTTTCCAAGATTCTACTGTGAGAGTTACTGTGCAACCCTCATCACCCAACTTCCCTATAGAAATCAAATTCCTCTTCAGGATGGGTACATGCATGACATCCTTCAACACCCATATGTTGCCAGTTTGCAATTTCAGCTGCACTTTCCCTTTTTCAACCATTTGACAAGGCTCACCATCCCATAAATAAACTTTTTCAAAGTCTCCATGGACATAATCATGAAAAAATTATCTATTTGGGGTTGCATGGAAAGAAGTACCAAAATCTAAAACCCATGATTCTACCTGACTATCCAAAGAAGATACAAGAGCATCCTATGCAACAATACCTGCATCTTTTGATTCTTCATTACGTTCATGCTTATCTTCTTTCAACCAACAATCTTTTTTTGTGTGTCCTTTCTTTCCACAATTCCAGTAGGTTATAATGCCATACCTGGATTTGGATCTACTGCCTATGTTTGACCTTGATTTCCCTTGCTTGCCCTTCTCTCTTTGCCATCCCCTGCTTTCAACACTTAAAGCATTACCTGATGTTTCCCCTATGCTTTTCCTATGAATTTCTTCATTCAAGATTACAATAACAACATCATCAACTTTCAATATATTTGAAGCAGACGCAATATTACTAACTGCCATTACCAAGCTATTCCAGCTTTCAGGTAAAGAGCATAAGATTAAGAGAGCCTTAATTTCATCATCAAAAACTATTTTGACATAATTTAACTTGTTTACCAAACCATGGAAATCACTAAGATGACTATATACCGATCCACCTTCCAGCATTGGCAAATTAAATGATTGCTTCATAAGAAATACCTTATTCAAAGCTAAGGGTTTTTCATATAAATTTGCCAAAGATTCTATTAACTCTACCGTTGTCCTTGCCTAAGATAAGTTGGAAAACATAGAAGCTGCCAGGTTCAGCCTTATAGCTCCAAGAGCCTTTTTGTCAAGAACCTTCCATTCTTCATCATGCATACATGTGGGCTTACATGAAGCCCCACCCAATGGTAAGTACAGATCTTTCTGATACACAGATCTTTCTGATACAGATAATCCTATATCTGCATCCTTCATAATTGATAATTCTTGCCATTGAATTTCTCCATTCTTAGCTTACTTTCTTCTACCATTGCTTTACTCTCACTCAATCAAAATCCCCTGAGAGTGAACCTATAATCAAAAAGAACTAACCCGCTCTACCACTTGTTAGTGATCCTAGCTCTGATACCACCTGTTAGGATCCTGTAGCTCACTTTGATACCAAATGTTAGTACCTTTGAGCTCAATTGATTACTATTGTATAAGCAACTAAACGTGGAATTAAATCAATAGTAATAAGTAACTAGAATTCAAAAATAGCAAAGAATAGATGATACGAGAAATAATACAATCTATATTAACACTCTTCTAGAAGGAAATATAATGAAAAAATCTCACTCTTCCCACACCTCTTAGGCGTATAGTAATTCTCCCTCAAGAGTTCTCTCTCTCAATTACAACCAACTCAATAACCGAGTTGTTCCCTCCAGTGACAATCAACCCAATGGTTGTTGTTGCCTACTCTGATTGTGACAATCAACCCAATTGTTGTTGCCTCTAATACTCCACAGACCTTCTTGATCTTGCACCCTGCAGATCTAATTGGTCTTTCTTGACCACAAACCTTCTTGATCTTGCACCTTGCAGATCTAATTGGTCTTGCTTTCAGTAGATCTTCTTGATCTTGCACCTTGCATATCTAATTGACCTTACTTACTATACAATACAGCCCCATGGGTCTCTTAAATAGATCCTAAACCAAACAATAATTAGAAATGCAGACTCAAGTCTAAAATTAGTCTTTACATGCAAACTCACTGTTCGTCTAAAATTAGAACAGTTTTGGAATGCACAGATGACCGATATCAGTCTCTGTCTGTCTGGAGATGACCGACATCGGTTCTTGTCTGACTGATGCCGGTCAACACCTAACTGATGCCAGTTGCTATGTAACTGAATATGACTAATGTCGATTGGCCTGACCAACATCGGTTACTTTGACACTCAACAACCTCCACCATTTGCATAACAATGAAGCTTTTAGCTCCACAACTTAACATACCTAGCAATATTACTCCTCTCATTGATACTACTAGACTCCTTGATCAAAAACCTCAACAAATGACCAATATAAAAATTACTTATGCTAATAAAATGATGAAAATGTAATCTCATATATTATAAATGGCTAGTCAACCACCTTATGTCATCATGAATTAACCAACCATACTTTTTTCCTTCCTCCTCTTAGATATGTCAGTGATAATATCATCCATCAACCTCCCATGCATAAAATAATCTTCAACATCTTCAAAGTGAACATTTAGCTCCATTAATCATATCCATAGATATTGGAAACATTTATCCAACTATTACATATGATGGAACTAAGGACCCCACTATCTTTCTTAAATATTTTTTTAATCTCCTATATTCTTCTAGTCTCTATAAGGAATGGGATGATCTATGTACTTCACTTGTTATCCTGATGTTTGTCTTTACTAGTTTGAGTGTTCTAGGTCTTTGATGTTGGTAGTTAATATCTTTTCTCACTTTCCTAGTGTGTCTCATTCTTGGTAAGGATGTTCACATCACCCATGGTAGCACCTCACATTCCTTATTTACATCACATTATTTCCACTATCACTTTCTAGGATATTTATTTTAGCTTATCACATCCTTGATCATATATACCTACTTAGGCCTCTTGTTTTATAGTTTTTGAGTTGTATTGTAATACCTTGGATAGTACCAAGTTTTCTTCACAAACATCCATTCACATTTAGTCACTAGAACATCTAATTATCATAATATTAATGTTAATATGTGCTTGTGTTTTACCACATCAAATTTTAGATCAAGCACTATGTTTGAGTCATCATTATTTAAATATTTCGATTCATTTATCCATTCTTCTTATTTTATTTTTATGTGATTCACTTTTATTACATAGAAAATTTTACATTCTTAAATATTTTTATTGATGTTTGACTTGACATTCTTATCTTACATTTTGATTTACATTTTGATTTTTTTGTCATTTCTTTTTCTTTATGTTTGATTTGACATGATTATCTTACATGAGGTTACATTTAGTTTACTTACATATCTTTGTTTGATTTTTTCTCAAAATTATATTTCATTTCCTTACAGTGTTTTTCATACTTTTTTCACATAATTTAATATGTTATAATTTAATCTTTTTTCTTTTTTCATTACATATTTAGTATTTCCATTCTAATGTAGCCTTTGTGATCCCAAATTGCTAAGTAGTTTAATTAGTTTTGAGAGTTATTCATTACTACTTTTACCATTATTTGTATGCATGGATTACTTATATTTTTAGTCCTTGTATGCCTAAGGTTTATCAAATATAGGTATTACAACATCTACGATCGAGACTATGATAGTCATATGTCATCATTTAGAAAAAATGTAATTCAAGGTATGTATGTGTTACATTCACCTACATCTACTTACTATCATTTTAATTATACATTTTACTAAAAAAATTAGTTCAATTTCATGCACCATTATGTTAATTCTCAAATCACCATCTCTTGTTACACTTTCATGACACATGATGAGATTTGAGTGGGGCATGCGTATACAAAAAATATTTTTTAACTTTATCATTTACTGATGCTTTGTATCTTATTGGAAACTATCAAGTTTAAATTTATCTAAGCTCATGCTATAAATGGTTCAATCTAAAATGGGTGGGCAAACCATTAGTGATTTCCAAGACTATTGGTTAATTATATCATACCTAAACTCACTAGAAATACCGATTATCCACTAAGCTATAAAATTGTCCTCTCAATATCCTCTAACTAAGAAAAAAAATAGATTTTTACTATGAGGTATACCATATTTAATCTAGTTGTGAAAGTTATGATAGATGTTACACAAAAAGGTTGGCTATGGCCGACCTAGTTTGAGGCTGGATGGTAACTTTTAAAAAATTGGGTCATGGTGGATGACCTTATTAAATGAAATTAAATAAGGATTAGGACATATCCATTTCTATAAACAAAACCTTCACTGTGATCTAATAGAGAGGAACATTAAACATCATTTTATTACAACCTGTAATCCTATTACATCTACATTTGAAAGATCCATTTCATAAGGTTTGCATTGGAAGAAATATAATTTATATTGTGGGAAATATTCAATGAAACTATAAATATATTATACTAGATTTGATTTAAACTAGTGGTATCCTTACAAAGACATAATAATCTATTACAAAGCACCATTGGCCATTGGGGAGATTGAGACTCAACAGGTTCTGTCTAAGGTAAGTATATCTAACGTTTGACATTTAATTTGATTGATATATATTTCATAAAGTAATAGGTTTTAATGATGAACTCCTTGCTTAAATTACCTCTACACTTAAACTTAATTTATCTATATGGTTTTTTAATATTTCCATCTTCTACCTAAGGTTATCTAGGCCACTATTTGAATCCTTATTTGTTTTGATTGTTTTAAACCACCTCCCTTTGTGTTATAGGCTTTGATAACATTACATTAGGTTTGAATTTATGAATTAAAATACCTAGATAGGATTATTGTATGATATCATTTTCCTATAAGGTATGTAACCCTATATTTTATTATTTTCATAGACAAATTTTCCCTTAGTTAACTTTAATGTATCCAATTTGGTCATGGTCCCAATATAAAAAGCATCACAATAAATGTTTGTTCGTTACCTTTTTCAATTTTTGATTAAATTAGTTGGATATGTTATATATCTATCTTAATCTATTGTATATACTATGTAGGGATTTTAGGATATGTCTCTCTCCTAGTGTTAATTCATGGCCCTCATCTAGTAGGTTGTGTCCTCCTCCCTTGGTATTTTGCTTCCTAAGGTGACTCATCTCCTTGCATATAATATATATTTATCCTATGGGGTATAAAATGGAGGTTATCTAGCTCTAACCATACATAAATGCCCATAAGCCCAAACATTTAATAGCCTTCATATTACTAGCTTATCACCTCATCCATAAGGGTATTGCATTCTCACATGCACACACACATGTGCGCACAGACATGCATGCATGCACACACACGTGCACGTGTGTGCATGCGTACACACACACACACACACAGGTACATGCACATGCATGTATAGACATGTGTGTGTACATTCACATACACATAATGCGCCTAGTCATATACTATGCTTCTTGCCTCTATCTATTTTATCACTTATCAGATGTTTTAGGTGTATGGTACATAATGCAATCAATGATGGGGGTCCAAATAAAGGAAAGGTTTGTCCTTGAAAGCTTCCACTCAATCACATAAAATAAAAATGAGTATGGAACTAAATATAACACTTTATTTATTTATTTATTTATTGAGGAAATACATAAATTATACACATAACACACTCAATCCCTCTCCTTATGAATACAACAGAAGAGGAATGATGGATATAGTCCATCCTTGACCAAACATTTTTATCTAATCCTCTAATATTCCTCCTCAAGAACCTAAACCTAGCTAGAACATACTCTCTAACTTCAATATTCCTACTCCAGAATATTCCATTGTCTTTTATGCCTTGTTGAGTGAATCTTGGATTCTTAGTTAAAATTAAAAATTCTCAAAATGGGCACTCAAACATTTTTAGATATTATTGAGAGTGTCCAATTGATGTACATGAAGCCATTACTTACTATATAATGGTAGTTACATAATCAGCACAATGGTTTCCTAAATTTTGATTAGCAAAAACTTACATTAGTTGAAAGTTTTGTCATAAAATATATAACTCTTTATCTCATTAACAAAAACTGTTTTGATTTTTTTTTTTGGTACAACTGGTGTGTTTGTCAATCTTTCTAGGTCATCTTGAAATTTTAATTGAACCTAAAATCATAGAAGCACCGAATATCTATTTATGGGTGATATAATATTGTGTGACTTCCTAATGCTTCTACATAAAACATGTATGGTAAGCATATAACATCTTAATGCTCTCAAATTTTTGATAGATGTTAGAACCATCATTTTGACAATGGTAGTAAAGGAACAGTTGTAGCCTTCCACATTGCTAGGTATTTACATGACTTTTATAAACCTTTTAAATCAAAAACGTGCCTCCTCCACCAAACATGCTCTACACTATATATCCTACCAGCCTCAGAAACATTAGATTGACCTTCCATGCCTAATCTCAACACTTCCTTCTATTTTTATTCCACACAAACTTTTATTGATAATTTTTTACTATCTCATCTTATTCTTACCTTCAATATACAAATCTTCAACCTAATTTTCCTCTATATTTGGAAAGATAGGGTATTACAGTTCATCCTTTGACAGTGCATCCATGAATGACAGAGTAGCATATATATTTTTAGCGAACTATTTTATTACATTACTTTTTTAGTGTTTTCTGTTACGCCCATGGATTTTCTAGAGTCCACCCTCCTCGACGGTTGGTTATACATTTTAGGTAAACTGTCATGTGTAAATAGCATTGTATACAATGGTTTTAATCAATCAAAAATTAAGTTTTCTGACAATCTCTGGTAGCAGAGCCTCCATAGCAAAGAATGACGTGGAAGACCAGTGTAGAAGCGGTAAAGCGGCAGAAGCCTGATCTCGATGCAGCAAAAGTGTGGGGAAGGAGAACGCTCTCCGATCTGTGCTGGAGAATCCTGCAAAGGAGAAAGCCTGAGCATCGACGACTAGGTATTGCCAAACCCAAAAGAATTTATCCTTTGAGGACGTTGTCGGTTTGGCCTTCGAGATGGTTAAGTTTTCCAAGGGGCAGACTGTGTTCATTATGGAAGGCCACTATTGTGGGTGTCCATGCTCACTAATCCTACTGTAGAAATGCCATCTCCCACACAGTCCTGAGAGGAGCCACAGATGAAGGTGTTTGTTAGCAAAGCCAAGCCTGAAGATGGAGAAGTAGGTGTCTATTCCTTCATTTCGACTGTGAGAAGCATAAGTCTATTAAAAGGCTTTTGAGCTGTGGATGTTGGGGGGATCACCTATTAGGGAGCCAAGCTGGAAGGATGGTAATGGCATTTTGGTCTATGTTGCATAGCCTATTAATTTGAGCCAAGTTGTGGTGAAGACATGACTATGTATATCACAGATTCCCAAATCTGAGAAAAGGACACAAGTCCCGAAGGATAGGACGTATTTCTCATATTTGTTAAATCCATTAGCACTGAAGCTGTGAAATGATGGCACTCAATTGCCAGCTAGGTAACCGACTTGACATACTGGATGTCTATGACATGCATGATCATCAAGGTGTCAAAGTCGAACAAGATCATGGTGGAGAAATCAATGGTTCCTATTAAGACGGAAGAGGCACATAGCATTTGAATAAGGTACATATTTTTAATATAGAATTTTGAAGCAATAAATATTACTTTAATAGCTTTCCAAAATTTTATAAAAGTATAAATGTAAAATAGAAATAGAAAATGTCTGCATCCAAGCTCCCTCTCTCAAATGCCCAATTACTTAAAGGGTCAAATTATACTATTTGTAAAACAAAGATGCGTATGATCCTTCAGTTCGAAGGATTATGGGGCATCATGATAGGAATTGTACAAGTTCTCACTGATCCTAATGCACTCATAAAGTATGAAATGACTAATCCTAAGGCCCTAATGTTGATTATGCTAAGCGTCATTGATGACATGCAACTGTATATCAAGGATGCTGACAAAGTAAAGATAGCATGAAACAAATTAGCAACTTTTTATGAGGCAAAGAATAAGATGAATATTCTCCATCTGCAATAAATACTTCACACTCTTACTATGGAGTTCAATGAAAAAGTTGAGGAATTCTTACATTGAGTGGATGAGATACGAACAAAGTTATTAGCACTAGGTGAGATGGTAGATGATGAACTCTTGATCCAAATCATCTTGTGAGCAATCCCTTCCTAATTCAGAGTGTTCATCATGACACTAAATGTATCCAAACAAATACTATCATTCGAAGAGCTTATGAACCTATTGTAGCGAGAAAAAGCTATCAACACAGCTCAAGATGAGTTTGAAATTAAAGCTCTTATCTCAAAAAATAAATGAAGTCAAAAGTCTCACAAGGGACCTTCAAAGAAGCAACCACAAAAACAACAACAACAACTTCTTTCTAGTCATCAATCACAAAATTCAAAGAGGTGGTATCACATATGTCAAACCAACACTCACGACATGGATAACTATTGGTATAATAGCCAAAAACAAGGGTCTACCAGTACTTCAGGGTGTAATGATTCTTAAAAATAAAAAATACATCCCTGCCAATGGAAACAGAAGGGACATCTCACTACTCAGAAAAATGATGGATTTAATTAAGAGACATTTGATAAAGACAAGAACATAGTACTAGTCTCTCAGACCTTGCAACCCATGAAGAATATTTGGTTGATTGACTCAGGTGGCACTGAGCACATGATAGGGGATAAGAAGTTGTTTGATTCACTAACAACAAAACCCATTACAGATTAGGTTAAGATCACTAATGACAAAGAGTATGTCACAATAAGAATACGTCAAGTTACCATTCCCTTCAAAACACAAAATTGTTCATTTACAAAGGTAATATATTTCTTAGATTGACATCCAATCTCTTATTAGTTAGCTATTTTTTGAACCATCAATTCAAGGTGGAGTTTCTTGTTGAAAATGGCCTCAAAACCTATTTGATTTCACGAAAAAATAAAGTTCTTGCTAAAACTTTTCTCAAAGATAAATAAATTACTTTAGATGTTATTTAATCTTCTATAGTAGCTCTATCTACCTCAATGGTAGAATCCACTACCCTCTGGTACTACCGTTATGGTCATTTATTAGATGGATCTTTATACCAACTAATTTCTAAAGGGATGGTACATGGACTTCCCAAGTTGTCTAGTTCATTACCCATTTGCCTTGGATGCTCTGTAGGTAAACAACATAGGGATCCATTCAAATAAAGTTCCTTTCATGCCAAGAATCATTTGCAGGTTGTACATACCGATCTAAATGCCCACTACCTACTTTATTATCAGGATACAATTACTTCCAACTATTTGTGGATGACTACTCCTAGAATATGTGGGTATTCTTCCTCAAAAAGAAGAGTGAGGCCCTTCATCATTTCCACGTATTTTATCAATAGGTTGTGAAAGAAATCGGACAACCTCTACTTCACCTCTGCTCAGATCGATGGGGCAATTCACATCAAAGAAATTTTTGGCATCCCTGAACTAGCAAAGAATAAAATAAAATTTGATTGCTCCCTACACGCCCCAATAGAATGGCATTGTTGAGCAATGCAATCACACCATGATGGAAATATCTGATTGCATGCTATCAATAGCAAATCTAGAGAAATGTTGTTGGGTAGAAGAAGTGTAGATAGTTGTTTATATTCTCAATAAGGCACCAACAAAAATTTTAAAGGACAAATCCCATACAAGGTATGGAGTAGTAAAAATTAATTGATTTCTCATCTATGAGTATTTGGTTACACATCATATATGAATATACCAACTCAAAAGAGGAAGAAACTTGAGTCCAAAACACTCTCATGCATCCTATTTGGCTATAACACTACCTTAAAGGCATATCGTCTCAAGGATCCCAAATCACGAAAAATCTATGAAAATACAGATGTGGTTTTTCATGAGTCATCCTTTGACTCAGTGATGCAAGATGAAAAATTAATACCGACCACCTCTTACCAATTACTTCCTGAGTCATATGATGAGGAGAATTCTCACCAAGAAGAAGAGCTATAAGGGGAGTTGTATGTTGATCTTGGAGAATTAGAACATCCACTAGCTAGTTATTCACCTCAACAAAGCAATTCTTCACAACAAAAATAGAGTTGTCATCTGAAGTGGGTATTAGGCACCAACAGAGACTCTCGTACTTCATCTGGAGTCAAAACAAGGAGTCAAGCAAAGACGTGAGATAGATTTTGCACTCACGAGTATAATAGTTGATAGATCCAAACCTGATAATGTTCATAAAGATTTAAATCAACCATAATGGAAGAAATCAATGGATGTTGAGTATGACTCATTCATGAAGAATTGGATTTGGGAACTGGTTGATTTACCTATAGCAAAGAAACCCATAGGTTGCAAATGGGTTTTCAAAAAAAAAAATACAAGGCATATGGATCCATCGACAAACACAAAGAATGACTTGTAGCAAATGGATATGCTTAGAAAGAGTGTATTGACTATGAAAATACCTTTGTAACCACTACAAAGATCAAGACCATCATATTTATGTATGCACTAGCATCACAGAATGGATGGTGACTTCAGTAGATGGATGTCAAAAGTGCTTTTCTTAATGGTGTTCTAGACGAAGAAGTATAGATGACCCAACAAGAAGGATTTGTTGATGAAAAACATCCTAAAAAAGGTATGTCATCTCATCAAATCACATTATGGATTGAAACAAGATCATAGGGCATGGTACACCAAATTAGATGATCACCTTTTATAGCATGATTTTACTCATAGCTCCTTGGATTCTCACTTGTACATAAAGAAGGTAGGAGCATAGTTCACCATTCTTGTTTTGTATATAGATGATCTTGTGATCATAGGAATTTTAGAAGATTAGGTTGATATTGTGAAGAATCACCTCAAAATATCGTTTAATATGACTGATTTGGGATTACTACATTATTTTCTTGCCCTAGAGATATGGCAAAATCTAAATCATATTTTTATCTCCAAAATAAATATGACAGGCCACTCCTATAAAAGTATAGAATGTTAGATTATAAGCCACTTTCAACATTGATGGAGAAACATTTACAACTCTTTCGATTCTAGGACTCACCTCAAGTGGATGTAGCTCTCTACAGATAACTCATTGGGAGTCTCATCTACTTGATCTATTCTAGACTAGATATATGTTTTGTTGTGAGCTATCTCTCAAGATTTATGTAATAACCGAAGACATGTCACTAGGTTGTAGCAAAACATGTTTTGAGATATGTCTGAGGTACACTTAAATATGGTCTAGAATATAAGAAGAATAATCAGTTCTTCTTATAGGGATACACTGACTCAAACTATGTCAGATGCATTTATGATAGAAAGTCAATGTCATGATACATATTTCATCTCAGATCTAAACCAATCTCATAGATTAAAAAGAAGCAAACTATTTTTGTTCTCTCATCTACTAAGGTAAAGTATCATGCCGCACATGGAGCTATGTGTGAAGCAATATGGTTATGTCACATACTAACTGATATGGGCTATAATCAAAAGAAGCCACCCATCATTCATTATGATGATCAAGGTGTGTTAAATCTTAAGAATATTCTTGTTTCTCATGAAAGAACAAAACACATAGAGGTCAAATGTCACTACATTCAAGAATAATTTTTAAACCACCACATCCAACTCCAGTACTACCCTACAGATGCATAGATAGTAGATATACTCAACAAATCCTTAAACTATTTAGAAAGTACCTTTGTAAAAATAATGTAATAAGGGGGGGAGTGATAGCACATCCATGAATGACAGTGTAGCATATATAATTAGTGAACTATTTTATTACATTATTTTTTAGTATTTTCTATTACACCCATGGACTTTCAAAAGTCCACCCTCCTTGGTAGTTGATTATGTATTTTAGGTAAACTATCATGTATAAATAACATTTTATACATTGGTTTTCATCAATTACAATAAATTTTTCTAACATCCTTAACTAACACAAGGATGTAATATGCATAACAAGATAAAACATATGATTATACTTATTTTTAGTTTACTTAAATAAAATTAAAGTGTATCTATGCCCATCATTATTTACACTCATGATGTTATATATTCTATCTTATGACATATCTCTATCAATTTATATATCCTCCAATAGAACAAGGCATGCACATATGAGTAAGACCTTATATAATACCTTGTCACAATATATACCAACATACGTATCTTATTCATAACATTCCCTCACACTACTATTTTTCACTTATGAAAACTAAACAAATGTATATAGTATTGGGTGTATTTTAGACATCAAATTCAACTTACATATCATCTCAATGGACATTATATTGTTTAAACTTCCACTATCAAACATAACAATGAAACACTCACTATTACTTATTAAACCCATGGTATGTATTTAGATATGAGTTTCTAGTTTGTGGCTAGCATAATTTTTAATTAAGTCATATGACCATCTCAATGGCTTCATATTGGTAGTAGGGTTTTGTAGGGTGTGCCTACAACATAAATAGTTAATACAAAGAAGGTATTGATTCATATCATGTCTTCACATTAAGAATTATGATTTTACTATAAGGTTATATATGTATCTCCTTTGAAGTAGCACATAATTTATTTAATTATTAATATTTTATTTAAATCATAATACAATAAATTTATATGATTATAATTTATTGGTGATTTGATATTATTACATGTGGTATTAGAGATTTGATTTGGGAAAAAGTGTGGGAAAACCCCTAAATTTTGAGAATAAATTATATCTTCCAAATTGTTAATAAATTTTATAAGAAAATATAATTGAGTATGGATAAGTTTTCAAGGACAATTAACAAAATCTAGTTTTTAATGATTTCAGATACTAAAATATGATACTAGACACTTGACAATGTCACTTATTAATCTACCTTCACCATGCATGACTTGTACACACATATATACTTCTCATTCATAATTATATCACATACACATGATTGATAAGAGTATAATCATCAGATCCACATTCATTTGTCATTGACATTAATGGAAAGCTTTGACATTTTTTTTGATGATTTTTTTGAGGATGATGTTGTTATCCCTCACCCAAAATGAATATTTTTAAAATATATATCATTACTATGAGTTCAATCCTTTTCTTAAAATGTCACTGGCTAGGGAAATTACCCAAATGGACTCATATAAATGAAAAAAGAAACGCATACTTGATACTCACTTGTAAACTATATATCTAAAAAAAGCTACACTACAACATATTCAAGAAAAAATACCTTATTCTTATCCCAAAAAAATTTGATTAGTAGGAGCAACCATCAATGAATTTTGAATCACACCAAGCCAAGTTAAAAATGCAAATTATCAAGTATCAAAATCTAGATCACTAGGTGTATTCATATAGCAAAGAAACATAATTACACAATAAAAATAAGTGGAATAAATAGTTGTGGATTTAATTCTAGATTAGGAATATTAGATACATAGGTAGTGTTCAATCATCAATGATGTTTAGTGTGGTCAACATGTCCAATTACAGTTCCCAAATGTTTTATAGTTTTCATTCCTTCATAAGTTGACCTAGTATTTCAAAGATAATTAGATTAAGTTATTGAGTTGAACATATGGTCAAGAATAAATATCACACACATGTAGATATAAAAGGAAAGTGTAATGGACTATATAGTCAAAATACCTCTAAGTAGCCCATGATAATAATATCGGGCTATAAGAAGTTTTATTGATGTTACTTACCCTAACATTGGTGATCTTGCATGTATAGATAGCTATTTCCAAAAATAAGCTACACAAAGGCCTACTTAGATCCTTTTTAAATTATTAGAATTCAATCACAGTCAATGTGTGAATGACAAAATCTAATAATCTTGATCTTTTTATTATTTTATATATTTAGAACATGCTATTGTAAAAATGATTTCAATATTTTATATTCAAAATGATACTTAATTACCATACTTAATGATCAAAATCACATTCTATATTTTTTAATTAATTAAGGTTCACATAATAAATTAGGGTAAGTCATATTAGTGAACCCAAAAATTACTCAAACAATGTGAAACCCTAGGTCTAATTTAAGATTTCATCATTTTTCTTAGGATTGTAAGATTTCTACCTCAGGTTTCAGACCTTTTCATAATTGAAGTAATGGATGAACATAGATTCTTTTTTTTTTACTCAAGATATTATTTTAGTGATTTCATATTATTATACTTTTATAAGTGTAATTTGGATCAACTATATACTTTAATGGATAAAATCTTTATACAGTAATAAGGCTAATACAATAAAGAAAAAAATTTAGCCTTGCATGATCCACATTTTTGGTACATCCAATACACATTAGTAGATTTTATTAATATACATCTCCTTGATGGATATATCATTAATATTAAATCTAGAAATACTCATGACAAGAAATAAATATTGTTTATAGATTTGACAATGTTAATGGATGAAATTTAATTGAATATATGGACATAAATATTGAGCCAATTAGTGATAATGTATTATTGTATGATACTATGATATAAATATGGATAATCGTATGGAAGATAATGAGTTTCATTATATATTTAATAAATTTTTGTTTGGTTCACTAGATGAGTCAACAATATTTAATAAATTCAAATATATTGTTTATTTATGTAATACAAAATAGAGTGAGAATGAGGATGTGTATAATTACACTTTTCAAATTTGAATTGAGAATCTATTGGTGCATAATCTAACAAATAAAAAGAGGGAAAACATATAATCATAGGTTTCACACATAAAAAATATGAGATAGGATGGATAAAGGGCCTACATAGAAGAAAATAATTAAAATCATGGAATAAAAATTTTTAACCAAGATAGCAATGGAAGATTATTGATTAAATCCCAAAGAAAGAAATGACAAGGAGTAAATAAGCCTTAAATTCACAAATAAAATAGAGAAGAAATAGAAAACCCAAAAAATAGAATAACATGAGATTATATGGAATAGACGCAAAAGTAAAAAAGCATTAAAAAAATAACCAATAAGACCCTATTTCAAAATTGATCCATGTGTCATCATGTATTTGAAATATATAAATAAATATATAGTAGGTGATAACACATGTTAGAGGTAAATATAGGAAGTATGAAATTTGGTGGAAGCTACCATATGTTGTGAACCTACTATATTTGGAAAGCATAATAGGTAAGGTGATTGGCTTACCAAAGGTTAGGTAAACATTGGACTTGTTGATGCACTGAGGATATTCTAAACAAGTAGGAAAAGTATAAGTGTAAAAGGATAGAAAGTCAAATTCTGAAGGTTTTGATATGACCCTAGATTATTTTATCAATATGGGGTAATATTAGTACAAAATAATATATGTGTTGAGAATTTGAAAAAACAATGGGAATAAAATGTAGGAAGACTAGTACAGACAAGGTCGACTAGTACTAAATGATGAAGAAGTTGAACGCATGATATAATTAAAATTTTGAAATGAGAACAAAATACAAATTTTGAAATGAGAAAGGGAAGGTTTTAGAACTAAAGGTTAGTTCATTATCTTTAGATAAAGAGAATTTTAAAAATTACTATATTTATTTTTGAAGTCCAACATATACTCAAAGAAAAATTTATTTGGATCGTTAATAATGGGTGTTGTGTAATAACATAGTCCAATTCAAGGAGGAACTCAAGTTTATATCCCTATAAGGAGAGAAAATACCTTGAAGATTGAAAATCAAGGAAATGGAAGAGGAATTACTTCACATAGTCAAGAGGTAGATGTCAAGGGTTCCATGACAACCAGTAGTTGTTGTTACTCACGCAAGTCAACAAATAAAATTTGCATACAAACACACAATACAATAAGTCCATTTGTTAAATAAAATTTACATACAAACAAACTAGGAAGTTTTCAAATTTAACAAGGACCAGAAAATGATGTGCAAAGAGAAAAAAACTCAACTATGTAAGGATAAATAATGTATAAACATTGTGCGTGGCAACAAACATTCAAAAAATGATGAAATAAGGTAGCATCAAGTTAGTAAAGTAGGCTCAAATTTCAAAGTTATAAGATGGGTCCAATAAAGAGTGAAGGAGATAAAGCACAAAATAATTAATAAAGAAATGAAGATGATGAAGAGGAAGAGGAAGAGAGAGAAGGCACAAAGAAAGACAAGGAAATGATGTAAGAATTGGAAGATCTTTTGTAGAGACAAAGGTCACAATTTACAACACATTTTAGTGGTGATAAGGAGTCATCTGAATGCACTATCTCAATTCGAATAGTAGACATGAGAATGTGATAAATATTCTGCGATAAGATTTCAAGGGAACTTTTGATATGCATATGGAAAATCCAAGATTTAAAGTCTTACTGAAGGTATTACTTTCAATTAAGGAACCCAATTTACACTTTAACACATAATATGAAGTGGTGAAAATAGAAATTAATTAAATAAGGTTAACTAAAAAGTAAGTTAGTCTAGCATTGTTGAAGCTAGCAACAAAGAAGACATAACACATTCTCTCAATTGACATAAATGTGGAGGCATTGCCAGTATATCTTTTCAGTGAAAGAGGAAAATTCAAAATAATAATATATGAAGTACAATGGTTGACTAAGTTGATTGAAATGTAGAGGCTATAACTATATGAAAGTATAGATGCAAGTAAAAAAAATCCAATTTAAAATCTTAGTGTCATAATTGGGTACTTGTTGCACAAACCTTAGAGTTTAAAGATAATGTAGAAGACGTAACGACATTGATAAATATCACTCACATAAAGTAAAATAAGTAAAAAAAAAAATGTTTAAAAGATTTGAAAATGCACATGAAAAGGTTTTGAATATGACATGTCTAAACTTAGTCGAAAATAGTTGAAAAAAGATGGACCGATGGAGTTGGCAAAGCAATGGGATGTAAGGAACCTATGTATAGACTCTTTGAACTATATTTTGACATATAATGTTTATGTTATATGTTTGTAGATGTAAAGTTAGAGCTCAAGGTGGAGATGCAAGATAGGATTTGAGATAGAGAAGATACATTTATTATTGATTATTGTTGCATGAATGTGTATAATCTTTCAATAAAAATCAATGTAATTTGATGTAATGATATGTTTTCTGATGATTGGTTAGAGTAGTTGATTATGGATCATGAAATACATATGTTTTTGTGTTTTGATATATAATTTTATATTATTTATGGTTTCAATGTATTATGTTCTGATTTATATGTTGATGTATTTTTTTGTTGGTTTATATTTTATATTTATAATGGAGTGCTCGACGAGCTTTAACTATATTTTAGTTGAGCATTTAAATTTTTTATTTAAGTGATATTCTTACGTAGTTTTTTTTTTTTTCCCCATAATTTAATTTATACCAGACTATGGAAGAGATTAAGCTAAAGTAGAACAAAATCAGAATTATAATAGAATTGTTCTTGCCCCACCACATCTTGAAGCAATTTTATAGTGTTTGAACCCAAACCATCTTATCCAAAATGAAGTGGGCATAGAGCTTAAAGACTGCCTTTATAGGATTTGTAGATGTAGAAGAAGCCCATTGCATATCTGAAGGATAGAATCTAAATCTAGGATTTGTAGATGTAGAAGAAGCCCATTGCATATCTGAAGGATAGAATCTAAATCTCATCCATGAAACATGAAGTGAAAAAAAAAAACACGTTAAAAATCATGACTAGAAAACATCAAATAAAAGAAAAGACTCACACTTATGAGCATTCTCAAGGAAAACATTTTTTTTTAATTATTATTTTTAATTCTTTTAATATCAATAATAATTTCTTACCATATTAAGAAGCATTCCTACAATAATAATCAAAGTGGTGGTGGACTGTAATTTATCTGAGATGTATTCAACCAATTAAATAGTCAACCCAATAACACAAGGATTAAAAAATACAATGCATTAATTTAAATGTTCACAATATCCCTCGCCTATTTTTATTGGAGTGCTTTACCCTTCGTTCTCATGCACTTGTGCCATTCTACCTGCCTTGTTTAGCGGTTATCCAACCTTTTCCTTTAACAACTATATCAGTTCACTTTTAAGGAAACAAACACATATATATTACTTTATATAGAGAAGGGGTGTTTATATCCTTGAGAAACCTTGACACCCGTCTATTGATCTTGAATCCTGCATCCTTCATCTCCATCTCCATCTCCATCTTCACCCTCTATAAATACAAGAATTTATTGCATGATTAGATTGACCTTGCATTTATAATTGTAAAGCTTACAAAAGAGCATTGATCGTGATTTTGGAGAATACTAAATCCACATTGATCTTGATTTTATATTTTATTAGGTACACAGAGGTCTGTAGATGAGTAGTAGGAAGACATAAATGATGATAGGCATTGGATTCCATTGAAGATGATAATTAAAAAAAATAAAATTGATATTTTAAATAACTATAATGAATATAATTTAATTATAATTTAATACCCCTGTCAATGTTTCAAATCACTTTGGTGAAAGTGATTCAGCGTAAAAATATAAATATTCAATTTGAAATATTGTTAATTCAAATAAATAACCATATGATTTTATAATTACTAAATTTAAATTATGAATATTTAAAATACAATTAAATGTTTCCTAAAAGAAATATTAAATAATCTCATATTACCTTCTAAACTGTCAAAAAGTACTTAACATCATATACCATTAAAGAAAACTTTGAGATAACTATTTAACATTGTTTATTCCATTTTTGGTCAAAATTTTTAACAATCATAGGGATGGATGCGTGGATAGAATTGTGTATATGGTCTCATGGATTCGCGGAGGTGAGATTTATTCCAGAGAGACTGTAGCTAGTAAGTGCTGTGACACCGAGCCAGCATTGAGCAATGCAGTTCCCGTTGCCACAGTATGCTGGACCGGTCCCGCACCAGTTGTACTTGCTACAGCATCGTCCATTGTTGCACCAGAAGTTTCCAGCGGGACTGCATGTTGGATCCGCCATCACCATCCCCATCACCGTAAACATTAACATTACTGTCACGCTTAACTTGTACTAACGAGGAACATTCTTAATTATTTTAAGTTTTTATTATACCTGCATTGAAAGCAAAACAAAACTCAAAAGCCAAATCAAATATCAATACTCATATACCATGCAAAATCCTGTAAGAAGCACAGACAACACTGCTTGCTCGTTGTTTCAATGCTGGATTGCCAATGTCAAGGGTAATGAAGATGAACCATATTTATAGCAACCAAGAGATGCTCAGTGAGATATATTAATAATAATCTTATATAATTTTCATAATATAATTGCATTTAGCAACCACTTCATCCATTGAAAAGTCTATAGCATGAAAAGTCTATAGCATTGGTTTGTTTTTCACTCATTTAGGATGATTTCCTAGATTATTCATTATCATATGCTAACTATTTATATATAACAAACAATGTTTTACTCGAAATCTAAACCAAACTAAACATACCTCATGGTGCGATCTAGTGAATAATGTTTCTATTTTATATATGGACCGTACTATTCTCTTAACTAAGATACTTATTTTTTAATTTAAAAGCTGAGGAATGATCTTGACAGGGTTTTAAATTTTAATTGCATTTAACAACTACCGTACATTTTGATTGCCTTTTCTCTAGAAAATGAATCCGCATTTTAAACATCTATGTTGCAGATTTTGCAAAAGGCAAACTGCATTTATTGGATAACAATACCTGTCAAAAATTGGTTCAATGTGAACCAAAACAGATTTTACAGTATCTTTAACAGTACCATTCTTAATGCTATGAATACAAGAAGGGAGACTATAGACATTAAATAGATGTTACAAATGTTATTTTCTATCGTGAGTTGAAAGTGACCTTCCATTTTAAGGTGGTGTAGAGAGTGAAAAATGGTCCCTACCATTTATTATTTAATAATTTAAGGAAATCATAAGAGTATTTAATTTTTGAAAAAAATGGGTATTAATTGTAGGATTGAAGTTTATTGGTACAACACTAATGATAATAGGTAAGCCAATGAAATCAGTGCATGGAGAGTCGAGACATAAACAAAAACCAAAGAATTCGATATATATAAAACAAGTTCATTTGCAATGATATATATCAATATATCATTTATGGGGTTTGTGTATGCACTCGTAAGTCATAAGACGTTTGGTTACATAATCAGCGTTTTAGCATTACTTTCCATTAACACAGTCAACAAAAACGGAATCATAAAACCAAACGATTTACTTGATAACACAGAAAAAACTCCAATAAGACAAAAACAAAAAAAAACATCTATATCTTTTTCAAGAACCATTTGTTCTCCAATATATCATGGCCGCGATTAAAACAAGATAAACCTTTCATTGTTTTCTCCTCTATCTTTCCATCTTCCTAACTCCCTCTGTCCGTCATCCAAACTCCCATCCCTTCCATCCACTTTCCCCATACCTTCAATTTCGCATTGAATGGGAGGAGAGAGAAAAACCTATGTATCCCAAGGCGAATCCCATCCGAACCTTCTATTAATGGCACATTTGGAAGACTCGGTGATTAACCAACCACTAACCAATAGAAAAAGAGATTAGGGCTTAACCGTCATGTTTAAACATAACCCCATGGATTAACATTATAGTCTCTACCATCCTTGTCACCTGCCTTATAAAATGGTGATTAGCATGATGGTAATCGACATAAGTCGATTAAATAAAAGACATAAACCTTTAAAAATAAACCATGTAACACCAATTTGATACCATAACAAAACCCAAGAAAATTAAATGGCATGCCATTACCTTCAAATAAGGGGGTTATAGGGTCAAAGGGTTAGACCAAGGTAGTAGGGTGACAAGGGTTCCCAAGGGGGGGGTGTTAAGGGTAGGTCTAGATAGATATCTGCATAGGTTAATAGGGTCAATGAAGAGATACGGTAATGAATCATAAGCCTACATGGAAGAAAAGGAATGGAGTTGAACATAATAAATAAAGATTGTGGTCATAAAACATATAATGGAAATAATAATGATAAATGACAATAAATAATGACATCAGACAAAGTACAAGAATAACAAGTACAAAGACCACAACTGATAATCAAAATAACCAACCAAGATGTCTGAAGGACAAAAAAAAACAAGTATACCTATCGGACATACCGATGTGATCAAAATTCATTCAGTTCCAAGAGTATAGCCTCCTACATCTACCTAGCTCATAGATAAAACCTGTAACCACCAAAAAAGAACATCAATCACGTCATGTTGATAAATGATAAATTAATACAGATTGATAACATTATCAATTGCAGTATTAAGTCCATGAAATATATAAGTATAGATTTAAACATGTAACCTAATACTAATGCAACTAGTACCACATAATCTAACTAATAATGGTCAATAATTAGTTTAACAACATAATATCAATGTCATAATAGGAGAATAGATTCTAAAAATGTAAAATCATAACATCCTCCCACTCTTGGAAGGGAGCCATCCTAACACCTTAATTAAAAAACCATGCATAGTGTTGCTTAAAAAAATGAGTCTCTTCCCAAGTATCACTCCTTTTGCTTAGCAGGTCTCATTGTACCAAAACTTATTGTATATCTCTATTATGCATCTTAACACTACGATGGTCCAGGATTCTCACTGGTTCTAACTAGATCTTTTCCTCTTCTGTGACCTATAAATGAGTCCAATCCAAAACATGAGATGGATCACGTATATAATTTCTTAGCAAAGCAACATGAAACACATCATGAATCCTTGAATGAGAAGGAGGAAGTGTTAGTCAGTAAGTAACAGGGCTAATCCTTTCCACTATGTCAAAACGCTCGACAAGACATGGTGCTAACATGAAAGCCTTGTCAAACTTAATAGAAATTTTATGTGGTCTAATGAGCAGAAAAACTTTGTCTCCCACACTAAATTCATGCGCGGTTCTCTTTTGATCTACATAACTCTTTTGCCTATCAGAAGCTATTTTCAAATTCCACCTTATTAATTTCATCTACCTATCATATTCCAGTAGTAAATCAAGTCTAGTAATAAATTTATTTTCTAAGTTATCCTAACCAAGAGGTGTTTTACACTTATGTCCATATAAAGCTTCAAATGGAACATCTTAATAATTGAATGATAAGAGTTATTATATGCAAATTTAACAATATGGAGGTAGTCCTTCAATTTTGTTTACTGATCCATTACGTACATGTGCATCATATCTTCAACCACTTGGTTGAGTCACTCTGTTTGTCCATCTATTTTTGGATGATATTAAAAACTTAAATTTAGATTTGTTCCAAAGGCTACAGTTAAAATGCACCAAAATCTTGAAGTAAATAACTTGTCTCGATCTGATATGATCACTTCAGGTATACCATGGAGTCTAACCACTTCCTTAATAAAGCATTCCACAAATACAAAAGCATCATCTATTAAGTTTTTAGTAATAAAATGGCCAACATTAGTGGCTTTATCAATCACCACCAGGGTTGTATCATACTTGTTATGTGATTTTGGTAGCCCTACAATAAAATCAAGTGAGACTACAACCCACTTATCTCTTAAAATATCATGAGGGTACAACAATCATCTTAAATGATAATGCCTAGCTTTGATCTGTTGGCATTCCAAGTATTTTTCTATAATTTTAGTGACATCTTGCTTTATTTTAGGTCACAAATAGAGCTTTTTCAGCTCATGCATCATTTTTTTAACCCCTAAATGAGCATAATAAGGTATTGTATGTACTTCATTAAGTAAAAAATTTCTCAAGTCATCCAAACCAAATACATAAATTATGGATTTATGCCTTATCAGACCATCAATTACAACATAAAATTAAACAAATCTTTTTGTTATAGGCTCATTATCCAAACTTGCTCTTACATCATGGCATAATACATTAGCACGTTGTTATTCTAAAAATAACACTTCTCTTATAACATTGACAAGGCATAAAAGTACGTGTGTCTATTGAGTGTATCAGTCACATGATTCTCCTTATATTTGACATATGATATGTCCATGTCAAAATTACTAAAAAAAATTAGCCTCCTATGCTGACATGCATTTAATCTTCTTGAAAGAATAAGTACTCAAGACTTTGTTGATCAGATTTCACCTTGAAAAGCTTTCCCATAAAGAAATGTTTCTATTGTTTGCGTGCATGAATAATGACAACAAGCTCTATGTCATGTGTAGGATAGTTCTCCTTATGAACTTTCAATTTTTTTGACTCATAAACCATAACCTTTCCTTCTTGGGTCAAGATGCCTCCATAGCCTTCTTTAGAAGCATTAACCCAAACTTCAAAGTTATTTTTTGGGTATAGTATGATAATAATATGTGCTATTGTAAGTATCTCTTTCAGCTTATTAAATGTTTCCTCATATGAAGGGATCCATACAAACTTCTTTCCTTTGCACTATAAGAAAGTGATGGGATAGGCCACACTAGAAAAATTCTCAATAAAATACCAGTAATAACCAACCAAACCCATGAAGCTATGCACTTCATACATCTTGGAAGGAGTAGGCCAATATTTAATATCTTTGATCTTAATGGGGTCAACATCAATACCTTCTTTATAAATAAGATGTCCAAAGTAATGAATTTCAAATTCATAGAATGCACATTTCGATAATTTTCCATATAACTTATGTTATCTTAGTCTTTGAAATACTCGATGGAGGTGTTGGTCATGTTGAACCTCATTTTTATAATAAATAAGAATGTCATCTAAAAACTCTAGCACAAATTTATCAAAAAAGTCTCTAAATATGTTGTTCATAAGATTCATGAAAGTTGTAGGTGCATTGGTCAAGGTGAAAAATAGAATTGTGAATGCATAGTGTCTATAATGAGTTATAAAATTAGTTTTATGTATGTCATCTTCTTTGATTCTCAGCTGATAGCAACCTAATCTTAAGTCTATCTTAGAAAATACTACAACACCCTTCATTTGGTTAAATAAGTAATCAATTCTAGGAAAGGATTAATGGTTTTTTATTGTTACCTTATTTAGCATTTGGTAATAAATACAAAGCCTCAATATACCATCTTTCTTGTTCATAAAGACCAATAGAACACTCTAAGGAGACACACTTGGTCAAACGCTTATGCTGTCCCAAAATTCTTACAACTAAACTTTTAACTCTTGTAGATCAGTGACATTCATGTGGTAAGGTTCTTTAGAAATAGGGTCAGATCTGGGTATGATGTCAATAGAGAAGTCAAAATATCACTTGAATGGTAAACCAAGTAGCTTCTCCAGAAAAATATCTATAGACTCCCTAAAAATAGGAAAATGTGCATGTAACAAATCTTGTTCATTGGATATTCCTGCTGTTGGACTACATAAAGCTTACAACCCTTCCTAATAGCTCTTTTTAGCTATAAGGTTGAAAGTGTTTTTCATCTCATGGACCCTCACATGCCTTATAATTCTAAAATTTGGCCAAGGTCATTGGTACGTTGCACTCTTTTTCCCACATAATCAAGCATCGCTTGAGGTTCATGTAGCTAATCCATCCCAAGGATGAGATCATAAGACCCTAGAGGTGTGAGAAAAATATTCACCTTGGTTTTAAAAACACCAAGATATAATTTTGTTTATTCCAAGAACTCAAGAATAGGCACTTTCTTGCCGATATTGAATTCAACTTCCCAATCATCTCTTATCAAGATGAGTTTAATAGTACATTGCTTAGAAACAAAAGGAGAAATAAAGCAATCTATTTCACAAAAATCAATCAAGATATTCAAATAAAGACCATTAATTATACCTTAGGATTCAGTTGTGTCATGTAAGTTAGCATTACAATTATCAATTATAGAATATACTCTTTGATTCATTGCATGGCTTGATTTCAGTTTAGGATAGTCCTTTTTATAGTGGCTATCACCATATTCCCATCAAAGAATAGATCTAGAAGATGCTACTAGAAAAATATTAGCACCCATGGCAGGTCCACATTGGTTGTTTTGATGTTGTTATTTATTGTAAAATCTAGATTTAGAAGATCCATGGGACTTGAAATTCCTATTTTGATTAGAAAACTTACCAAAATTTTTATTACCTCCTAAAAATCTATGGTTGTGATTAGTTTTCTAAAGTTCTTGTTTATGGAAGAAAGGTTATTTACTTTAGATTGCTTCCTGCTTGACTTGAACTCTTATCTTTCCTTTTGGTGAGACTTCTCTTTGTTTTCAACCCTATAGGCTGATTCAATTGCTATAGTCAAAGTCCTTAGGTTTTTCATGTTAACATCATGCATCA
>JARHVA010003813.1:207500-465000 GCA_037957365.1 Torreya grandis | reverse complement strand
AATAATTAATACATTCAACCCATGATATATGAAATATTCAAAACCCAATTGAAAACATAACTTCGATTGGAAGAAAAACTATCAACCAAGAAAAATGAATTGCCAATGATTATAGATGGCAAGCAACTCGATTCCCATTTTAAGTCACAAACAAAATATCACATAGTCATAATATAAAATAAAAATAAAACCTCAACAATTCAAGTATAACATAGTTGATGGTTAAAATGGGTCATGACATACCATAGATTGTATCCATATATAATGAAGAGACCTAATTGAATTTAAGGCCTTGGACCATTCATACCATTTAAGCATAGTCTCAACTCCAAATTTTAACAACTCAACAAAACCTATATACATATAAAGATACCTCACAATCTGACATAAAACCACAGTATGATAAAATCAAGAAACAAAATGATATATGAAATGCAAATTGATAATAGCAACTTGACTAATATAATCTCCAAGCCTTAACCTAAATAATGTAAGAAAAGGTTATCAAAAGATAATGATAACAAGGTGGTCCAATAATTTTAAGGTTATAGCCTATAATAGACAAGTATAAAATATTCCATAGTCACCTATAACTCTTGTTATTCAACCAAATATATCACAGTCAAAGATAAAACCATTCAACCTTAGGTAAACGTTCGAGCCACCCAACATAAATTAGGTTACATAGTCGTGGTTTTGATAGCCATTCAACATTAGAACATAGTTTCTATTCAAAATAGAACACAATCACCTTCATATAAAAACATGTCAATATTTACATAAAACATAGATAATTCTTTGTATAACATGTAGTCGCCTTTATATATAAAATGCAACTCCATTGAATAACACAGTTACCCTTTTTAAATCAACATAGTCACTTAAAAGCTAAACACACAATTATCATTTTATAAAAATATAGTCACCCATATAACATGGCATTGCCATTATAACAACGCATTCACTTTCAACATAGTCACCTATATATATAAATCACAATCACCTTTTTACTTCTATAAAACATAGTCAACACTATCAAAACCTTTTACCATTTTATGCATATGCCACCTATTTAACAAGTTAACTATCTTAACCCTTCCAAATATGGTGCATGCATTATGATTTAACCCAGAAACACATAGAGTGAGATACATAACTCCACATCCAATCATATAACAGGTAAGCCAATGAAGACAAAACATGTAGAGTCGAGACATAAACAAAACCAAAGGATTTGAATCATTCATTCATATATATATCCATTACAATTTCATATGCAATGATATATATCGATATATCATTTATGGGGTCTGCATATGCACCCAAAAATCCTAAGACTTTTGACAGAATAAACAACCTCTTAGCATCATTTTCCATTAACACAGTCAATAAAAATGAAACCAAAAAACCAAATGAATTAATTGATAATGCAAAAAAAACTCCAATAAGCCAAAAGGACAAAAAACATCTGTATCTTTTTGTTGGCCTTTTTTGGCCCACATACAGTCTCTAGAGGTCCTGGTGTATGGAAAGAATGATCAAATGGTTTGAGCAGAATTTTGGATGGAATAAGTGGTCCCAAGGTCTCATGTTGCTAATAAAGCTTTTGAAACACTTTAATATTGATTAAAGTGTAATTTCTCAATCTTTGAAGGACAAGTCTACAAAGCAAAGAGAAGGAAATGAGGAGGTTCTCATGGTGGCCAAAGTAGTTCAAGGTCATGGAACAAGTCTGCACGAGCTTCAATTTTTCATTATTCATTCAAGCCTTCAAAGATAAAACAAAAGTTCAAACACAAATTTAGATGACCAGAAGGTTAAAAAGCTAAGTGCAAAACCTTTTATTTAGTTAAGTCCTTACTTGGCATATTGTTTCAGGATCCTATTCGGTTAAGTTTAATTATTATGGGTCTTTTTATTTGGCTAAGTATTAATATTTTGGGCCAAGTGATAATATTTACTTTGGGTTAATGGTTTACTATTTTTTTTTGTCTATGTGTTGGAAATTGTTTCAAACATTTTGTCTAAAATAAAAATCCTAAAGTGTAAATTCTTTTAGACATTTTGTCTGCATCAAAAGGCCAAGTATAATTGTGTCAGGAAAATTATCCAAGACAATTTTATTAAGGACTAAGTTATTTTAGAAATATTTTCCACAACAAATTTCCCAAATGCAAAAGTATCGAAGACCTAATTCTTTTGAGGAAAGTGGTCGAAAAAAAAACCCATAGATAAAAATCCTAAAGACATAATTGCATCAACCTTGTCTCAAGAAAATTGTTTCAATAGAATGACATTTGTGCATGTGTCAAAGTTCAAGGTCAAGGTTCATTCATTTGGGTCCAAAGATTTAAAATCTTGTAGACATCATTGACGGTCATGTGGACATCGAATGATAGGTGTATAGATGTCAAATTAAGGCTATGGGAAATAACCATTAGATTTTATATATCTGATTGATGACTATGTAGATGTCAAATATATTCATGCAAGTATTAAATACATGCACACATACATCAAGATAAAGCCTCATAAAATGATCTTTTGGGTTCAAAATTTGCAAAATATCTCTAGCATGAATGTGTGAGTACTAAGGGGTATGATATCGAGAGCAGAATTATATCTAAGGGTGTGTAAGAAATGATAGAGTTAGTGGGTCTCAATAATATAAGTGGATCACATTTATTCACACAAAGGAAATCAATGGTATGCATTAGGTTAAAGTGTCAAAATTCTTAAGGATGAATTTGAGACCACCATGTGGCATAAGAGTGGATGTAGATAGACTAAAAGTAGGTCTTAAGAAGAGATGCAAGGCTACCAAATGGCACCAACTCAGATTAAGCTGACAAGTCAAGGACAAATATAGGACTCGAGGGTATTTATGCAAGGAAGATTGATGATGATCAGGGATTAGAGAGGTCAAATAGCCATTAAGGTTCAAATCAAATGTGAGGCTACCAAGTGTCTTAATTTAGTCAGTGAGCCCAAGGACCTTCTAACAAGGGTTGAAGATGTAGTTTTTGACCAAGGTAGATAGATATATAGTGAACCAAGTTCAAATAAAATTTGGGTTGAGTCCGTATGAACATTTTAAGGATGGAATGGCATCATTAAATCTTTGTAAAGATAGAACAGGTCTTTTAGACCTATTATAGATCAATGGTCAATAAATTTTTGATAAAAAAGGACCAGGCACTAAGTAGAATGTTATCTATATTAAAATTATGGGAAAACCAATAGTTTGGATTTTTTTCATTTATAGTGGACCTAGGTTTAGTTTCCAATGCAAAGGTAGATATTTTTTATTATGAATAAATAACTCATCCTTTGACATGGCCATTATGTCGATAGACCACTGCTCAAAGAACACATGACATGGCTCTATCAGATTCAATTATGGGGATTTTGTCCTCATCATGAATATAAGTGGAAGATGGTATGGTAAGTGGCATGTAAAATCAAATCAAAGGGATCTTGTGGTTAGAGAAGCAATTTTAAGCATTCACTTCTTTTATGAAGCATTTAAGGGTTTCTTTTCATAGAAAGGTCATGAATGATCATGCAAAACTAATTCTTGCCTTTAAGTGCCTATATTTTAACCTATGAAAAGACCTCAAATATTATTGGAGCAAATTCAGGCTAACTGATTGATGATGGACTAATCTTGATTGGACCATTTGTGGAGCATCCCTTGATAGGTGGTAGATCATTGATTGTCCTCAAATAATGTGTTCCCTCTTCTCTCTTCTCTCTTCTCTCTTCTCTCTTCTCTCTTCTTTTTTATCCCTTTTATCTATATGACCCATTATTTCCATTGGATATTGCTCTTTCTTATATTTTGGATTCTAATAAGGACTCTTTGATTTTAGAGATCAAGAAACTCTCTAAGATATTGTAAAATATTCTCATCTTGATTAGGCTTAACCCTATCAATCATTTGTAAGAACAACCTCTTGATCCAAATAATGACTTTCTTTACCTCTCTTTTGCCTTGGATCTATGTCTATTGAGCTTTACACTATGGTATTGTGTGAAGGAAAACCTTCCTCATTTATGGTCCTCCCTTTTTATCTCTTTTAGGGTGTTTTAAAGTTGTTTGTAAGTCTAGATTTATGTTCTTCTACTATTTCTAAATGTTGAGTATGAGTTTATAGAATTCCTCTTTGACTTTGTCCCTTGTTGTTTGAACCCCTTCTATGAAACACTTATGCAGTCTGTTGGATCTTGAGATTGTGTGAGCTAGCATTGTCTTCTACATATATAGTGTGAATTCAAGGTTATGTGAGTTTTCCATTTTTATTTGGTGCATCACCTTGTAGCCTTCATAAGATCCCTTATCCTCTTTCTAACCCTTTTCCCTATGAAGCATTAGTTTATCATTAGTTTTAGGTGATCATCAAAGAGGAAGCTAGCCTTATTCAGAGGTTTAACCCCACTATAGGTGAACCACAACCTAGGGTTGTTCCCATAGTTCTTTTCAACTGGAAGGGAGCTTGAATAATTCCCTCTAAGGGTGTAAATTTGATCAATAATAGTTTTGGCACACCTGATGGGACCAAGGTCTAAGAGAGTGGATTTTTTTAGTGTGTCTTTCCTCTAATCAACTTTTATAAGTAAGCAAGTTAGCACCAATGGTAACTTCAAATCAACACATGTTGGTATAAGCAGCCTAAGTGCCTAATCACCATAATTTGGTATGTATTATAACCCACTTGATCAAGATACATGGTCTTTCATTCCCTATCCTTCATATCAAGTTAGAAATGTTCATGGATTCAACCCAAGTGGCCCTCAAGATCTAATATATCAACCTTGTCATAAATTGTTCCTCTAGTCAACCATAAATGATCCTCAAGGAGATGATGTTTGATTTTGAGATAAAATTTATGTATATTGATGGGGAGTAAGAATTTTATAGGCAATAGTAGAATCTTAAACAATGAGATTATATTCAAGAGCAGGAGTTAAGGTTTCAATAGGAATGCTTGGTTAGGCAAGACCAATCTGAAAAAGAAAATGGATACCAACTACTATCAATTAGAGAAACCAGCCCTAGACCCCAATTTCCCTCTCTTATTCATACTGAAAACCAACCCCCTAGTTAACCTTATCAAATCATACCCTTATCAACTGAGGAACATGAATCCATCCCATCTTGGATCCTCTCATATGCCAGTGAACCTAACTATGTCATACTCTCTCTTATGAAACGACTCTCTCCCACACCCATTAAAGAAAAAGAGAAGATGGTCAAGCCTTATACTTTCCCCTCATGGAAATCAATCAAGCAGGGCATAATGAAGAAAAGGGAGGTGATAGCTAAGGTGGTCTAGGAACCAATGCAATAAAAAGAGGTGTTAACTTAGTTTAATGAGATTACCTTACCAAAGTTTCAAGACTCTCCCTCCCTTCCCCAAGAAACGCATAAAGTAGCATTTGAGGTCCCTAGTTAGAAAGATATTCTCTTGAGTTGCAAGCAAGGTGAACTTTTTCACCCTCTCACCATCTCCCTCATGGAGGAAGAACCTATTTTATAGAGAATGAAGGAGGAGATTGCAACCAAATTTGATCCTAAAGAGGACAACATAAGTGTTTATGATGAAGAGATCATGAGAGGTAATCCACTTCACTCAAAAGGATAAGAGACAGGTTTTGATTAGACTTCTTGGCATGGATTTTATGAATTAGATCCTAAAATTAGTACTAATGCCTTCATTCTTAAAGAGGTGAATATTCAGGATACAACTAAGGCTAAAGGGGATTTTGTTTCATTGCAAGAGCTTCCATTCAATGTGGCTGGAAATGAGGATGACAAAGGTAAGAGATGGACATAGTCAATCAACCAACTGACCAAGTTAGAGAGGCCATGAAGGGACAAGAAGAATAAATAGAGAAAATGGAGGATTAGGATGAATCATGGAAATAGTTATACCATGACTTCATCGACCAGATAGAGGTTCTAAAATAGCCTATGCCTCCTTTAGATCATGAACATGAACTTGAAAATTAGGTTGAAGAAGTTAACCAGTCTCAAGATGAATTATTCATTTAAGTTAGTATTGATGTCTTCAATAATGAAGAAGAATGGTCAAATCTAGAGCCATTAGAATATGAAATTTGGGCCTTAGGTGGATTGATGAGATTTTATATGGCTCCTTTTGGAGAAAGCAAAGCAAAGATGGTGTGTTATTGGCATTGTCTCACATGACCAAGTGGAAGCTACTTTTTGGTATGACTTAGAGATTTTATTCCTAAGCCTAGATAGTTAACCAATCACCAACTCAGAGGAGTCATCATATGTTGTGCTTAATTCAGAGCATAAAATTGAACCATCAAATAAGGAAGTTAAATGAACCCCTATAGTCCACTTTAGAGCAAGCCTTGAAGAAATTGACCAATATGTCTACATCAGAGACATGTTTATCCCATTTATTCTACTTGAGAGCATGATCAAAGAGTCAATAATCAGGCATCTCATCTCACCCATCATGAGATCTCAAAACCAAGTTGTTTTCCATCTTAGTCCATTACAAGTGAGTGATGCTAAATATTTTCCATTTGATCTAAGGGGAAGATATTTGTAAATATCAACCCTATAAATATTAGAATAGTTTTCATGTTTTCCTTCAACTACCTTTTTGCACATTCATTTGGTATATTAGTTTTTCCTTATTTCCTATAATTGCCTACGTGTACTTGCCTTTGGTTTTTTGTTCTTGTTGTCCTTTTGCTTCAAGAGGAAGTTACAGAAAGAGTTATCCTTATATCATTTCTTATCAAATGGGAGAGAGAGGTGAAACCATGCCTAATGGATCAGATAAGGCAAATAATATGGGTTCTCAAGCAGAGAAAGCATTCTTTCTTGTGAGTCACCTAAAATATTGGCCATTTTTTTCACATATACAAAACAACTTGGATACAGTGCAGTCTTTATAGGTCCTGGTGTAGATAAAGAATGATCAAATGGTTTGAGTAAAATTTTGGATGGAATGAGTGGTCCTAAGGTCTCATGTTTCTCACAAAGCTTTTGAAACACGTTAAGCTTCCTTAAAGTGTAATTTATCAATCTTTTAAGGACAAGTCTAAAGATTAAAGAGAGGGATCCGAGGAGGTTCTCATAGTGGTCAAAGTAGTTTAAGATCATGGAATAAGTCTACACAAGCTTCAAGGTTTCATTATTCATTTGAACCTTGAAATATCTAGCAACAGTTCAAGCACAAATTTAGAAGATCTTATAGGTTAAAAATCTAACTATAAATCTTTTTATTTGGATAAGTCCTTACTTGGCATATTATTTTGGACTCTTATTTTCTTATTTTCAATTCTTGTTAGTGTTTTTATTTGATTAATTATTAATATTTTGGGCCAAGTGATAATATTTCCTTTGGGCTAATGGTTTCAAGTTTTTTTTGGCTAAGTGTTGGGAATTGTTTCCGACATTTTGTCCAAAAAAAACATCCCAAGGTGCAGATTCATTTAGACATTTTGTCTATAGAACAATTCCAAGTATAGTTATGTTATGAAAATTGTCCAGGATTATTTTATTAAGGACCAAATTATTTCAAAAAAATAATCTATCACAAATTTCCTAAATGAAAATGTCCCATAGACCTAATTCTTTCGAGGGAAGTGGTTGAAACAAAAAAACCCATAGACAAATGTCTTGAAGACATAATTGCATCGGCCAAATTATCTTGGGGAAATTGTTCCAATAGAGTGATGTTTGCACAAATGTCAATGTTCAAGCTCCATAGCCATCCATTGGTGTCTAAATATTGATGGTCTTGTAGATGTCAGTGATGGTCATGTGGACATTAAATGATAGGTGCATAGATGCCAAATTAAGGATATGATAAATAACCATTAGATTTCAAATATCTTATTGATGGTCATGTGGACATCAAATATGTTCACATAGATGTCAAATATAGGCACACAAATGTCAAAGTAAAGCCTCATAAAATGACTATTTTGGTTCAAATATTACAAAAGATCTCTAGAATGAATGTGTGAGTGCCAGGTGGCATGATCTTAGGAGTAGAATCAGATATAATGGTGAGTGGGAAAAAAAAAGTTAGTTGGTCGATCAAGGGCTTACATCTAATCACAAAAAATAAATCAATGATATGCATTAGGTCAAATAACCAACATTCATAAGGATGAATGTGAAACGACCACATGGCATAAATGCAAAACTAGATAGATTGACAATAGGGTCTTGAGAAGAGACATGGGGTTGCAAAGTGGCACTAGATTAGATTAAGTTGAAAAGTCAAAGGTATATCTAGGGCTTGTGTACATCTATATAGCGAATATCAATGGTGAGTGGGAGTCAGAGAGGTCAAAAATTTGATAATGCTCAAATAAAGTGAAAGGATACCAAGTTTCCTAATTTGGCTAATAATCCTAGGGAGCTTCCAACAAGATTCAAAGAGGCAATTTCTGACCAAGACGAATAGATACGTAGTGAACTGAGTTCAAATAAAATTTGGGCTGAGTTGGGATGAAAAATTCAAGGATGAAATCGCACCATTAAAGATTTACATATATATAATAGGTCTTTCATGCCTAATGTAGATTAAAGGTCAACAACTTGTCGATGAAAAAGGACCAAGCATTGAGCATAGTGTTGTCTATATTAAAACTATAGGGAAACCAATATTTTGGATTTATTTTCATCTATAGTGGACCTAAGTTTAATTTTCCATGCAAAGGCAAAAGTTTGTGATTATGAGTGAGTAAGTCATCCTTTGACATGGAAATTATCTTGATAGACTACCACTCAAAGCACATATGGTATGGATATGTCAAATTCGTTTATGGGGATTTTGTCCTCATCATGAACACAAGTGGAAGATGACATGGAAAATGGCATGGAAAATCAAAGAAAAAGGATCAAGGGCATGACTCCACATCCAAAACTAATTCTTGTATTTTAGTGCCTCTCTTTCAGCCAATGAGAAGAGCTCAAAGACTACTAGAGATAATTTAGGCTAATTGATTGATGATGGACTAGTCTTGATTGGACCAAATAGATGGTGAAACATCCTTTAATAGGTGGTATATCATTTATTGTCCTTAGATAATGTGCTCCCTCTTTTATCTTAACCCCTTTATTTATATTACCCATTATTTCCATTGGAAATCTCTCTCTCTCATATTTTGGATTCTCACAAGGACTCTTTGATCTCGAAGAGAAGAAAACTCTTTGAGATATTATAAAAATATGATTATCTTGATTAGGCTCAACCCTATCAATAATTTTTAATAACTACCTATTGATGCAAATAAATACTTTATTTAACTCTCTCTCTTGCCTTAGATCTATGTCTATTGAGTTGTGCACTATGGTATTGTGTGAATGAGAATCTTCCTCATCTATGGTTTTCCTTTTTGACCTCTTTTAGGGTGTTTCCAAGCTATTTGTAGGTCCAGATTCATGTTCTTTTGATATTAATCAATGTTGAGTGTGAGTCTATAAAATTTATCTTTGCCTTTGTCCATTGCTACTTGAACCCTTCTATGAAACTCTTATACAATCATATGGATATTGAGATTATGTGAGATAACATTGTCTTCTTTAGTTCTAGTGTGGGTTAAAGTTTATGGGATTTTACCATTTTTATTTGGTGCATCACCTTTTATCCTTATTAATATCCCTTATCCTATTTCTAACCCTTTTCCATATGAATCATTAGTTTATCATTAGTTTTAGGTGAGAATCAAAGAGGAAGTTGACCTTCTACAAAGGTTTAGCCCCAATATAGGTGACCCATAACCTGGGGTTGTTCCTATAGTTATACTCAATTGGAAGGGATATTGAATAACTCCCTCCCAGGGTAGACATTTAACTGATAAGACTTTCCAAGCATCACCATTTTTTCTCTAGTATGTCATGGCCACCATTAAAACTAGCTAAACTATCCACTATTTTCTCCTCCATCTTTCTATAATTTATATGACAAATCAAGATAAAGTAAAAGATGAATAGAATCCATCTTGGAAAAAGGTGTAAAATTATTAGATTGTTTAATACCTTTGACCTATGAGAATCCCTTTGAAACGAGATGTGTCTTATACTTATCAATGGACCCATCAGCTACATACATGGTGGGGTAAATCCACTTATACCTAGCCAATTTTATTTCGATAGGAAGAGTGACAAAATCTTATGTTTGATTACTCATTAATGAAGAATACACATATGTCATAATATCATCTCACTCTTGTATCCCATGAGCCTATGAAAAAGACTGTATCTAATGAGAATGACTAACACAAAAGTCTAGTAACAGTAGAATTACATGATGATGTCGATTAGGTGGAAGATCATGTATGAAAGGTGTTGCCTTATCGACTATAGTAAAATTCCACCTAGGCATAGTAAAAACATCATTTTTAATATGGTCATCATCATCTATAACCTCCTCAAGAATATCCTGAATTGGCTCCTCAAAGAATGATTCCTCAAGAGGAGGTGAACCATCAAATGAAGAAGAAGAAGGTATGGAAGAAGATGAAGAAGATTGAGATGTGAAATTCTCACCAAACTACACATGTGTTTCAAAATGACAATCATAACTATTAATATCTAAAAGATGATAAGCTCTACTGTCTTCGCAATACCCTACAAAAATTAAAGGTATGATACTATTATCCAATGCTTTCCATTTCTTATTTGGTATTAAGGCCCAAATAAGTCTCCCAAAGACACAAAAAATGAGACATCAGGCTTGGTTGTAAACCAAGCCTCCTCGAGAGTCATAGGCTTAAGTTCTCTATGTGGTGTTTGTTTTTTAATGTAGTTTGCATAATTAACTGCCTTTTCCCAATAGATAGGAGGTAAATCCCATGAATGCATCATGTAGTTATCCATCTCCTTTAGAGTTCGGTTCTTCATTTTTGCTAAGCCATTATATTATGGAGTATAAGTAATAGAATGTTGGTGAACAATGCCATAGGATGCTAAAATTTTAGAGAACTCTCAACTAAAGTACTCCCCTATTATCTATATGAATCTTCTTGATTTAAATCAAAAACTATTTATCAACCAAATATTTAAATACTTTGAAGTGATCAAAGACATCACTCTTGTACTTGAGGAAATAAACCCAAGTATACCTCAATAAATCATTAATGAAAGTAATTTCATACTTTTATCTATTGAAAAATGGAACCAAGAAAGACCATCAAATCATTGTGCACAAGATGAAGTGTTGAAGAAGCTCCCATGGATATTCCCTTAAGAAACATATCCTAGTGTTGTTTCCTCAATTAATAACTAGGGATAAATCCATCAATACATGAAACTTTAGGAAGACCATCTACCATAATGTGAGTGATCAACTCCCTTAAATATCTATAGTTTAAGTGTCCAAATCTCTCCTACCAAAGCTGACTTTCAAAATTTGCATGTGAAACTAAACACATCCCTATGAGAGGAGTATCATAAAAACCCTCAAAATAATTGAATTAATAACTATGATCAATAACCCCCTATGCAATAAGTGTGTGTTTCTCTATCAAACTTTAACTTCAGCACCCTTTAGTTTGAAACTCAATGTCTTGCCTTGACCAAAATGACAAATCTAATAAACTAAAAGTAGATTGGTGGTGATGTATGGAGAAAATAATACATCATCGATGTGGCCACCATATATATGCATGTCACCCTTCCCCTTAACATAAATGAAGTAATAATCTCCAACATCAATGTTAGAAGTAAAACTCACACTAAGAGATACAAATGACTCCTTGGAATAAGTAATATGGTGTAAAGCATGAGAATCTAGAACCCAACTATCTAAATAGGTAATTGTGATCTCTGACAACATTAAGTGCTTTTCCATGCTCATGAGATGGAGGAGTGGAGATATAATTTTTTTTTTCCTAATGACATCCTATAATGCTTGTATTCTCTTAAAACACCTAGAATATTTCTAACTAGTCCCCCCACAATAGGAGCAAGATAGGTTAAACTTATTCTTTGATTTGGAATATGATTTGGGTTTAGATGTGTTAATATTAAGATTGGGTAAATTTTGAGATGGAGGAGGAGTTTTCTTCTTCATACCCTTATTTTTTCCTTTAGTTTTAGGATATGATACAACTAATCATTTTTGAGAGGTGCAAGACTCAAGGTGAGACAATTTGGATTCCTTCCTAGTAAGTCTCTCACAAAACAACTCTAGATCTAGAATTTTGTTTGTGACATCTAAGTCATCCATAATAAAGAAAAAGGTAGAAGCAAATATTTAGAATGGGCCACTCAACTTAGACAAGATCAAGCAAATGCACTCTTCATCCTTTTTATCTCATCCACTCCCCTTCAACTATGTTAACATAAGATTAAACTTAGTGAGATAGTTTAAAATTAAGGTTAAAGTCATCTAGATTTAGTGAAGTAAGATCCACCTCAAGATGAATGGGCTCTCAAGTGATCTACTTTCTCAAACAAACCCATTAACTTAGTCCACATTTTGAATGGAGAATCACACTGATAAAAGTGAAATAAAATATTGTCACTCACATAATTTCTAATTAAGCTCATACATTCTTAGAACTTATATTGGTGCTGAAATTTTTGAAATTCATGTGTAAACTATGGCTGTGTTTCGTTCACTAGGGACCATAATATTTTACACTTTACGATTGTTTCCATTCAATGTCTTCATGTATGGTAATTATATTTAATCAAAGGTTCATAATAATTTAATACCAAGATTATAATGCATGCTAAATAATCACCAAAAATCATATAAAATGCAAAAGAGTACACGAAATCAACACCAAGACAACCCCTCAAAATATTGTATTAAAGAGGCACCCCCGCTCCTGCCCCCCTCCCCCCCCCCCCCCCCCCCCAATGTGGAACTTTATAAAAGAAGTGTGCTTTTACAAATTAGTGACACCAATGGATAGAGAATCAAAAGCCATGTACTTTTGTAACACATAACTAAAATAAAAGTCATGGTTCAAAAGTTATAGGCATTAAGATTTCCTATAAATTGGGTAAAAAATATTAAAATAAACACTATAAACTAAAATTTAAGACCAAATCAGAAAAGAACATAGTCATCCAACCACTCATTGGAATTGTAATTGAACATGGATTCATAAATTCCAATAAATATGAAAAAGATCTACCTAGTTTCTGTTACTCTTGTGTAAGTGAGTTGTGTTACCTATTAAGGCAAAACAATAGCTTACTAAGGCAAAACAATAGCTTACTAAGGCAAAAAAAATGAAAAAGAGGCTATTTTGAGAGGAGAAAAATGGTTTTACTATTGTGTTTTAGCTCAGATTGATATAGGATGTTGAAAACATATATCTATGCCCATATAAAAGGAATGCCAAGCAAGCCACTCTCCTACAAGTGGTGATTCAACACTTGTACACAACATCAAAGAAGATAATGATTCTAATATAAAAAATGAAAATTCTTTGTAGATTTTGTAGCAAAAAATCAAGATGTTTCCACCCTAAAGATAAGTAGATCTTGAAAATCAAATTCCAAAGCTCAAAAAAGGGATGCCAATCTCCTTTTATGCCACTTTAAATAAAGAGCTTCAACTCAATAATAGAAAACAAAAGTAACTTTAGTCTAAAAAGAAAGTGGCATAGCGAGTAGGTGGATCTGAAAAGAAAAAAATATAATTCCAATGCTTAGCTCTGGATGGTGATGCCACATCATACCTTTCTATCTCCACACTAGATCATCCTCTTCCAAGTCACTACCACCATCAATAACTTAAAACTATGGATCCTTAATTCTCCATTATCATCGACATGAATGGGATCAAAATTAGGTAACTACTGTAAACTTTCACTCTCTACAACCCATTTATAATGATTGAGCATGCCTATCAAATTTGGATTCAAAACTAAACCAAACAATAAATAATTGTGTAAAACATTTCCCTCTATATCCTACTACCCATTGTAACTCCTATGATCTTTTATGAAACTAAGAAAGCAGGCTTGAAGACGTGAGGTTTTAAGCCAGGGAAGGTTGACCTACACTTTGGGTCTAATTTTATATATTTATGCCTTGATCTCTTTTCAATATTTTTGAAGACTTAGATCTTATTTTCATAGATATAAAATGATGCAAAACTAAAATAAATTATGCCATGCTTGTAGATAGCAATGCAGAGAGAGAGAGAGAGAGAGAGAGAGAGAGAGAGAGAGAGAGAGAGAGAGAGAGAGAGAGAGAGAGAGAGAGAGAGAGAGAGAGATAGAGAGAGAGAGAGAGAGAGAGAAGAGAGAGAGAGAGAGAGAGAGAGAGAGAGAGAGAGAGGAGAGAGAGAGAGAGATTAATGTAATTCTTTTGCCAATATATCTAATGACTATATTTACTTAGAAATACCACAAAAATAATGTCAACACCTCATCTCTTTTGTATATCCAATGCCTTGACAATAGGTAGAAGTAATGCTTTAGATTAAGAAGAAGCAAAATATTTAAAAAGTCTTTAAAAATGGCATGTTGCTTTCCTGAAGGGATATCAACTCTTATATTACTTTCTCCCAAACTTCCTCTTTGTTTACTCTCCACCTTCCCTATAAAATTAAAAACCACACACTTTCTTCAAATCTTCACTGAAAGTGTTGGATCCATAATAGGGAAAGAAAAATGGTGAAGGATTTGTGAGAAGGGAAGAAGAAGTGGAAAGGGAGACTTTTGAATCAAAATTTAATGATGTGAATGAGAGCAAGACCTTAAAGATCTAATGCCATGTTAGGAATGATGAGCAAGCATTCCAACCCAATATTCAAAAGTGATAACTCCAAGAACATCACAGATAAAGTTGTAGACAACTGATTACAAATCAAAGTGAATTGAGTGTTATTAATAAATATGATATGCTAGTACAAAGGAAAAGGTCTTGCATAAATAGGCAAGGAAAAACACATAACTATCCTAACTAGCAAATGTGAGATAAATCCTCTCATAGGACAAACTCACTAAAGCACAAAATAACTAGTTAATACACTATAAAATGTGAGAAATGCATGAAATACATACTCTAATAGAAAAATATATTTTTATATGATGTTTTAGTTAACAAAAATCATTGGGATGTTTTATATTATATTTGGTGATAGATATATTAGGGTGCCATCTTGAAACTCATATATCTACCCACTGATATTACTTGATTATCTATAATTCATTACTAGAGAGTATTATGTGAGTGGATATGACTAAGATCCATATATGTAGTTTCTATAATAAAAACTTTAGACAAACTAATGTTATAGATCAAACATTATCATTCATTTTGACCTTCTAGTTTACATGTGTATGTTGATGTCATATTAAATCGAAGAGTGCTTTCATGGTATATGTGTATGTATTAGTGAATTTAAACACACATGTTCTAATTTATTTCTTCATATCCACACTCTTTTTATCTTCCCATCAGGAGGTGTGAGAGAGACCATTGGTCTATTCTTGGATTTAAATAACTTGTATGATTCTCACCCTCTGTTCACTTAATCAATGAGTTGGCAATCATAATCGAGGTTATATTTCAATGGATCATTGAGAATTTTATGAAGCCCATTTGTGTTTTTGTACATATTATATTTTAAATTTGAATTATTTTTCAAATGTAATAAGTAGTACATTGTTATTTGATATATATTCAACACACTAGTGGTTGTGAGACTTGCAATTTATTTCAAATAATGGGACAATAGTGGTTGTATACTAACTATATCTATATTTATCGATTTTATTAGTGATTTGATGTATTAAACTCTTTCAAATACTCATTTTATGAAAAACATTCATCATGAAATCTGTTATGGGTTGTTTGAAAACTAAATAGATCATTTTGTTGATCAATGGTTTGATTCATTTCTACATTTATTTATTTAGATGCATTTATTAGTTAAAAAATAATTTTATATAAAAATATAGTTTATTTTATAAGTAAACCATTTAAAAATATTGTTTTAACCTTTTAGTAATCCATTATATGGAGTTTTACTAGAAAATGCCTAAGTATTGACTAAATTGGATTTTTAAAAACTGTCAACATAAGACATGCATCTATGACACCAAGTCTATCAGATGCAAAGTGACCATACTTTTTTGTATTTACTCAAAAAAAATTAAAGTATAATTTTAAATTTATGTAGACATATACTTAATATTTATTCTAGTAAACCATATACCCCTTCCAATAGATCTTTCATAATTTTTTTGTGCACTGTGAAAATAATGCATACATGTTATAATGTGGATGCCATGTGTTCATTAAATACAATGCATAGGCATTATAACATGTATGCATTTAGGTTCGGTGTTCCTAAGATTATTTTGAAATATTGTGTATATGTTATAGATATTACATGTACTTTTAATGTATATAACATGTATGCCTTATGGTAAATGTCCACATAATTATCCCCCAATTATGTGCACCTACCCTTGTATGAGTTCTTATCAATTAGATTTGGTATTTCAAATGAATTGTTAACCTTTATGAGGCTAATGAATGAAGTTTTGAAATTTATATTTTGGGAAGTTTGTAACTTTTTATTTATATGATATTATTATTTTAGGTGATATGTGATAAATTAAAGGATATTTTGTAACAACTAAGTTTTAAGATCGTGTATGAGGCTACAAGTTTCAATGGATTAGAAAGCTTCTATATTAAATTTATAAAAATAGTTTTTTTAAATTTATGAACTGCTAAAAAAAAGTATATGAAATGTGATATAAGTGTGTTTAAGTGGACTATTGTAGATTAGATAATCTTTGCGTTGTTGAATAATAGTATCAAAGAGAATCATATGTTGACATTGCTTGATTTTGGAAAAGTGATTCAAGTGAATTGTTACATAAGTGGAAGATCTATTAGAGAATTATTGAGCCAAAAAGGAAGATAGATAACTTATTTTAGTTAAAATATGAATGATTGAAATATCAAGTATTTTTTTGACAAAATTTTATGCAATAATTTAAGCATTAAAATTAGAGGAACTACTTATGATTTAACATTTAAGAGATGTATGGAATGTAAATCCCCAAGTTGCTAAAGTGTTAGAATAATAAATCAGGGAATAAATATAATAGTATTAATAACATTAGATTTGTATAATAATTAATTTATCTGATTATTATATAAATAACAAATAAATTAAAAGCAATGTACTTAGCTATATATTGACTAAGACAGACAAATGACAAGCATAAAATTAGTGTAAGAACTATGCAACATGGTATGAATAGGAATATGGAGTCAAAAAACCTCCTAAATTATTTTGAACTTATGGGTGTACCTTTTCCTATTTTTAGGGGATCTATACCTATGCTAATGAATGTTGGTTCATTTCTTGTTTCCTATTTGGAATGGTTTAAATGTGAAATATTGGGCCTGCATGTTTGTTAAGGTATTTTAAGAGCACAATTAGAAAAGAGTGGTGTTAGCAGGGTAGCTTATATGTGACCTAAACACCCCATGTGATAAGCATTGCCTACATACAAATACCTCTAAATGTGATAAATCTAGATGTAGTTTTCCCAATCTATGTGATGTTGTAAGTACTAGTGAATTCTAGTATGATTGCTAACTTGAATGCTCTGAGTGTGACTTGAGACTATAAATATAATTATTTTAAGATCTAGGATATTGTACATGGGTGTATACATAAGTAGGGCATAATAGGTATAAATGACTTTGATTTGTAAAATTATTTCTAAGTTTGTGTATGAGTAATTACATCTAATTTCACTTTAGTTGATAAGTGAATGAAAGTGGTCTATATATAGCATTCTAGTGTTTATTAAGATGTGAAATATGTTTAGGCCATCCCTAGGAATGCTTTGAGGAATGGAAATATATATATATATATATATATATATATATATATATATATATATATATATATATATATATATATATATATTGGGGGTGTAAATAGCTAAGGGACAATAGCATGGTCCCTATGTCAAATAGTTCAATGTTATAGTGTCCATAGGGTCATGATAATATCTACATGGAAGGAACATACAATAAAGATACATGGGTAACTAGGGAGAGGCTTAGTTCTAATTTTGGTATATGTGAGAATGGGTTAGACTCACACAAAAGATGTAAAATGATCAAGAGAGGCCCTAAGATAGGCCTAGGGCTAATCTAAGGATAAGATGTCAAGTGACACTCACTACACTCAAATGGCATTTTAGATGACTACATCTCCATCTATTATTATTGAAATGTATCAAAGTGAAATGACTACCTAGGATAAAGGAAAATAGATGTACTTGCACTTACCTAAGAGGTGAATCCAATGAATATGGTTTTGAGTCTATGAAATGTGCTCCATTACCTATCCTATGAATCAAACATGTATGAATCAGTTCTTACTTAAGAAGCATCAAAAGTAAAGACAAAATTGAGTAAATATATGATAGAGAGAGGAAAATAAGGAATACACCTAACTTGGTATGTGAACCAATGTTTAAAACTAGTGACATCATTTGTGTGCATGTAGATGGTTATCAAATAGTGAATAACTTTCACTACGTTGATGGCTTGCTCAATCCCCATGTGTGGGTGGCTCAAGAACTTGAACTATCCTTAACTCCATCATTTCCCACCCCTATTCAATGGATCAAAATATGTGAATAATTTTGATTGGACTAATGTCTTATCCAACCCTCTAATGTAGGTGTTTCAACAACTCAAGTATGTTATGACTCCATTGTTATCTATTGATGTAACTTATTAGGGTTTATCGAGTTTAAGACCTAAGTTGGTAAAGGGTCTAAGTATAATAAATCATGGTATAAATATGAAATAAATACAATCACTAATTTGTGCAAGGATTGACCTAATCTAATATTTATAAAATTAGTAATGAATGACAAAAAAAGGTATTTAGCTATAAATTGACTAGGAAGGATGATATTAAGGCCAAAATCTAGTTTGAAGGTAGGTCTAAATGTCATAAATAGGGTCCTAGTGTTATAAAACCTCCTAGATAATATTGGTGTACCTTTTATAATAATATTGGGGTGTTAGTGTAATATTTTCAATGATAATGTCCTTTGTGCATAAAATTGTCTAATCTTCTAGGTGTACCTACAACTAAGTTGAACATGTCTGTACCTTTGTGGATAAGCTCTGATTCATTACTTGTGTGTTATTTTAAGATTATTTAGGATAAAAACCCTAGAAATTCATTTTTTAGGGTATTTGAGTAGCACAAGTAGGAAAAGTGTGATGTTATTTAGGTAGGTTTGATATCTTCAACACCTCATTATGTTGAGAGTTTCCTACATACAAATACTCCAAGGAGGGATGAAGACCAATGTAGTTCTCTTTCCTCAGTGTTTACTAAAAGTACAAGTGAATGAAAATATGAGTTTTGACTTAAGTTATTTGAATGAGTATTGACACTAAAAATCTATGTATTTTATGCTTGATATGGTTCTAGATGACTATAATTAGATATAGAGTAAAATATGGATCAATAACCTTAATTGTACATAACTTGTTCCAAGCATATTTTTGTAATTTTCATCTAATTTACATTTAGTGGATAAAGGGATAAAATTCATGTGTTTATATCGATCTAGTTCTTATGCAGGATTTGAAATAGTTATAGGTTGATCTTAGGTGTCTTAGGAATTAAAAAGATATCTGTTTGGATTGAAACTAGGCAAGGAACATTAGAGATGAAAGTGGGACACTAGTACGGGGAGTTAGTGTCTAAAGGAAAGTTCTAGCATCTAGGTGTTAAAATCTGAGTTATTAGAGGCCTGAATCCATAGGGAAGGGTCTCAGATTAATTTTGAGATGTCTAAGGATGTGTAAAGGCCTTCATGAAATTTGGATAAGTGTTAAAAGAATACCTAATAAATATCTAGGGTTAAGTTAGGGAAGGGTTATCTTAAGTAACACTCATTTCAACCAAGTGAAATTTTACATAATTACATCCCCCCTTTTATATAAATTCAACAAAGAAAAATGACTAGGATAAAGTAACAATACGTGTACTTGGACTTACTTATGAGGTGAAGCCCATGAATCTAGGTTTAAGTGTGTGAAGCATGCTATATTTTGTATCCTCTAAATGAAACGTGGATGAATTAGTCATTACTTAATATATATTGAAATCAAATATAAAATTGATTAAAGGGATAATAGAGAGAGGAAAGGAAGTAATTTCCATAACTAGGTAACTGAACCAATGTAAAAACTTGGTGACATCCTATGTATGCATGTAGATAGTTATCAAATTGGTGATTATATTAGACTAATATTATGGATTGATTAACCCCCATGTATGGTGACTGAATAAATTAATCCATTTTTGAATCCTTTATCTCCCATCCTTGTTTAGTGGATTGTACATTGTGAATAACTTGGATTCGATCGATGGGTTGTCCAACCCTCCTATATAGGTGGTTCATAAACTGAAGTAAGTTATGAATCCATCATTTCCTACCCATGTGTATTAGATTAATTTTTAATTTAAACTTCACATTGTAACTCTAACTATGTAGGATGGATAGGGCTCTATTTAAAATCTCTTAATTGAAAAATGGCCAAGGGACTTCTCAGGCACTCGAGAATGTAGCTCAGTGACTATGCATAAATACCAACCAATGAAAATAGATAAAGGCACAAATTTGGTGTGGTACCTAGTGAAAATGGTGTTTAATGTATAAAACATAGATAATAACATAGAGTATTCCATTCCATCTTAGATCAACTGGTGAAAAATTGATCATGTGGAAATAATTTGTCACATACATACCCCCAATTCTGATATATACCCACACATATTTTTGACTTAGTTGTAGTAATCTATTTTTATGTATCTAAAACTAAAATGGAAGTGATCTTACAATATATGATTCCCCTAATCTAATAAAACTTAGTATGATTGTGTGCAAAATTAAGTATAATATGATTAAATTAGATAACCTATGACTTAAATTATGCACGTCTACATTGTAACTATTGTGTCATTCAGTCAAATCTATATTTTTTTTGCTATTGGATAATAACAATAAACTTTGGATATTAGAGTTGGGGAACTATTATCATAATTTTAGAGCTAGTGTCCTATGTTTTTCTATGCAAACTAAAACTGATCTGTCTAGCTATTTTCATTGTGTTGTTATGTAATTAAGTGTCTATGTATTAAAAATTATTCTATGAGTGAACTTATATGGTCTAAAATATGTAACAAACCTCAATCAATGTCCCCTTTTTAAGGGGTATTTTTTTACCTATTGAATAATTATCCTCAAAATAAAATCTCTACATGATGTATGTCAGGTGGAAAGCATATGATATAAGTGTAGTAAACTAATATAATGTATATATGTAATCACCTAAAATTTATATTTGAGTGTTAAGAATGTTATTTGAGACTAGATATTCCTAGCTTAGACCTAGACCTATTTGAGAGATTATTTACACACTTTTAAAGTGTTTGTGTGGGCCACATGTGTCCCTAGTTAGCTTAAATGTAGTCTTAGACCCTTAATTACTGATCTTTTCCCTTCATCCTCGACATTATATTAGATGGACATTTGTACTACACTAAAGACACTAGATCCGTGAGGCACAAGTTTTCACAAAATGGACCCTATGTCCTTTACCCTAGTTTCCCTAAATAAATATATTTTCAACGGTAAAATCCTCCTAAGGTTGGGATAAGCATATTTTATTATCTGCATAAGAAATAAAACACTATAAATACATAAATTTTATCCATCTATCCAATAGATGGAAATTAAATGCAAAATGCATATTTAAACATGAAATAATTTGATTAAATTAAAGGTTATTAATATAAATTCTACCCTATTTCTACATACTACCATCCATAGCTACCCTAAGCTCATATTTTCTATATTTTTAATCTCAAACAAACTCATTGAACTCAAGGCCACTATCATCTAGCATTAGTTACACTTACACCAGCACTTAAGTGGTGAGAAATATATCGAGCTTCATCCCTGCTCAAAGTATTGGTATGCAAGAAACTTTCTTCCTAATGGGGTGTTGAGGATGTCCATCCTATCTTACTAATGAACACACTATTAAGATCATTATAAATTCTACCCTTTTTCTGCATACTACCATCAATAGCTACCCTAAGCTCATATTTTATATATTTTTAATCTCAAACAAACTCATTGAACTCAAGGCCACTATAATCTAGAATTAATTACACTTACACCAGCACTTAGGTGGTGAGAAATATATCGAGCTTCATCCGTGGTCAAAGTATTGGTACGTAAGCAACTTTCTTCATAATGGGGTGTTGAGGATGTCCATCCTATCTTACAATGAACGCACTATTAAGATCATGCCTAAATTTTAAGGAGGATTATGGTTTTCATCATAAATCAACTATTAATAGCACAATATAGATTTCTAAACTTCATGCACGTAGGAATATAACCCATAAACATAGATGCAAGTGAACCTAAAATTTAGGTACAGTCTTACATAGAGGACATTAGCACCATTATTAGGACACTAGAGACACATAGAAACTTTATCCAAATGTGGTGATACTATGTAAGAGGTGTTATGATATAGAGATATAGTTGATGACACTCAAACCTATTCATATATCAGTTTTTATCACTCAATTATCTATATCAAGTGTTTTCTATATAACTCTTTATTTACGCATATTCATTACTATTTTTAGAAAGTCAAAGATAGTCAAAATATGTAACAAATTAGTGGTAATTTAATTCATATTATTCCATTTATTTAGACTACTCAGCCATTTAATCAAACATAGGATTTAAGTTTAGTAAAAACATAAAAAGTTAAAACATTTGGTGAACGTAATGTAATTCAAATATTGTTCAAACAACCTAGATGATCCCAAGGTTTGTATCCTGGTTTTACCTTTTTACATTAGCTGATTTAATTTTTATTAGATTTCATATATCCTATTTTAGCATCTCTATTCCAATTTATTTACTATATGCCATCTAAAAAATCTATTTATCTTCCATTAAGAGGAAGTGCTAGAATAGGTGTTAGTCCTATTGATTATATTCAAATTCCTACTATTCAAGCTTATAATATGGATAGGGGACCTATTATAAATTTAATTATTGATCCTTCACACCTTGATTATGTGTATTTCAATTATAATACATTTGAAGATGAACAATACAATCAAGAATAAGATGAAATACAAATTAAAATTAGGACAATCTCCTTCAACTTAAAAATGGTAAGATGATAATCAATCAAAATGAGCTTTTACAAAGCTTTAGAGATAAAATTCAAGAACAATCCCTTGATCATGCACAAATCTTACAAGTCATCTTGTAAATTTAGAATAAATCAAACATTGGTTAATCTTCAACTCCCCCAGATAATAACATTATTACACATACAATTGGGCTAACTCAGCTAACATAACCTGAAATTGTAATTAAATAAATTTTAGTGATAGTTACACCAATTATGACTATTTCTTCCATTCCATATGTATAATCCCTTATGCATGATGTTCATACTATATAGTCTAGGTGTTACATCTTAATAAGGGAGCCATTATGCCATCACATGCATTAGATACTAATATTCTCTTACATACACCTTTGTCACACCATGTAGTGGTAACTCCACTACCATTTTGATTTTTGGATCCTAACCTTACATTATATTATGTTAAGGGTGACCTAGGTCATCATCTCAGAGCCTTTCACACAACATGTTTAGACTATGTCTATAACTATTGGCTTCTTCTAAAATTATTTACACATTGTTTAAAGGTTTATTGCCTATAGTGATTTTATGACATACTAAATCAATCTATCATAACATTCAATCCTTTGATAGACATGTTTTTATCACACTTCTCCATCAATATCATTGACAATATCTCATATGCCCAAGTTTCATCGCTAAAATAAAAGTTGAATGAACCTATCACACAATACATCTTACGATACAAGACTATATTAGATAATTGACTAGCCCCATGGTAGACAAAATGGTTTATGAAATATTTAAATAGAGTTTTTTACCATAATTACATGAATCTATCATGTTTAAGAAGTTTCCTAAATTAATAGATATATGCAACACAAGAAAAGAAAGAGAGGTCAAGATATTATCACTGGTAAAACTAAAGTATACCAATGGATTATAATTAACTGCTAAGAATTCAAATAATCCTCCATACAAAGTAAGGTCCACCAATAATTAGACTGATCAAAATACCACAATTAATGCAACTTCAAATTCATCTCCTAGATAGGTTTTACCTACTCCTCAACACTGAATCTTCACCAACCTTATAGATTCACTACCACAGGTTTTACAATGGCTCTTAGAATTCAATGTAATATATCTCCCTCCTATTAAATAGGTTTATATGACATGTCATCTTACAAATAAATATGTTTCTAATGCCTTCTATGAGTATGACAAGGCATGAGGCCATACAACAAATAAATACATAAGCTTAAAACATAAGATATATGATTTGATTGAGGCTAACATTACTAATGTGGACACACCCACAGAGGCACCAAAAGTATCTCAATTGGAATCAAATAAATTATATATATTCTTAGATCCATTTCTAAAGCACACTACAAATGAGGTATGGAGCACTCCAAGGTTCACTACACATATCAGTCATGTAGACCACAAGATTCATATAATAGTATTATAGAGGAGGGACACACAATGCATAATATCATTGGCATGCACCACAATATAGTTCCACCTAGAAAATTAATCACCTTTTTATAGTAGTATATTGTTTGTGATGATACATATTTACATGTACTATTTATATGATCATACATAGTTCATCATCCTATGTAGAATGTTATGGTTGATAATGAGTTAAGCATTAAAATGTGCACTCTGACACTTTTATAGCATTTAGATTACTTAGAGTAGTATAAATTCCCTATAAACATAGTTACTAGTTTTTTTAATGGTCATGTTCAGATTTGCATTAGGTAGATTCTGATTCCATTACAAGTTGGAGCATCACATATAGCCACTTAGTTCTTAGTAGCACCTAGTGCATGCATGTTTTATATGTTATTGGGTAGGCCATGGTTACAGTGGTTATGATACATGCCATTCATAGTGTACAAATGATTGAAATACATACATGTAAATTATGTGGTCATAGTTGAGGATCTTCCATATGAGTATCCTCTACCTATTCCATAGGTAGTTATAACATAATCAACACTTACATTTCTAGAAATTTTACCAAATATAGTGCAATTATCAGTTACAAATCAAATTATACATAATATGGATACATTATAGAGTTTATTAGAGACACTATTTAAGGTGAGTTATACAATTATATTATTGACACATACACATACTCTCCCACAAAGATAATTATTCGATAGAACTCTATGTCAAAGATTTTAGAGGGCTATCTTCCACTAAGGCTTTTATGAGAACAATATTATTGGGTTATCATGGTTATAAGTACATGGAACCTATGTCACCTACAATTTATTATAACAAATGGGTTCATAAGACCCCTACAATTCATAGGACACCACAATCAGTGCCACAAATTTCTATCACCACTACATAGGAATATACAATTAAATAGTACTCAGTACAATAGATTATGGGATCATAGTTTCCTTTTCACACAATATGCATGATCACACTTTTGTTATTTGACACAAGGCATAATTATTTTAGTAAACCATATACCCCTTCCAATAGATATTTCATACTTTTTTTGTGCAATGTGAAAATAATGCATACATGTTATAATATGGATGCCATGTGTTCATTAAATAGAATTCATATGCATTATAACATGTATGCATTTAGGTTTGGTGTTCCTAAGATTAGTTTGAAATATTGTGTATATGTTATAGATATTACATGTACTTTTAATGTATATAACATTTATGCCTTATGGTAAATGTCCACATAATTATCCCCCAATTATGTGCACCTACCATTGTATGAGTTCTTATCAATTAAATTTGGTATTTCAAATGCATCGTTAACCTTTATGAGGCTATTGAATGAAGTGTTGAAATTATATTTTGGGAAGCTTGTAACTTTTTATCTATATGTAATTATGATTTTAGGTGATATGCGATAAAATAACTTTGCACCTAAGTCAAATAATGAAAAAAATGAGAGAAGATACACTGTGATAAATTTGAATAAGTGTAGTTTCATCAAAACATAATTCTTCTAATTAGTATTTTTTTGTGAAATGGTCAGATAAGGATGGATCCATATAATTAAAGGATATTTTGTAACAACTAAGTTTTAAGATCATGTATGAGGCTACATGTTTCGATGGATTAGAAAGCTTCTATATTAAATTTATAAAAATAGTTTTTTTAAATTTATGAACTGCTAAAAAAATAGTCTATGAAATATGATATAAATGTGTTTAAGTGGACTATTGTAGATTAGATAATCTTTGTGTTTTTGAATAATAGTATCAAAGAGAATCATATGTTGACATTCCTTGATTTTGGAAAAGTGATTCAAGTGAATTGTTACATAAGTCGAAGATCTATTAGAAAATTATTGAGCCAAAAAGGAATATAGATAACTTATTTTAGTTAAACTATGAATGATTGAAATATCAAGTATTTTTTTTGACAAAATTTTATGCAATAATTTAAGCATTAAAACTAGAGGAACTACTTATGATTTAACATTTAAGAGATGTATGGGATGTAAATCCCCAAGTTGCTAAACTGTTAGAATAATAAATCAAGGAATAAATATAATAGTATCATTAACATTAGATTTCTATAATAATTAATTTTTCTAATTATTATATAAATAAAAAAATAAATTAAAAGTGATGTACTTAGCTAGATATTGACTAAGATAGACAAATGACAAGCATACAATTAGTGTAGGAACTATGCAACATGGTATGAATAGGAATATGGAGTAAAAAAACCTCCTAAATAATATCATAGTCCACTGGATAGTAGAACACCATGCTCGTGTCCTTTGTACTATGGTAGTGTCTTTTTTCAAGAAATTATTCTAAACTTATGGGTGTACCTTTTCCTATTTTTAGGGGATCTATACCTATGCTAATGAATGTTGGTTCATTTCTTGTTCCCTATTTGGAATGGTTTGAATGTGAAATATTGGGCCTGCATGTTTGTTAAGGTATTTGAGGAGCACAATTAGAAAAGAGTGGTGTTAGCAGGGTAGCTTATATGTGACCTAAACACCCCATGTGATAAGTATTGCCTACATACTAATACCTCCAAATGTGATAAATCTAGATGTAGTTTTCCCAATGTATGTGATGGTGTAAGTACCAGTGAATTCTAGTATGATTGCTGACACGAATGCTTTGAGTGTGACTTGAGAATATAAATATAATTATTTTAAGATCTATGATGTTGTACATGGGTGTATACATAAGTAGGGCATAATAGGTATAAATGACATTGATTTATAAAATTATTTCTAAGTTTGTGTATGAGTAATTACATCTAATTTCCCTTTAGTTGATAAGTGAATGAAAGTGGTCTATATATAGCATTCTAGTGTTTATTAAGATGTGAAATATGTTTAGGCCATCCCTAAGAATGCTTTGAGGAATGGAAATATATATATTGGGGGAGTAAATAGCTAAGGGATAATAGTATGGTCCCTATGTCAAATAGTGAAATGTTCTAGTGTCCAAAGGGTCATGATAATATCTACATGGAAGGAACATACAATAAAGATACATGGGTGACTAGGGAGAGGCTTAGTTATACTTTTGGTATATGTGAGAATGGGTTAGACTCACACAAAATTTGTAAAATGATCAAGAGAGGCCGTAAGATAGGCCTAGGGCTAATCTAAGGATAAGATGTCAAGTGATGCTCACTACACTCAAATGACATTTTAAACTACTACATCTCCATTCATTATTATTGAAATGTATTAAAGTGAAATGACTACCTATAGTAAAGGAAAATAAATGTACTTTCACTTACCTAAGAGTTGAATCCAATGAATATAGTTTTGAGTCTATGAAATGTTTTCCATTACCTATCCTATGAATCAAACATGTATGAATCAGTTCTTACTTAATAAGCATCAAAAGTAAAGACAAAATTGAGTAAATAGATGATAGAAAGAGGAAAATAATGAATACACCAAACTTGGTATGTGAACCAATGTTAAAAACTAGTGACATCATTTGTGTGCATGTAGATGGTTATCAAATAGTGAATAACTTTCACTACGTTGATGGCTTGCTCAATCCCCATGTGTGGGTGGCTCAAGAACTTGAACTATCCTTAACTCCATAATTTACCACCCCTATTCAATGGATCAAAATATCTGAATAACATTGATTGGACTAATGTCTTATCCAACCCTCTAATGTAGGTGTCTCAAGAACTCAAGTAGGTTATGAATCCATTATTATCTATTGATGTAACTTATTAGGGTTTATCGAGTTTAAGACCTAAGTTGGTAAATGGTCTACGTACAATATATCATGGTATAAATATGAAATAAATACAATCACTAATTTGTGCAAGGATTAACCTAATCAAATATTTATAAAATTAGTAATGAATGACAAAATTAAGTATTTAGCTATAAATTGATTAGGAAGGATGATATGAAGGCTAAAAACTAGTTTCAAGGTAGGTCTAAATGTCATAAATAGGGTCCTAGTGTTATAAAACCTCTTAGATAATATTGGTGAACCTTTTATAATATTATTGGGGTGTTAGTGTCTTATTTTCAATGATAATGTCCTTTGTGCATAAAATTGTCTAATCTTCTAGGTGTACCTACAACTAAGTTTAACATGTCTGTACCTTTGTGGATAAGCTTTGATTCATTATTTGTGTGTTAATTTAAGATTATTTAGGATAAAAACCCTATAACTTCATGTTTTATGGTATTTGAATAGCCCAAGTAGGAAAATTGTGATGTTATTTAGGTAGGTTGCATATCTTCAACACCTCATTATGTTGAGAGTTTCCTACATACAAATACTCAAAGGAGGGATCAAGACCGATGTAGTTCTCTTTCCTCAGTGTTTAGTGAAAGTACAAGTGAATGCAAATATGATTTTTGACTTAAGTTATTTGAATGAGTATTGACACTAAAAATCTATGTACTTTATACTTGATATGGTTCTAGATGACTATAATTAGAAGTAGAGTAAAATATTGATCAATAACCTTGATTGTACATAACTTGTTCCAAGAATATTTTATTATTTTTCATCTAATTTATGTTTATTGGATAAACGGATAAAATTCATGTGTTTATATCAATCTAGTTCTTATGCAGGATTTGAAATAGTTATATGTTGATCTTAGGTGTCTTAGGAATTAAAAAGATATCTATTTGGATTGAAACTAGGCAAGGAACATTAGAGATGAAAGTGGCACACTAGTTTTGGGAGTTAGTGTCTAAAGGAAAGTTCTAGAATCTAGGTGGTAAAACCTAAGGTATTAGAGGCCTAAATCCCTAGTGAAGGGTCTCAGATTAATTTTGAGATGTCTAAGGATGTGTAAAGGCCTTCATGAAATTTGGATAAGTGTTAAAAGAATACCTAATAAATATCTAGAGTTAAGTTAGGGAAGGGTTATCTTAAGTAACACTCATTTAAACCAAGTGAAATTTTACATAATTACATCCCCCCTTTTATATAAATTTAACAAAGAAAAATGACTAGGATAAAGTAACAATAATTGTACTTGGACTTACTTGTGAGGTGAAGCCCATGAATCTAGGTTTAAGTGTGTGAAGCATGCTATATTGTGTATCCTCTAAATGAAACGTGGATGAATTAGTCATTACTTAAGATATATTGAAAGCAAAGATAAAACTGATTAAAGGGATAATAGAGAGAGGAAAGGAAGTAATTCCCATAACTAGGTAAGTTAACCAATGTAAAAACTTGGTGACATCCTATGTGTGCATGTAGATAGTTATAAAATTGGTGATTATATTAGACTAATATTATGGATTGATTAACCCCCATGTATGGTGACTCAATAAATTAATCCATTTTTAAATCCTTTATCTCCCATCTTGGTTTAGTTGATTGTACATTGTGAATAACTTGGATTCGATCGATGGCTTGTCCAACCCTCCTATATAGGTGGTTCATAAACTGAAGTAAGCTATGAATCCATCATTTCCTACCCATGTGTAGTAGATTAATTTTTAATTTAAACTTCACATTGTAACTTTAACTATGTAGGATGGAAATGGGTCTATTTGGATTCTCTTAATTTAAAAATGGCCAACGCGCTTCTCAGGCACTCGAGAATGTAGCTCAGTGACTATGCATAAATACCAACCAATGAAAATAGATAAAGGCATAAATTTTGTGTGGTACCTAGTGAAAATGGTGTTTAATGTATAAAACATAGATAATAACATATAGTATTCCATTCCATCTTAGATCAACTGGTGAAAAATTGATCATGTGGAAATAATTTGTCACATACATACCCCCAATAATGATATATATCCAGACATATTTTTGACTTATTTGTAGCAATATATTTTTATGTATCTAAAACTAAAATGGAAGTGATCTTACAATATATGATTCCCCTAATCTAATAAAACTTAGTATGATTATGTGCAAAATTAAGCACAAAATGATTAAATTAGATAACCTATAACTGAAATTATGCACATCTACATTGTAACTATTGTGTCATTCAGTCAAATCTATATTTTTTTGTGCTATTGGATAATAGAAATAAACCTTGGATATTAGAGTTGGGGAACTATTATCATAATTTTAGAGCTAGTGTCCTATGTTTTTCTATGCAAACTAAAACTGATCTATCTAACTATTTTCATTGTGTTATTATGTAATTAAGTGTCTATGTATTAAAAATTATTCTATGAGTGCACCTATATGGTCTAAAATATGTAACAAACCTCAATCAATGTCCCCTTTTTAAGGGGTATTTTTTTACTTGTGCAATAATTATCCTCAAACTAAAATCTCTACATGATGTATGTCAGGTGGAAAGCATATGATATAAGTGTAGTTAACTAATATAATTTACATATGTAATCAACTAAAATTTATATATGAGCGTTAAGAATGTTATTTGAGACTACATATTCCTAGCTTAGACCTAGACCTATTTGAGAGATTATTTACACACTTTTAAAGTGTTTGTGTGGGCCACATGTGTCCCTAGTTAGCTTAAATATAGTCCTAGACCCTTAATCCCTGATATTGTCCCTTCATCCCCAAAATTATATAAGATGGAAATTTGTACTACACTAAAGACACTAGATCCACGAGGCACTAGTTTTAATAAAATGGACCCTATGTCCTTTACCCTAGTTTCCCTAAACAAATATATTTTTCAATGGTAAAATCCTCCTAAGGTTGGGCTAAGCATCTTTTATTATCTACATAAGAAATAAAACACTATAAATACATAAATTTTATCCATATATCCAATAGATGGAAATTAGATGGAAAATACATATTTAAACATGAAATAAGTTGGTTAAAATAAAGGTTATTAATATAAATTCTAACCTGTTTCTACATACTACCATCCATAGCTACCCTAAGCTCATATTTTCTAGATTTTTAATCTCAAAAAAACTCATTAAAATCAAGGCCACTATCATCTAGCATTAGTTACACTTACACCAGCACTTAGGTGGTGAGAAGTATATCGAGCTTCATCCCTACTCAAAGTATTGGTATGTAAGCAACTTTCTTCATAATGGGGTGTTAAGGATGTCCATCTTATCTTACTAATGAACACATTATTAAGATCATGCATAAATTGTAAGGAGGATTAGGGTTTGCATCATAAATCAACTATTAATAGCACAATATAGAGTTCTAAACTTCATTCACATAGGAATATAACCCATAAACCTAGATGCAAGTGAACCTAAAATTTAGGTACAATCCTACATAGAGGACATTAGCACCATTATTAGGACACTAGAGCCAAATAGAAACTTTATCCAAATGTGGTTCTACTATGTAGGAGGTGTTATGATATAGAGATATAGTTGATGACACTCAAACTTATTCATATATTAGTTTCTATCACTCAATCATCTATATCAAGTGTTTTCTATATAAGTCTTTATTTACACATATTTATTACTATTTTTAGAAAGTCAAAGATAGTCAAAATATGTAACAAATTAGTGGTAATTTAATGCATATTATTCCATTTATTTAGACTACACAACCATTTAATCAAACATAGGATTTAAATTTAGTAAAAACCTAAAAAGTTAAAACATTTGGTGAACCTAATGGAATTCAAATATTGTTCAAACAACCTAGATGATCCCAAGGTTTGTATCCTTGTTTTTCCTTTTGACATTAGCTGATTTAATTTTTCTTAGATTTCATATATTCTATTTTAGCATCTCTATTCCAATTTATTTACTATATGCCATCTAAAAAATCTTTTTATCTTCCATTAAGAAGAAGTGCTAGAATAGGTGTTAGTCCTATAGATAATATTCAAATTCCTACTATTCAAGCCTATAATATGGATAGGGGACCTATTATAAATTTAATTATTTATCCTTCACACCTTGATTATGTGAATTTCAATTATAATACATTTGAAGATAAACAATACAATCAAGAATAAGATGAAATACAAATTAAAATTAGGACAATCTCCTTCAACTTAAAAATGGTAAGATGATAATCAATAAAGATGAGATGTTACAAAGCCTTAGAGATAAAATTCAAGACAAACCCCTTGATCATGCACAAATCTTACAAGTCATCTTGTAAATTTAGAACAAATCAAACATTGCTTAATCTTCAACTCCCCTAGATAATAACCTTATTACACATACAGTTGGGCTAACTCAGCTAACATAACCTAAAATTGTAATTACAAAACTTTTAGTGATACTTACACCTATTATGACTATTTCTTCCATTCCATATGTATAATACCTTATGCATGATGTTCATACTATATAGTCTAGGTGTTACATCTTAATAAGGGAGCCGTTATGCCATCACATGCATTACATACTAATATTCTCTTACATACACCTTTGTCACACCACGTAGAGTTAACTCCACTACCATTTGAATTTTTGGATCCTAACCTTACATTATATTATGTTAAGGGTGACCTAGATCATCATCTTAGAGCCTTTCTTGCAACATGTTTAGACTATGTCTATAACTATTGGCTTCTTGTAAAATTATTTACACATTGTTTAAAGGTTTATGCCCTATACTAATTTTACGACTTACTAAATCAATCTATCATAACATTCAATCCTTTGATAGAGATATTTTTAGCACACTTCTCCATCAATATCATCGGCAATATCTTATATGCCCATGTTGCATAGCTAAAACAAAAGTTAAAAGAACCTATCACACAATACATCTTACGAGACAAGACTATATTAGATAATTGACTAGCCCCGTGGTAGACAAAGTGGTTTAGGAAATATTTAAATAGAGTTTTTTATCATAATTACATGAAGCTATCATGTTTAAGAAGTTTCCTAAATTAATAGATTTATGCAACACAAGAAAAGAAGGAGAGGTCAAGATATTATCAATGGGAAAACTAAAGTATACCAATGGATTAGAATTAACTGCTAAGAATTCAAATAATCCTCCATACAAGGTAATGTCCACCAATAATAAGACTGATCAAAAGACCACAATTAACACAACTTCAAATTCATCTCCTAGATAGTTTTTACCTACTCCTCAACATTGAATCTTCACCAACCTTATAGAGTCACTACCACAGGTTTTACAATAGCTCTTAGAATGCAATGTAATATCTCTCCCTCCTATTAGATAGGTTGATATGACATGTCATCTTACAAATAAATATGTTTCTAATGCCTTCTATGATTATCACAAGGCATGAGGCCATACAATAAATAAATGCATAAGATATATGATTTGATTGGGGCTAATATTACTGATGTGGACACACCCAAAGAGGCACCAAAATTATCTCAATTGGAATCAAAGGAATTATATATATTCTCAGATCCATTTCTAAATCACACTACAAATGATGTATGGAGCACTCCAAGATTCACTACACATATCAGTCACTTAGACCACAAGATTCATATAATACTATTATAGAGGAGGGACACACAATGCATAATATCTTTAGCATGCACCACACTATAGTTCCACCTAGAAAATTAATCACCTTTTTATAGTAGTATATTGTTTGTGATGATACATATTTACATGTACTATTTATGCAATCATACATAGATCAACATCCTATCTAGAATGTTATGGTTGATAATGAGTTAAGCATTACAATATGCACTCCGACACTTTTATAGCATTTAGATTACTCAAAGTAGTATAGATTCCCTATAAACATAGTTATTAGTTTTTTTAATGGTCATGTTCAGATCTGTATTAGGTAGATTCTAATTCCATTACAAGTTGGAGCATCACATATAGCCACTTAGTTCTTAGTATCACTTAGTGCATGCATGTTTTATATGTTATTAGGTAGGCCATTGTTACAGTAGTTATGATACATGCCATCCATAGTGTACAAATGATTGAAATACATACATGCAAATTAGGTGGTCATAGTTGATGATCTTCCATATGAGTATCCTCTACCTATTCCATAGGTAGTTATAACATAATTAGCACTTATATTTCTAGAACTTTTACCAGATATAGTGAAATTATCAATTATAGATCAAAGTATACTTAATATGGATACATTATAGAGTTTAGTAGAGACACTATTTAAGGTGAGTTATACTCTTATAGTATCGACACATACACATACTCTCCCACAAAGATAATTACTCGATAAAACACTATGTCAAATATATGTCATAGATTCTAGAGGGCTATCTTCCACTAAGGCTTTTATGAGAACAATATTATTGGGTTCTCATGGTTATAATTACATGGAACCTATGTCACCTACAATTTATTATAACAAATGGGTTTCTAAGACCCCTACAATTCATAGGAAACCACAATCAGTGCCACAAATTTCTATCACCACTACACAGGAAGATACAATTAAATAGTACTCAGTATAATAGACTATGGGAACATAGTTTCCCTTTCACACAATATGCATGATCACACTTCCCTTATTTGACACAGGGCATAATGATAGTGAGTTTTCTAGGAGTCTCATTGGCTAGTATGGTTCCCAACCTATTATACATACTTTCCTTGTTTCTTTCTCCTTGTACACGGTTCATTTTCATATTGATTGTAATATATTATTTACATAAAAGAAAAAAATAATATAACTTTCTAAAAACATAAAAAAAATCAAATAATTACTTTAAAAACAAAAAATTTACAAATTGTATGCATTGTTATGTTTACACTTATTATGTTTTCTAGACACTACATATGCTAGCTATCTTACTATAGTTAGTTTTATCATAAATAAATGCTTCACTTTTTCTTGTTTAGTGTATGAAAATTACTTACAAAACTTAGGTCCACTACAATGATCTAAACTTGCTATTGTCTACCCACTGGGGGCATATACAATAATACATTCTTCCACTTGGGGTATACTATACATAGTTAGTATTACCAAGTTCTATCCTTACATATTCTACATTCCATTTTTAACATTGTTATATATCAATATTGATCATTTCTATTCATACTCAAATTATTTGTCTACTATCACTATTTCAGACTCAACATATGTACATCCTAGCTCTTACACATATTTTTAATATGTACTCATACATGGTTTCATTTATAGCCTACCTATATTAGACTTGATTGTATTTATATGCTTCCTCAATTCAAGGGCATTTGAATTTTCCATTGTTATTTGGATCTACACCACTTATATTCACAATATGAATGTTTTGGATTATTTTCATGTCCTTGTGTGTGCTTTCTTGATTGTGTATGTAGACATTTAAACATGTCCTCATATGTGGATCTAATATAAATTATTTATTTCTTACATATGTGGACATTTTAATATGTCCTTGTATGTCTTGTTTTATCAAATTTAGTGACATGTGCCCATATTCCTTCTATTGTGCCCCCTTAGCCTATTTTGTGTGCCTCATGTGTTTTATATGTATGTTTTATTCTATATATCAAGGCCATGACACATGTCTTTGATTTTTACACACCATTTTTAGATACCATGAGGAACCTCATGCATTTACCCATCTTACTTAGGTATTTTGGTGGACATCATGCCCCATCCACCTAGGGTAGTTACTTAGATATATTAAGATTTGTTGTTACATACATTGATTACATATATATTGACACATTTGTGTAATGATAGAAATGACATACATATTAAATTACAAATTTATTCATATATTGTCTTACATTCTAATGTTATTTTTTAACATTCTATTTGAAAATCATGTAGTTACCATATATGCTCCAGCGAACACACATTCCATAAATACTTTTATTTTTAAGACATGTTTTTTCACAGGTTTAAAAAATACCCTTAAAATAGGGGGAATTCATAGGATTTTGTCATAGATATCAGGATCCTATATTGCACTCACAGAATATTCTTCAACACATAGGCTTAGTTTCATAAAATCATATAGTTAAACACAAGGTAATAATAGTGCCTAAAAAATTGGTACAATGATATATTTAAGACCAGAAAGACATTAGCACCCAAATAGGGACAATAGTACCACATGGGACTATTGTCCAAGTTGTATAACTATTATTAGATGTTCTTAATTTTAGGATAACTCAAATTAGCTAGAACAATACACTAGGTACAATACATATTTACACTGATCCAATAATAGATTTGATAGTTATACTTAGATTTTGCTCAGATTCACACTAGCTCAATTCATATTCATATTACTTGCTTAGATTGGTTGCATGATCATTACCATATTTAGTTTATATAATCAGACAAAGTATTACAACTCAATCTAAAATCAATATACTCACATCCAAGATTGGGGACATGTGCAATGCATATTGTTTCCATATGCTCAGTTACACATAGGTTGATCAGATGGAATGTAAAAGTTCATGTCATTCTATATGTTTCATACACTTAACATTATAATATATGTTATCACCAATTTCATGCCTTACTCCATCTACATTCGATGGTATTCTTCAGTGCATGTAAACTGCTAATGTACCTAAGTTGATGCAAAGCCAATATGATTAGTTAGACATTTCTAGTACTTTAGGCAATTTAGTTTTAGAGGCATCTACCACACATCAGTAGTCAATGATGAAATCATATCCTAATTGAGTTATCGATCTACTCACTTGAGAGGATTATACACACTATCAATCCAGTCTACGCTATTAGCAGGTCATGATCTACCAAACAATGGTGACCAACAATGGAGTCAAAACTAGATTGAATTATTGACCCACCCACACATGAGGATTGAGAAAGTTATCATATCATTATAATTTATTCAATGATTGATCGCTATATGCATACACACATAGGTTATCACTAGGTTCATGTGTTCATTCATATACCTAATGAGGTGTATTAATTCCTTTCTTCTTTCCTATCTCTTTACCTAGTTTTACTTAGTTACTCATTACTCAACATAGTATTTTACTTTTGATATATCTTAAGTAAGGAATAATTTATGCACATTTAATTTTCATGTCATGTATAAGATCATGATTCACATACGTAAATCAAACTTCAGATACTCAGACTCAACTTTATGGGCTTCACTTCCTAGGTACGTCTAGGTACACTTATTTTCCCTTTATACTAGTCATTTTACTTTGTTGCATTTCTATCATAAGGGGGGATGCAATAACATAAAATTTGTATTTGAATGCTAAGAATACTACTTGAGACTACCTATTCTTAGCTTATCCCTAGACTTATCTTAGATCCTATTATCACACTTTTCCACCTTTTGTGTGAGCCACAGGCATCCCTAGTCATCTCAAATAGATTCTTAGACCCTCATTTCCCAATCCTAGTGCTTCATTACAATCACTCTACTAGTGGGATAATAGTTCCATGTTAAGGACACTAGATCCACATGGTGCTATTGTCCCCAAAATCGTGACTATGTCCTTTGCTCTATATTTCATTAATGAATATATTTTTAAAGGTAAAACCCTCATATGATTAGCCTAAGCATCTTTTATTATCTACATTAGAAACAAAACAATATAAATACATTAAATTTTGACCTATATCCACTAGATGGAAATTATATGTAAAACATCTATCCAAACATGAAATAAGTTGATCAAAATCAAGATTAGTGGGACAAAAGTGACATTTTAAGGACACTATATCTACATGATGCTAGTGCCCCCAAAATCATGACTATGTCATTTCCCTATATTTCATGAATAAATAAATTTGTAAAGGTAAAACCCTCATACGGTTATCCTAAGAATATTTTTTTCTATGCACAAGGAACATAACCCTATAAATACATTAAATTTTGACCTATATCCACTAGATGGAAATTATATGAAAAATACCTATTAAAACATGAAATAAGTTTATCCAAATCAAGATTATTAATCGTTATTCTACCTTACTTCTACATACTACCATCTACAACTACCCTAAGCTTATATTTTGTATATTTAAAATCTTAAGAACAATCAAGGAACTCAAGTCTAATATCACATTAGCATCACTTGCACTTGTACCAGCACTTATGTGGCGATAACTACATCAGGGTTGATCCCTTTTTAGAATATTGGTATGTAAGCAACTCTCTTCACAGCCGGGTGTTGAGGATGTTCAACCGATCTTACTAATGAACAAACTTTTCAACTCATGCCTTACTTCCAAAGAAGATTAGGGATTTCATCATAAATAAACTATTACAAGCACAATACAAAGTTCCAAACTTCATACACATAGAAATAAAACCCTTATAAGAATATACATGTGTAACCATAAGTTTAGGATAGTCTTGCACAAAGGACATTAGTGACATTATCAAGATACTAGAGCCACATAGTACCTTTGTCAAAATGTGGTACTAATATCCAAGAGGGGTTATGATATAGAGATCTATTTGATAACACACATGCCTATTCATATCTCATTTTACACCACTCACATTGTCTATTTATGGCGTTTGCTAGATAAATCTTTATTTGCACATATTCATTACTATTTTTAGAAAGTTAAAGCTAGTCAAAATATGTAACAAATCAGTGGTTATTCTATGCATATTATTTCACTAATTTAGACTGCTCATCCCTTTAATCAAACATAGGATTTAAATTTAGTAAAACCCTAAAAGGTTATAACAATATAGATGACATCAAAATGTAAGATAATCTGATTATAAGTTGGTATTGTACAATGCATGTTAGATGTATCATTCAAAAGGTTGTCAATATAGATATAAAGATGTAAGCATATGTATGAATTACATAATATAATAATGATATATGTACATACCTAAGGGGATAGGGCATGATATCTATGAAGGTACCCAAGGAGAAAAGGGGATATGCATGAGGGAACTCATGGTATAAAAAACTAGGTGTATATGTAACAATCAAGATAGAAGTGTTGTGTAAATTATAGACACATGAAAGCACAAATACAACACACATAAAGCAGGCCAAACTTCCATAATACAAGAGAGATGGGCATATATCAATAAATCTAAAAAATAAATACATACAAGGACATGTTCAAATGTCCACATATGAAAAAAAAGTAAGGTTGGATTAGAGACACATGGAAGGACATGTTTAAATTTATAAACACACAATTAAAAAGGGACACACAAGGAGATGGTCACATGCCCAAAATATACACGTAATGAAAAGAAGTGGTGTAGAGCCATATAGCAATGGCATATTCAAATGCCCTTGAACAGATGTATAGACAAAGAGACATAGTCAAGTCTAGACTAAAAAATATATAAATGAATGTATGCATGAACATGTGGTATAAATTTATACAAAACTAATTAATTACATTAATAGAGTCTATATTAGTATTTGTCGTAAAAAAAAATGACTAGTATAGGATGATCAATATTAAGATATAAACAATGTTAAATATATGATATAGTATATAAAAATGTAACTTGGTAAACCATAATCTTTGTATAATATGCCCCCAATGGGTGATTGTATCAATGATGAGTATATGTAGCTTTGTGTATAAGATTCCACCAATGGGTGAATGTATCAATGATGAATCTATGTAGCTATGTATGTTCTCCCTATGGCTAGATAATAGCATATGTAGATCTATGTGCTAGACTTGGGTCCTATAAGAATCTATGAATACTCGATAAGAACAAGTGAAGCATTTATCTCTGAAAGAAAATGACTATACTAAGATAACTAGTATATATAGTACCTTGGAAGAATAAAGAATGTAAACATGGATATGAAAATAATCTAAATTTGGTGTTTTATGAGAAATATGTGAATTTTTTATGTTTTTAACATATTATATTATTTTTGTGTTTTCTAAATATAATTTATGTACAAGAAATAATGAAAATTTATTACATCCTGATTCCTCACTAAGCTAAATATTTGACTATTTATAGATGATTATGATAGATACACATGATGTTGACAATATTTTCTAAATAAGATTGAGATTATGGTATTTTTGGATATTATTGTATTGCTTAATTAAATAATAATTCATGATTTTATTAGCATGAGTTGGTTTATGTATGCATTTTTTTTAAAGCATATTAATGACTTGTTATAATTATGTATTGTTGATTATGATTATCATATGATATAGCCTAACTACTTGTGTGTTATGAGGTGGAAATAGGAGAATTCTTACATCAAACATACAAAAAGTGGAGAGCATCATTGAAGACGGTGGTGTATATGGAGACATCGTTGGTCGATAAAGTGCTAACAAAACCCTACACACACCACAATACTTAGTCATGCTAGAATGTATTTTAAAATGATTGTTTAAATTACTTATTTATATGGTTACTTAAGTATATATGGATAGGAATAGGAGACCCTTGTGTGGTTAGCCTAATAAGTCATTATTATTTTAGAGGCAAAAATTAATTAAAGTAAAATTTAAATTTGAGTTATTATTTACTATTTTATTATTTTTCCTCTAAATTACCAAAATATGATTTAATGCTAAAATAGTTAAATATGGAAATAGAATTTCATAATTAAAATAAAAGGAAATTTTTTTGCCTTAAAAACATTAAAAATAGAAAAATAAAGGAAAAACAAGAAAATAATTAAAATAGCTTAAAATTAAAAACAAATAATAAAACAAAGAGCAAAATGAAAATAAAAGGATGGAAGAGAAAATTGGTATCTTTTACTCAATTAAGAAATAACATGAAAGAGATTTGATAGAGCTTGGGCATTGGAAAATAGAGGAGGAATGAAGAGTGGAAATAAGGAGACAAAAAGAACCAATTAGTGAATTTAATGGTAAGGGGTGTACTCAAAATTCATTGTTTGTCAACGTGAGTGAAATCTTGAATACTAACATAGAAATTGTTATAAAATAGGTTGGTTAAGCAAATTATAGGAAATACCCACTAAATTAGCAGTACCCAATCCTTTTTAAAAGATTTGAATAATTATTTGATGGGAATATCTAGAACTTGTAACCAATAAATGATGAATAGATATATACATAATCTTGTAGTTTGAAATCAGTAGAAAACCATGGTTGGGAAAGAAATAATAAATCTATGATAGAAACTATATATCCTCCTTAATGATAAATCAAATTTTGGTTTGAACATTAATTTTTTTGCCTTATATTTCGATAATTCATTCTGAGCTCAGTCTACCAGGCCACCTAATAGAAAAACTTAGTTAATAATACAACTAGCATATTAAAATTGCTTAGCAATAAACATGGGTTTGGTTATAAGGTAAAGTATATGTCATAAATAAGAGTGTATAGCATCAAGGTTGTAATAGTGTATACAATGTTTAGGACCTATTTTCTTTTATAAATGCATCGATCTTGTTATAACTGGCATGCAAATTATGAATGAGTCAAACCTTATTAGAATTGTAAAGCATTAAACACTTTCTTTGAAAATACAACAGAAATATGCATCAAGTTGAAATTTGGTATAAATATCTTGATGAAAATAACTAATCGTAGTATATTTTGCTTAAGAGACTAAATGAATATAGTTAGTGAGGCATTGAATCTTTTTAAGATTCAAATCTATTCTCAATGGATATCTGATGTCAACCCATTTTAATGATCTTAAGCAACTAAAATATATTAATATGTGTCAGGGATCAAACATAGTAGAGTTTGTATAATTTCCATGAAATTGTCAACCCCTTATTATGTTGTTTGTATTTTTTGACTGGTTAGTCACCTTTTGGGTCATGGTAAAAGACTAAGGAATAAAAATACCTATATTTCCTTTCCATATCAACCTTTTTGTCTAACATCATTAGCGCTGTTACCATGTCATGTTATGTTCTTTTCTTTAAATCAGCCTAAGAGCAACACCTCTAATATTCTTTTTATCTTAGCTATTTCAACTCAATTGAACTACAATCCATTTTAGTCAAGGATTTCAACAGACTAAAAAATCCCTTCTACACATTCAACATACTACAATTATGCATGTATCTCCATGTTTGGAGATGACATATATATAATGTATATATACTATGGTCCTGGTTCCTTTTGGAAGTGCGAGTTGCCTCATGTCTGTTTCTTACCTTTGATAACTATATCATGAAAGTGAATTTATTCAATTTTGTCATGAGCTTCATTATACTTTGGCTAACACATATTTGACTTTGTGTTATTGTGAATTAATGAGAAGGGTAGAGGGAGACCCACACTTGTTTAGTAATAATTTTATTTTATAATTGGAGCAAATAACTATGACCAAGTAAATATATTAATAATAAATTATCACATCACATGTATTATAAGCATACTTAGAATTATGTATGCCTAAATCTCATTTGCAAGTAGTGACTTCTGTAGTGATGTCATGGAATTTGACTAAACTAGATAATTTAAGTATTTATGATGTCATTTAGGGAAATAGTTTAGCTATATCTAATATAAATAAGGGTCGAAGACTCTATTTAAGCCATTAAGTAGCGGTTATTTTTATATTAATTTGAATTATTAATAAATGGGTTGGAAATGATTAATATTAGATGTTTTATGTATTATAACAAAATTTAACAGCCATGTTATATCCACCATGTTAATATGATTGAGAATTTTTAATAGATTCAATGGGCATAATATCAAGCTATTTATAAATATCTATATTAATGATTAATAACTATGAAGAATAATGATATTGGTTTGCTTATTCAAAATATTTTACAATGTGAGGTATAACTAGAGGTTTAACAAGTGCTATACTAAGATCACATAACGAGTTCTCAATTTATATTGATAGTGGATTTTGTAATTGAAAATACCTTTATTTCTAGAAATGTCAGTATTAGTTAAATTGATGAGTAAAAGAAGTATATTCTATTTTATATTAGACAATTTAGTAAGCTATGAATATAATCATAGATGTGATTATATGTCTTTTATATATATCTTGTTAACCATAGTTAAATGATGACCATGCCTAAGGATGAATGTACATAGACATGGAGTTATATGGATGTACATAGTTATAATGAAATGATTTAATGGGAATAAATAGATATACCATATGTATAAAATTTTAGATGCATGTCTATAGTATAGGCTGAAGTAGTATGTTGTCATGAGTTAAACCTTGCAGAATATCAGGATTATTTATTATATGAAAAACTGTCGCAAGGAATTTGAAAGTATAACCATTTATGTATTTATGGATATTAACTCAGTGTTTATAATAAGGGTAAAATGAGTTTAATAGTAACCTTGGAGGTGTTTTTTTTTTATAGTCCCTAAAGTGGAGTATTAACTGAATAAATAAGGATTACATAAATGACATAGCGAACACTTGTTTATAAATCTCTAATGTCATACCAATGCTAGTCTGGATTTCTTAGTTAATATTATTAGGAGGAATATTAGTCAAAATTAAAAGAAATAACATAACAATAAAATATATTCATGTGGAGCACATTAGGATGTGCAAGTGCTCATATGTGTAGATTCTATTGGTAGCTCTTTAAACGAGTGGAATAAGTCATTAAATTACCTAAGAATTAGGAAACTATAACTCTTGGATTAGTCTCCTAAATAGGATAACAAATTTATCTGACTCATTTTTATTAATGTGAATGACTGTTAGCCCTATGTATTCGGTATGGAATATTTGTGTGCATTAAATATTATTAGTGTGTTATTATAAATATTATATTATACTTAATGTATAGTGGTGCAATGTGATGCATGTTATTGGTATGCAAAATAACTAGGAGGTATAGCTATTTATTGTATGTTTATTAATATGATTTGATTGAATCTTTTTAATCATAATTTTGGATTATGTGTTATCATATAGTCAGGATCCTATGATAGTATGGGATATCATAGGGTACTACAGTATAAAAGTATAATGTACCCAGATGGTACTTTACTCACATTTGTCTATTTACATATTAGTATTTACTATGGATAATAGGGGTTCTTATATTAGGTAGATTGGTGTATGAATGCATGTAAAATCTAAGAATTTAACAAACATTATGTTATAGGTTATGGTGTTCTATAGAAAAATAAATTACTTTGATTTATATAGTTACTCATATAACACCTGTGTTTTCATGAGACTACTTTAAATGATTTATTATAGAAAACATGTAGTCATGTCCTAGAACACTAGTCTTTAGTAATATGGGTTTCCATAGGGTGTAGATAACTAGAAACCAATTATATTATTGAATTGTATAGTTAAATTATATGTTTACCTAGGCGGTATATTCGAAATCATTATTTCTAGTATGGGTTAGAAAATAATGAAAGATTCATGCATATGTTAGATGGGCTTAATGTATATTATTATTACTCTTATTTATAGCGTATCATGTGATGTATTTGTTAGTAGGATGTAAATTGATGAATCTTGTGGTTAAATTATATTTGACCAATCTACATTGATAATGTAGAGTATGGAGTGAGATGAACTTCACTAGATTACTGGCATTGCAATGGTAGATGAAGGCAGTCCAATTAAGTGGTGTGTATGAAATTGATTGATCTAGCTCATTATTATTTATTATTTGTAAATCCTTGTGCGAAAGTATATTTAGTGAGACATTATCATTTCATGAGTATGGTTCAAATGTTAGTGTGATACATTGCAATAGAATGGATTTTTATGATACATTACATGTTTAGTTTAGGATCATATAGCACACATGTACTTGCTAATTTCTACGGATTCTCATGCCATCATTATCTATTCATCCATGAAGGGAGGGTCATTCCCTGAATGGATTTGTGTAGGGTATCATTGGTCCATGATTGGTATGGTAAAGCACTCAGATGATTCTCTCCCTCCCCACAGTAGTATTACTATTGAGATGACACTTGACATTGCCATAGATACTAGAGAGTCTAGGAAACTCATGCTTTGGGGAGCTAGGTATCTAAATTATGTACATTATATTAGATACAATACTATTGTTGAGTTTTATCATGAATAATTATAATTACTTATTATTGTATATTGAAAATGGAGACTGAAGAGTTGCATCAGCCATGGCTGAGTTGCTATCTTAATTTCTATATTCATTTTATGTAGCATCTTCATGACATTAGAGATATGTGATGTAATGTGTGCACTTACTAATATCACTTGAATATATATTTGATCTCTATTTATATTCTTGGGTGTAATCTAATTTATGGTATATATGTGTAATTAAAAAAATTATGTAATTATATGTCTAACCCAATAGGTTTATTAAAAAATTAAACTATATACAAGGATAAAGGTCAGAGGAAATTATGTACAAGAAGCATGATAAATGAAATTATGTACAAGGAAATTGGGAGTAAACAAAACTGTGTATAAGTAAACTAGGAATGGATGAGACTATGTACAAGGAGAATGATATGGATGAGAATCTATGTGCTAGTAAGAAATGCTTATAGAATCCCCACATGTCATCAATGAGATGCCTCTATCTAATATAGGTGGCATCTTCACTTTTAAAATAGTCTATATCAAAAAACTAGGTTATTCCAATTTCCTTATTCATTTTGATTAACAATGTCTAGATTATTAATAGGTATATTTCCATTTGAAATTATATCCATTGTAGCTGTATCTTGTTCTGAAGACTTTGTCCTTATAAACCCTATTTTGAGAATGGTTATTTTCTTGGCCTGATTCTAAATGTGCAACTTAGGTTCTTGTTATTTTTATAACATTACATATGTATCTAGATCTTTTACATTGTAAAAATGTATTTATGAATTATTTACCTTAGGATGTTCAATAAATCCTAAACCTTGTTCACCAACATTATCAACTTTCACAATAGGAATAGTGATTCTTTGGGCCTACTTGCCCTAACCTTGACCATGATAATAAAATTGTTGTATATATTTTTGACCAAACCCATATTTTTTTTGAAAGTTAGCCTAATTTGGAGAGGTATTATTATATCCTTTACTTTTTTTGCCTATTCTTTTTGTACTATTTATTTATCTTATTTTACTTGATGAACCTTTTATTTTTCTTAGTTATACTCTGGTAACCACTTTTGTAGTGTTTTTGAGTTTGAATCTTTTTAAATGTATTCCTGTATCATTGTGGATTGCTTAAATTATTTATCATATATAAGGTTCTCATTAGAAATTATCTATTGTATATGTTTTTTTAATGCCAAACATGAATATGTGTGATTAACATACATTCTATGCTATACTTAATAGTATTCAGAACTCCTAACTAGATGTAGAGGAGGTAAATTGATCAACTTAGATTTAATCATTTGCCTTAAAATATCACTTGAAAATAGATTTGATATTTGTGTACATTTAGAATCACTAGTTGTAGATGTACTTTATTGTGATTTTTTATTTTTATGTGTAACATTGCTTGCCATAAATTGAGTAGGTGAAGCTGCAGATACATGATTGAAACTAGTAAGACCTAGAGTCTTTTGTCTTGTAATCTGATTTTCTAATGTTTTAATATTTTCATGTAATAACTAATTCTAATTTTAAAACTCTAAAATTAACATGCTCATACTAATAATTTGATCCCTTAGAATCCCACTAGTGCAAACCTTAGTTTCTTTTGATTAAACATGCAAGACACATCTTGAATTGGAAATATGTAAATAAAAGAGTTTGAAAGATGGATAGGATGAGTAAAGACATTTAAAACAATAGTAGAAGCTATATCACCTCTTGGAGTAGTGATAACATGGACCTAGTTAGAGAGAAAGTAATTGCCTCCCTCTTGGAGATAAGGAGGAAAAGAATCTTATTTATCCATGCAATTTGGCAATGTAACTTGGAAGAGGGATGTTAGGGTAGAATCTATCACGTCTAAAAACCTAACACATATAAGGGAAATAGGAAATATAAGGTTGAAATCCATAATAGAATATAGGGTTAGGGTTTGGGTAGTATTCAAACTACATAAGGTTCACCAAATGATTTAATGTTTTAGAGTTTATGGAGTTTAAGGCCTAGGTTGATAAGGGTTTGAGTATATTTAATAAATGTATAAATATGCAATAAATATAGCCACTGATTTGTGTAGGGATTAACATAATTTGATATTTATAAAAGTAGCAATGAATGACAAAAATAAGTACTTATCTTGAAATTGATTGAGACAGATGATATATAGGCTAAAAACTATCATGGAAGCAAATTTGAGTGTTATAAATAAGGTCTAGGTGTTATAATCCCTCTTAGATAATAGTGTTTTACCTTGGACAATAGTGATGGGGCAATAGTGTCCTAATTTCATTACTAATTTCCTTCATGTATAAATTTAATTGATCTTCTAGGTGTACCTCTGACGTAGTCTGACTTGCTTGTACCTATATGAATTATCTTTGATTCACTGTCTATGTATTGTTTTGAGTTGGTTTATGAAAAAAACCCTAAACCTCCATATTGTCAGGGTATTTGAGTGCCACAAGTAGTAAAAGTGTGATGTTATCTAGGTGAGATAGACATCCTCAACACCCTGCTATGTTGAGATTTGCCTATATACTGATACTTTGATGAGGTATCAATCTAAATGTATTTGTCCCACCTATGTGTTTGGTGAAAGTGCAAGTGAATGCTAATATGAGTGTCTACTTGAGTGATTTAACTAAGGCTTGAAAATCAAAATATATGTATTTTGGGCTTCAGATGGATATAAATGATTGTATAGATAAGAAGGGAATAATAGGGATCAATAACCCTAATTATCCATAAGTTGTTCTATGATTATTTGTGTATTTTGCATCTAATATACATTTAATAGATAAAGGGCTAAATTTTATACATTTATATTTTGTCGGTTCTCATGTGAGGTTTGAAATAGGTGTAGGTCATCCCTAGTTGTCTCAAGAATTAGAAATATATATGTTAGGGCTAAAATTAAGCGAGGGGCATTAGCGCTGAAAGTGGGACACTAGCGAAGGGAGCTAGTTTCAAAAGTAAAATTCCAGTGTATTGGTGGTCTAGAACCTTAGGTAATAGGGGCTTGGATCCCTAGGGAAGGGTTTTTGATTGATTTTAATATGTCTAATGATGTGTAAAGACCCACAAAAAAGTTGGATAATTTTGGAAATAAGACCTAAGATAATTTTTAGACTAAGCTAGGGATAGGTTGTCTTAAGTAACATGCATATCACTCAAGTGACATTTTATATGACTACACCTACCCATGTGTAGTAGAGTAATGTAAATGAAGTTGTGTAACATAAATTAAACTATATAAGATGGATATGTGCTACTCAAAAACTCTAAAATGTAAAATTTATCAAGGACCACTCAAGCACTTGAGGATGTAATTCAAGGACTACATGGTAATACTAATTTTTGCAGATAGAGTAAGGCATCAATATAGTGTGAACCTAGTGAAAGTGTTTTTTAAACTAATATCATGGCTAATTACATGGAATTATCATTCCATCTGAGAGTATTAGTGTCAAATTAAACATATTCAAACTATGTGTTGTGCACATACCCCCAACTCTGATATATATGCACATGGATTCTACACTATGTCATAATATTCTATGCCTACGTATCTGAAACTGAAATGGGAGTGATAATGTTGCACATAACTCCCAAAATATGGGAAAAAATTATGTAATCTACGTGAAAACTAAGAATTTTTTGAGCATATATGATAATCTATGATTGATATTGTGCAAACATAGACTGTACATACTGTACTTTTCTAGAAATTTTTGAATTTTATATTTCTAGGGATACTGTATAGTAACATGGTCCCATGGTCAATAGTGTATTTTGATAGTGTACTATATGTCTCCCTATTTTTTCATGTATTATTTCTATGAAAAATTGATATTCTTCTATATATGACTATTTTCACTATGTATTGTTGAATCTAAGCTCTATATTTTGTGTTTGCATGCTAAAAATGTGTTTTGAGTACATTAGGATGGTCTAATCACTATGATAAATCCATGTCAATTCCCTCTCTTTTCAATGGAGTTGTTTAACCTTTTTGATAACTATCTTAAAAATAAAAGCTATGCATCATGTGTGTTAGACTAAAAACATATAAGATATGTATGATAAACCAATATAATGTGTATAAGTGACATTATAATATAATATAGTCTAATCATAAGTTGGTAATGTATGATGTATGATATATATAGCATTTAAAAGGTTTTAAAGCTAGATATAATAGTGTAAGCATGTATATGAACAAAAATTATGCATATAATATGAGTAACTACCTAAGGGGATGGGGCAGATTTCCATTAAGGCACACAAAGAGGAAGGGGAGATGCATGATATCCTTCATGGAATAAAAAAATGTGTGTGAAGGAAAGAAGCAAGAGACAAGTGTCATGGCCATGACACATACATAAAATCATACATATAAACACATGAGGCACACAAATTAGGTAAAGAGGACACAATACAAGCGACATGGTCACATGTCACAAGTGTGAAAAATCCATACATACAAGGACATGTTCAAATGTCCACATATGCATAGAGAAAGCAAGGTTGGATTAGAACCACATTGAAGGACATGTCCAAAACTTCATATACATGATCAAAAAGGCACAAATAATTATGTCGGCACATATCGAAACCATAAACATAAGGAAATAAGTGGATTAGATCCATAAAATAATTATATGTTAAAATACCCTTGAATATATATAGAAGCAAATAAATAAAATCAAATCTAAACTATGAAAGATAAAAACTAAGGTATGCATGAGTGTGTGGTAGAAATCTATATAAGAGTAAATATGTACATAAGTTGAGTCCATAGTAGTGGTAGTCATAAAAAAATATGTGTAGTCTATAGGATGGTCAATATGAAGATATAATCAGTGCTAGATCTATGATATGGAGTATATAAGCATATAACATGGAAAAAAGAAATTTATATAGTATGATTCCTCCAAATGGGCAAATGTATCAATAATGAAACTATGTATCTGTGCATGTGCCTCCATTGGGTAGATAGTAGAAAATATGGATCCTTATAGAGGATCTAAATCCTATAATTATCTAAAAACACTTGAAGAGAATAAGTTAAGCATGCATGTATGATAAAAATAACTAGACTAGCATAAATGGCATATGTAGTACCTAGCAAATAGGAGGAATGTGAACATGTAAAGGCATAAAATCTAAAATTTGTGTTTTATTACTAAATAGTTGAATCTTTTTGTATTTTTAAAAATGTTATACTACTTTTTTAAATTATGAGTATAAAATATATAAAAGAAACATAAAAATGAATCTATATATAAGGATTGAGGTAAGATAAACTATGTACAAATAAATTATGAAAACATACTAATTGATGAATCTCATAAGGGACTCTCTATCAATGTGTCCTGTATCAAAGAAAAGGAAGACTAATTATGCATGTTATGCAAGGAGATATATGAGATATATGAATTATATGTACTAAGTAATCTATAGCTGAAAGTACCTGTGGAGTGGGGCTATAAACCTATGAAGCTAAGTGAAGAGGCTAGTGAACTATAGGGTTCTTAGGGACCCATCTAGTAGAAGAAGTTATGAGTGGAATGGGTGATCTATACTACAACATTGATCTTGATGGTAATGGGGTTGAGAGAGGATCTCTATAATCCACAACATGTCTCTCTTGTAGAGATATATTTAGTAAATTTCACCAACAGAGAGTATGTGTACATGGTAATATGATAATAGTAGACCTCACCTACACTAGTGGTTCAACTGATATCGCATGTGTTATAATAGGTGTTATTTTTGGAGTATTGATTGGTGTCTATTGTGTAACTAGATATGAAATAGGTAAAGGATGCTCTTATAAAATTCCCTTGAATATAACCACCTAATTAGCATGTATATAATTAATTTGTCTATGTATTATGGATGGAATTACTTGAACCTGCTATATCCAAGTCCTAAACAATAGCATGTCAAATATGATAGCACTAGGTGAAACTAAGATTTTGGTGGCCACATGTGTGGGACCAAATTGTAATGGAGGTATTATCTCCCTAATGGATCTCTAAACATGGCCATTGATTCCACATATAATTATATCTATCTTTTAAATATCCTACTCTTAATAACCCACATGATGTATAAGTGTAAAAATACACATATTAATGCTTGACCTATTGTCAACAATGGCACTATGAATAGGATGATGATCGATGTAAGATCATACAAAGAGTGCATATAAATTTTATTCATCATCGATGATCTCCTTCTTTGATAAATTTATGAGACGTATGGTGGCAGTATAGTATGATACACACCAATGATATTATTGAGAGGGTTCATGTCCATTGTATGAGTATGATAGGATTTCCTTGGAATAGGCCTTGTGTCAGCCTATTTGATGGTATGGATATATAAGATGTTACATTAAGGTATTTTTAGATAACATGTGTAAGTGATTTAGGAAGATTTGTGAAAGGTCTCATTGGAAGAGATGAGAAAACCATGCAAGGAACTATCTCTGAAACTACCTTAACTATTGTATTTTTCTCATTCCTTTTTTAGTGGGGCTTACCTTATATGGAGGCCTATTATAACTCTTATTATTTGAATCTTAACTAGTGTACTTGAATCTGCTCATGGAGAGAAGCTTGACTTCATATTCCTTCATTGTATGGTATACATCTATGAATGATGTAAACTTTTTGAATAGTATAGCTTCATGTATTGCCTATAATAAACTCTACTTGAATATGTACTAGGTTTCTATACCTGCCATGGGGCTAGTCATTTTTTCCAATATAATTTTATATCACAAGAAATATTCAACTATTGGCTCATTGGATATTTTCTTGAGTTATGTAACATGATCGTATGAAACCTTGTGACTTATATTGATTGAAATGTGTGCTAAAAACAATTTTTCCAATAGATTAAATGTTGTAAAGGACCAACTAGGATGATCATAAATTAATTATAATGCATTTTTATTTAAACTATAAGGGAACAACTTGGTTAGAAGGTATTCATTACACACGTAATCTAACCATGTTATGTGAAAATAATGAAGATGATGCTCTAGGTCACCCTTACCATCATACAATGTAATATTGGAATCCACAAATCTAGAGGGAAAAATAATTACCACTATATTTTGTGTAAAATGTATATGTAGGATAATATGAGAGTCTAAGGCATAAGATGGTCTCGTATCACCCTGTTGAAGATGTAACAACTTGGACAATAGAGAATTAATCTCTTACTGAAGGTAGTATACATATGAAGAGTATGTGTTTGTATTAGCCACAAGAGGTGGTACCATTGATGAGGGATGGCTAGTTATAGTATTTTCTTGTAGAGTCTTATTCTTTCCTATAGTAGGTGTAATAATATCAGTGTCTATGTGGTTATAAGATTGTGCTTGTTCCCAAAATTACACTAAAGTAATTGATCCCTTTTTAAGTATAAATGTCCAATTTGTAAATCCAAGTTTAATTCATGTTTAAGCATCTTAAAACCCTTGTTCCAATTTCCCTATCTTATGCCCTTTGATTTAAATTCAAATTTAGTAGGAATAATTTATGTGGGATCATTTTAAATAAGACATAAACTTATTTTACTTTTATACCAAGGTTTTGTTGTGTTTATCAACACGACCAAACCTTAGTCTAAATTTCATATTTGCTTCCCTTTAGATCATGTGGCCCTTATTACTTTTTATCTATTAAAATTGTATAATGAATACTTGGTCCCTTTTTTATAAAATTATATTAAAGTCTTATCGTAAAGTTTTTAGCATATTTATTAATGCAACAACAACTTACAATAAGACTTTATACTCAGTCCTTTATTCCTTGAACTCTGACTTAATTATTTTCATGTTAATTTGGAGCCAATCACAACCAACCCAATGGATCAAAATCAAACCATGTGCATTATTTCATGGAGAGATGATTTGATGGTGCATGATCAAAATTGAAAAATCAAAAGGACTTAGGATGAGTACAGGATCAACACGTGTCAAGATATCAAGAAAGTAGCAATAGATCTGATGGTGAGTGGAGGCCAATAAGTCAAAGATCCTCAAAAAGGATGTAATATGTAAAAGTGTCTTAATCTTTGTGAGTGATAAATCAAATAAATATTTCATGATCGATCATGTATCAAGCAGATCAATGATGTGAATGAGAGAAGACTTTTCAAAGGGTTTGGGTTAAATGTGGTAGTAACATGTCACAACTGCAATGAACTAGCTATAGATCAATGGTTAGTGTTCAATCCTAGGTTTAAAGTATCAATAGAGCACATTTCATCTGAGCAAATGAGATGAACTATGCAAGATGAAGGTGGCAATTTTAATGAAACTCAAAGCAAATGCGAAAGCAATAAGTGTCAAGCCCACAGCTCATGATTAAATCTTGAGCATATTTTGAAGATCCAATGGTGTGAGAAAAGAGTTTAGAATTCAATGGGTCCAAATATATAATTGGAGGTTGACACATGGCATGATCACATTCAAAAAATTGATACTATTTGCAAGGTACATGGGCACTTATGGAGCTACTAGGTGGCAAGATCTTGGAGGTCCAAATCAAGATCAATGGCTCATGATGAAGTCAAGGCCTAGAGACTTCTTAAAATATGGATGGTGTGTATTTGATCCATCTTCAATACTACATGAGAAAGTGACATGTATCCAGTTTAGAGCCAATTAAGTGGCTTAGTCATTTTTAAACCACATGAATGTCTAGTTGGATTTGATGTGGTGTGCCATGTGTTAATATTTGGTTTTCAAGATAAAATTGATGATTCCTTCATGGATGAACAATAATTTAAATTTTTAAAGGTCTGTGGGCTATTCCAAAGCATATTTTCCAAATGGCTATGGATCATTTTCTATTTCTACCTCAATCAGAGCATTCTCATACCATCATTACAAGAACAGGTTGTTCAATGGCATGCATGAGAGGAAAGGCAGTTGTATAGGAGGTTCTAGTTGTGTAAGCAAGTAGTCAAGGGCATCTATAAGAAATTACACATGAGAAAAAAAATTGTTTGGCATCCACCACAAAATTTCACCTTTAAGATCATGTAAAAGGGCATCTCCAGTGAAGAAATCCAAGGGTTTGTTACAAATATTCATCATTCCTTGTAGAGCCAGTTAGAACATAAATTTATCTATCAAATGGATGAAGATTTTAGGCATGGCAAGGAATATTTTCTCTGGGAGCATCTTAACAGAATTTGGAGGGTTCTTTTGTAATTTTATAAATTACAACTTGTAGTCCTAGATTTGAAAGGGTGTAAAATGTATAAATAGAGGGCTTCTACTCTATTCTTTGATTGTTTTTGGTATTTATGTTTCCTAGATATAGGATCTTTCAAATTTTTGGATCACTACTATGTATGTATTTTTCTTCTCTTGCTAAGGTTGTTACAATTGTACAACCACTAGAAACCTCTAAGAACATGTTTATATGTCTCCCCTACCCAACACCGATAAAATCTACCATGTTTGTCCCCATGGCATAATTTTAAAATAGTGATGCATGTAAAATGTTCTTGCAAAGTTAATGGAAACTATTTATGGTTCTTATTATCTCCTTTTGATGAAGTGAAATGATGTGTTTTGTAAATTTTATCAATTGGACATCTTGTTATATGCTCATTACTAGTTGTCATCTTGGGCTCAGATCTAGATTATAAATCCCTTTCTACATTATGTCTTGAAATATATTGTTGAATAACTTGTTAGGGTACCATAGGTTTATGAAATCAATGGGAAAAGGTATATGAGATTCTAGTTTCAGTCTATGTTCTAGGGTTTCAGGATCATTTGGGTATTTGCATTTCATTGGCACCAATAAGTGAAAATTACTCATGATAATTCCCACTAGCTTTATTTTAGTTTTCTGCATCTTTACAATAGGTGATATCATGAATGTTGAGAGAATCTTTGTTGTTTAAAAACCACCAATACACCACCCTCTTTTCATAATTAACAAACTATCCTACCCTATCTTACCTTGTAAATAATACACCCTTGGCATATTATAAGTGTTATTTGCCTAGAGATGCATAAATATTACATACTTATAATGTGTCTACATTTTGTTCTTTAAAGATATAGCACTAAAATTTAGCCTATGTTGTTGAAGATTCTTTAAAATAAATATTGTATGCATTTCTATCTATCTTTAGTAGCTTGTATATGACATAGTGCATTTGTTCGTTATGTATTACAACCCTTCCCAAGGGGATTAAATGTGTTTGGTTGTGTCCTAGTCACATTTATTTATTTTTATTCCAATAATCCCCATAGAGGTTTAATTAAAAAATCTCTCCATGTGAGCAAGCTACCGCATAGGTCCTCTCACCTTGGTTCAGGTAGAGCCAGAAGTAGCAAGGAGCTAACCATACCCTTTGTTGGTGCCTCTCAATCATTTTATCCATTTGATCCATTCTTGATGCCAAACACTCCCCTAGCTATAGCGACATATTAGTGGGTTTCTCATCTTTTTTTTCCATTTTATTCAAGTTTTCAAGGCCAAGCAAAAGAGGTGTACAAATGGGAACCAAAAGATTGAATTGTAATAGATTTTAGGAGATCTCCTTGAATACAATGAAAAATGTCATATTGCATAGTAGGATGTTTAGAAACAAAATATTAAAAATGTCTCTTATTAACCTCATTAAATTGGTTATTGAATTTTTGCATTGTAGGTGGGGAAGTAGGAAAGCAAAATTTTGTATATTTTAAATTTTCTAAAGAAATTAAATCTATGAAAGCTTACATAAATAGAATAATGAATTAGATCTAAGATTTTTAAATTAATTAATGAGAATAGAAAATAAAAGGATACAAATTCTAAAATAATCTATGGTTAGGGTTTTTGAACTATTCAAAGTAAGTTTACTTCACCAAATGATTTATATTTTAAGGGATATATGGACTCTAAAACCCTAGGTTCCTAAAGAGTTGGAATAAATAATCAGGGAATAAATAGGCAATATCAACAACCACTAATTTTGTTAATATAAAGTAATCTAAAAATAATAAACAATCAATAATTATCTTAATAAATGTTTGAAATGGTCAAGTGGCAGTCTAAAAATTATGACACAGGATGGTCTGACAGTCACACATAGGATCCAATAATAAAAGTTAAGCTTGTACAATAGTGTAGTTATTTTGGATAGTAGCATGGTCTTGGGCAATATGGTATGTTATTGTCCTATGTATCACTGACCACAGCTATTATCCTCCTTTATAATTTCTATGAATGATTTTTAGGTTTTGAAAAACATGTCCTGTTCTAGCTGTGGTCCAAATTTAAAGTCTTTATAAACATATTTATACCTATAGTTCCTTTCTCTATGAAAGTCTTGGTTTTTATGCTTGTAAGGGTTTAAATGAACACCATGAGAAAAAGGGTTTAGTGGATCTGATGTGTTGGATGTGTTATCCATACAACTATGTGGGCACATTACCTACATACCAATACTCCTAGGATGGATCAAACTTGATGTAGTTATCCTTCTTATGTGATATGTGTGAACGACTTTGAATGTTGGAATGCCTAAGAGTGAATGTATGAGACGATGCCTTAGAAGTCACTTGGGATCTTAATACCTTCTCTAGGGTTCGATTATTGAATGTATGTGATGAGTCAATATAATATTGGATGAATTAGGATCTTTCATTTAATGTGAAGTGGTAAATTTGTGTGATTCTCTATGATAATGTCCACCTAAGGTTAAGAGTGTGAAAGCAGTGGTTATATAGTGTTTTAATTAAATTGACTTGGGAGGGTAACTTAAGAATAGATCTAGAGCTATGCTAAGGATAAGGCAGTCTCAAGTGACACTCATTATAATCAAATGACATTTTAGATGACTATAACTTATTAGCAAAGGATTTTTTTCTATTCTTAAATCATCAACCTCTATATTTTATTAATTGTCAAGATAAGCTTAACCTAAGACATTGGAAATGGGTTGAGTTTTTTTTTTAGAATTTTTTTTAATTTTTTAAAAGCATATAAGTGAGATGTCAAACAAGGTGCAATATGTCTTAGGTAGAAGTTCAATTTTAACAACTAAAATACAATTTGAAGCTCATAGGTTTGAATTCATGATTTAAATATAAAAGGAGGTTACCTATTTTACATATGCTTGTTTGGCTTGTATGAGCCCTAATATCATGGCTACAATACCATTTCTATTTATTTTTATAAAATATGGATTGTCTTTCTATAGGACAACAATTATGCATACCTCAAACGTATATAAAGAGAATTTTATAAAGGATAAGCACTGTGGAGGATTGTCAGGAAACTTTGGTGTAGAAAAGACCCTTTCATATCTATGTGAAATATATTATGTTCATGTGATATGTGGAGATGTTGAGAAGTATGTGCAAGGATGTAGAATATGTGAGAATGCAAAATGTAGATGTCAGAATATTATATCTTATACTCTACTTTTGACTCCAAAAACACTGTGCATTGAAATTAGTATGGATTTCTCAATTTGGTTGCTAATAACCCATTAAGGTAATGATTATATACATGTTTTGGTATATACTTTCTCCAATATGATAATATTTTATAATCTGTAAAATTTCTAATGATGCTACATATGTTGTAATGTTTTTTTCCAATAAATTTTTAGATTAAATGGTCTTCCTTAGAACATTCTATTAGATATGAAAAATAAGTTTGTACACTAATTTTAGAAAACACCATGTAAAAACATAGGCATTAATTTGAGGTTCAATTAAATTTCAAAAGTCTTTGTTAGAGTCAGTAAAGGAGGCTCAAATTTCAAAGGTATAAGATGAGTCCACTAAAAAGTGAAGGAGATGCAGTGAAAAATAATTAACAAAGAAATGAAGATGATGAAGAGGAAGAGGAAGAGAGAGAAGGCACACAACAAGACAAGGAAATGATGTAAGAATTGGAAGATCTTTGGTAGAGGCAAAGGTCACATTTTAAAGCACATTTTAGTGATGATAAGGAGTCATCTGAATGCAATATCTCTATTGGAATTAGTATACATGAGAATGTGATAAATATTGTGTGATAAGGTTTGAAGGGAAATTTTAATATGCATATGGAAGATCCAAGATTTAAAGTCCTACTGAAGGTATTACTTTCAATTAAGGAACCTGATTCAAACTTTGGCGCAGAATATGAAGTGGTGAAAATAAAAGTTAATTAAATAAAGTTAACCAAAAATTAAGTTAGTGTAGAATTGTTGAAGCTAGAAACAAAGAAGACATAACACATTCTATCAACTGACATAAATGTGGAGGCATTTCAAGTATATCTTTTCAGTGAAAGAGGAAAATTCAAAATAATAATATATGAAGTATAATGGTTGATTAAATTGATTGAAATATAGAGGTCGTAAGTATATGAAATTATAGATGCAAGTAAAAAAATCCAATTTAAAATCTTAGTATCATAATTAGGTACTTTTTGTATGCACCTTAGAATTTAAAGATAATGTAGAAGACGTAACAACAGAGATAAATATCACTCACATAAAAGTAAAATAAGTAAAAAAAATGTTTAAAAGATTTGAAAATGCACATGATTTTTTGGAGGCTTGAGTGAAGGATGATGAGACCATACACAAAGAATTGATAGTATACTTGTTGTGCACACCTTAAATATCAAAAAAAAATAGATTGAAGAATATGAAAAGGGAATTTAAGGACAATGTATAAAAGGTAAGAAATGAGATAAATGCCACTTACATAAAAGTAAAATAAGCAAGATAAATATTTGAAAGATTTAAAAATGCACCTGATCTTGTGGAAGCTTAAGTGAAGGATGACAAGGCTATGCACAAAGAATTAATGGTGTGCATGTATGCAGAAAAGGATAAAATAGAGAAAATGAATAAGTTGGAAGGTTTAATTTAAAGTTAGATGAAATAGAAGCGCAGTAGTTTAGATTCGTTGTTTGAAGATTTTAAGAAGAACAGTGAAAGATGACGAAGAAGTGTGATAAACAAGAGTTAAAACGATGTTGAATAACTATCAAGATAACTCACATGATGAGTATTTGGGAAATTATTATAGGATGTCCATGAGTTAAAGCCAAAAACTCAAGTCGATAATAGATTTATAAAGTTATAAGAAAACATGAAAGGTGTACCATGTAAAATGATGTTAAATAAATATGACTGAATCAAGTACAAACTTGTCCGAATATAGAAAAGAAACGTAGAATGGGGAGTGGTGAGCCTTAATTATGTGTATAAGGATATAATAATTATAATGGATAAGTCTTATGATGCAGCTATGATATGCATATAATCAAACATGGAATCTTACAATACGAATGATAGACAACATGTTCAATGAAGGAGAAAAACAACTTAGATAGGATTCACAAGATGAAATATTAATGCGCAGGATGAGAAGCAAAACAGAAACAAAAAGCGTGAAGAAGCACGAGGAGGAATGACGATGTTAGGAATTGACACTTGTGTAACACCTCAGGGAAAAGAAGGTGCACATGATTAGGGATCGATCTATGAACCGTTAACCACATGAGGATGTAATAGATGCATATTCTAAAAGGTTTTTGAAGATGACATGTCTAAACTTGGTCGGAAATAGTTGAAAAGAGATGGACCGATGGAGTTGGTAAGCCATGGATGGAATGGAGCAATGGGATGTAAGGAACCTATGTATAGACTCTTTGAACTATAATTTGACATATAATGTTCATGTTATATGTTTGTAGATGTAAAGTTAGAGCTCAAGATGGAGATGCAGGATAGGATTTGATATAGAGAAATACCTTTATTATTAATTATTATTGCATGAATGTGTATAATATTTTAATAAAAAATAATGTAATTTGATGTAATGATATGTTTTTTAATTATTGGTTACAGTTGTTGATTATGGATCAAGAAATAGATATGTTTTTGTGTTTTGATATATAATTTTATATTATTTATAGTTTCAATGTATCATGTTCTGATTTATATGTTGATGTATATTTTTTTTGGTTTATATTTTATTTTTATAATGGAGTTCTTGACGAGCTTTCAATATATTTTAGTTGAGCACTTAAATTTTTTATTTAAGTGATATCCCTATGTAGAAAACATTTTATTTTTTTTCCCATAATCTAATTTATGCCAGACTATGGAAGAGACTAAGCTAAAATAGAACAAAACCAAAATTATAATAGAATTGTTCTTGCCCCACCACATCTTGAAGCAATTTTATAGTGTTTGAACCCAAACTATCTTATCCAAAATGAAGTGTGCATAGAACTTAGAGACTACCCTTATAGGATTTGTAGAAATAGAAGAAGCCCATTGCAGAACTAAAGGACAAAGTCTAAATGTCATCCATGAAACATGAAATGAAAAAAGACCCGTTAGAAATCATGACTAGAAGAAAAGTCTCACACTTATGAGCATTCTCCTGGTAAACATTTTTTTTTAATTATTATTTTTAATTCTTTTAATATCAATAATAACTTATTGCCATATTAAGAAGCATTCATACAATAATAATCAATGTGGTGGTAGACTGTAATTTATCTGAGATGTATTCAACCAATTAAATAGTTAACCCAATAGCACAAGGATTAAAGAATACAATGCACTGATTTCAATGTTCACAACATCCCTCACATGTTTTTATTGGAGTGCTTTACCCTTCATTCTCATGCACTTGTGCCATTATACCTACCTCGTTTAGAGATTATCCAACCTTTTCCTTTAACAACTATATCAGTTCACTTGTAAGGAAACAAACACATAACATATTACACTGTATAGAGAAGGGGTGTTTATATCCTTGAGAAACCTTGACCCTCGCCTATTGATCTTGAATCCTACATCCTCCATCTCCATCTCCACCCTCTATAAATATAAGAAATTATTGCATGATTAGATTGACCTTGCATTTATAATTGTGGAGCTTACGAAAGAGCATTGATCATGGATTTGGAGAATACTAAATCCACATTGATCTTGATTTTATATTTTATTAGGGACGTAAAGGTCTGTACATGAATAGTAAGAAGACTTAAATGATGATAGGCATTGGATTCCATCGAAGATGATAATTTAAAAAAAAATTGATGTTTTAAGTAACTATAATGGATATAATTTAATTATGAAATATTAATAATTTAATACTCTTATAGTTCATATTGTTTGAGAAATATGTTCATACAAAAATTTTAGTCAATGTTTCAAATCACTTTGGTAATTCAGCGTAAAGATATAAATATTCAATTTGAAATATTTTTTCAAAATTAAAACATTAATTCAAATAAATAACCATATGACTTTATAATTACTGAAATTAAATTATGAATATTTAAAATACAATTAAATGTTTCCTACAAGAAATACTAAATAATCTCATATTACCTTCTAAACTGTCAAAAAGTACTTAACTTCATATACCATTAAAGAAAACTTTGAGATAACTATTTAGCATTCTTGTTTATTCCATATTTGGTCAAGATTTTTAACATTCATAGGGATCGATGGTATATGCGTGGATAGAGTTGTGTATATGGTCTCATGGATTCGCGGAGGTGAGATTTCTTCCAGAGAGACTGTAGCTAATAAGTGCTGTGACACCGAGCCAGCATTGAGCAATTCAGTTCCCGTTTCCACAGTATGCTGGACCGGTCCCGCACCAGTTGTACTTGCTACAGCATCGTCCATTGTTGCACCAGAAGTTTCCAGCAGGACTGCATGTTGGATCCGCCATCACCATCCCCATCACCGTAAACATTAACATTACTAACACTGTCACGCTTAACTTGTACAGAGCCATCTTCTGCACTAACGAGGAACATTCTTAATTATTATAAGTTTTTATTATACCTGCATTGAAAGCAAAACAAAACCAAAAAGCCTAATAAAATATCAATACTCATATACCATGCAAAATCCTGTAAGAAGCACAGACAACACTGCTTTCTCGTTGTTTCAATGCTGGATTGCCAATGTCAAGGGTAATGAAGATGAACCATATTTATAGCAACCAAGAGGTGCTCGGTGAGATTTATCAATAATAATCTTATATAATTTTCATAATATAATTGCATTTAGCAACCATTTCATCCATTGAAAAGTCTATAGCATTGGTTTGTTTTTCACTCATTTAGGATGATTTCCTAGATTATTCATTATCATAAGCTACCTATTTATATATAACAAACAATGTTTTACTCGAAATCTAAACCAAACTAAACTCTTTGGTTTTTGTTTATGTCTCGACTCTCCATGCGCTGATTTTTCATTAACACAATGAACAAAAATGGGGTAATGATATATATCAATATATAATTTACGGGGTTTGTGTATGCACCCGGAAGTCCTAAGACTTTCAGTTACATAATCAGCCTCTTAGCATCATTTTTCATTAACACAGTGAACAAAAATGGAATCATAAAACCAAACAATTTATTTGATGACACAAAAAAAACTCCAATAAGACAAAAAGATAAAAAACATCTATATTTTTTTCAAGCATGGTTGTGTGTTCTCCAATCTATCATGTCTAGAACCTATCAAGTTTGAATTTCTCTAAGCGCATGCCATAAATGGTAAAATGTGAAATGGGTGGGAAAACCATTAGTGCTTCGCAAAACTATTATTTAATTATATCATACCTAAACTCACTACAAATCCTGATTATTGAACAACCTATAAAATTATCTTCTAAATAAGAAAAAACACATTTTACTATAAGGTATACCATATTTGACCGAGTTGTGAAAGTTATGACAGATGTTACACAACAAGGGTGGGAATATCATCCATCAACCTCTCATGGATAAAAAATATTCAACATCTTCAAAATGAACATTTAGCTCCATTCATTATATCCATAGATATTGGAAACATTTATCCAACTATTACATATGATGGAACTAAGTACCCCACTATCTTTCTTAATTTTTTTTTTTAATCTCATACAATTTTTTAATCTCTATAAGGAATGTGATGATCTATGTACTTCACTTGTTCTCCCAATATTTTTGTTTACTAATTAGAGTGACCCAGGTTCTTGATGTTGCTAGTTTATAGCTTTGCTCACTTTCTTAGTGTGTCTCATTATTTAAAAGGATGTTCACATAACCCATGTTGTCACCTCACATTCGTTATTTATATCACATTATTCTCACTATCACCTTGTTAGATATTGATTTTAGCTTATCACATCCTTGATCTTATATACCTACTTACGCCTCTTGGTTTATAGTTTATGATTTGTATTGTAATACCTTGGATAATACCATGCTTTTTTTACAAACATACATTCACATCTACTCATCACACCATCTAATTATCATAGTATTAGTGTTATCTTCTGTTTCTGTTTTACCACGTCAAATTTTAGATCAAGCACTATGTTTGAGTCATCATTATTTACATATTTTGATTCATTTATCCATTATTCTTGTTTTATTTTTATGGTCTTCACTTTTATTACATAGAACATTTTATATACTTACATGTTTTTATTGATGTTTTACTTGACATTCTTGTCTTACATTTTGATTTACATTCTTGTTTTCAATCATTTCTTTTTATTTATGTTTGATTTGACATGATTATCTTACATGAAGTTACATTTCATTTACTTACATATATTTGTTTGATTTTTTCTCACATTGACATTTCATTTACTTACAATGTTTTGCATACCTTTTCACATAATCTATTATGTTATAATTTAATATTTATTCATCTTTCATTACATATTTGGTATTTTTATTCTAATGTAGCTTTTGTGATCCCAAATTTCTAACTAATTTATTTAGTCTTGAGAGTTATTCATTTCTACTTTTACCATGATTTTTGTGCATGGATTACTTATATTTTTAATCTTTTTATGCCTAGGGTTTCTCAAATGAATGTATTATGACATCCAAAATTGAGATTATGATATTTGTATGTAGTCTTCTAGAGAAAATGTAATTCAAAGTATTTATGTGTTACATTCAGCTACATCTACCTGCTATCATTTAAATTCTACAATTTACTACATTTTTTTAGCTCAATTTCATGCAACCTTTATGTTATTTCTTGAATCACCATCTCCTGTTACACTTTCATGACACGTGATGAGATTTGAGTGAGGCATGTGTATACACAAAATATTTTTTAACTTTATCATTTACTAATGCTTTCTATCTTGCTAGAACCTATCAATTTTCAATTTATTTGAGCACATGACATAAATGGTGCAATGTGAAATGGGTGGACAAACCATTAGTCCTTCACATGACTATTGGTTAGTTATATCATACCTAAACTCAATACAAATCCTAATTATCCAACAACCTATAAAATTCACCTCTCGATATCCTATAACTAAGAAAAAATACATTTTTACTATGAGGTATACCATATTTGACCTAGTTGTGAAAGTTAGGATAGATGTTACATAACAAGGTTGGGCATGGTCAACCTAGTTTGAGGCTAAATGGTAACTTTTAAAAAAACTAGGTTATGGTGGGATGACTTTATCAAATAAAATTAAATAAATAATAGGATATATCCATTGCTATAAACAAAACCTTCACTTCAATCTATTAAAGAGGAACATTCAACTTCATATTATTACAACCTATAATTATTTTACATCTACATTTGAAAGGTCCATTTCATAGGGTTTGCATTGGAAGGGAGATAACTTATCTTATGGTAAATATTCAATGCAAGTATAAATATTTTATCCTAGAGCTGATTTCAACTAGTGTTATCCTTACAAAGATATAACAATGTGTTACAAAGCACCATTGGCCATGAGGGAGATTGAGACTCAATAGGTTCATCCTAAGGTAAGTATATCTAACTTTTGATATTTCATTTGATTGATATATATTTCAAAAAGAAATAGGTTTTAATGTCTAATTTCTTTCTTAAATTACCACTATACTTAAAATTAATGTATCTATATGGTTTTTTGGGATTACTATATTCCACCTAGGTGATCTAGGCCACTATTTACCTCAAATTATCCCTTTTTTGTTTTGTTTGTTTTAAACCATCCACCTTTGTGTTACAGGCTTTGATAAAATTACATAATATTTAAATTCATGCATTAGAATACCTATGTAGGATTATTGTATGATATTATTTTTCTATAGGGTCTGGAACCCTATCTTTTAGTGTTTTCATAGATAAGTTTTCCCTTTGTTAAATTTAATGGATATAATTTTGTCATGCTCCCAATATCAAAAGTATCATAATAAATTTTATTTTATTACCCTTTTCATGTTTGGATTAACGTAGTAAGATAAGTTTTATATCTATCTTAATTTATTGCATATACTACATTATAGGGATGTTAGAAATTATCTCTCTCCTAGTGTCCATCTATGGCCTCTAATCTAGTAGGTCATGTCCTCCTCCCATGGTATTTTACATCGTAGGGTGACTCATCTCCTTACATAAAATATATATTAATCCTATGGGGTATGAAATGGTGGATATCTAGTCCTAGCCATATGTAGATGCCCATAGGCCCAATCATTTAATACCCTCCATATTACTAGCTTGTCACCTCATCCATAGGGGTATTGCATTCACACACACACACACACACACACACACACACACACACACACACACACACACACACACACACACACACACACACACACACACACACACACACACACACACACACACACACACACACACACACACACACACACACACACACACACACATGCATGCACGTGCACGCATGTGTGTGTACATTCATGCACACATACAGACATGAGTGTGTGAATACACACGCATGTGCACCCACACACACACACGTGCACACGCACGCGTGCACACACACACACACACACACACACACACACACACACACACACACACACACACACACACACACACACACACACACACACACACACACACACACACACACACACACACACACACACACACACACACACACACACACACACACACACACACACACACACACACACACACACACAATGCACCTAGTCATATACTATTGTCCTTGCCTTTATCTATTTGATCACCTATCATATGTTTTAGGTATATGTTACCTAATGTAGTCAATGATGGGGTTCCAATGAAGGAATGGTTTATCCTTTAAACTTTCCACTCAATCACATAAAATAAAAATGAGTGTGGAACTAAAGATCACATGTTTTTATATATTTATTTACAAAATGCATAAATTACATACATAACACACTCAATCACTCTCCTTATGACTACAACATAAGAGGAATGATAGATATAGTCCTTCCTTGACCAATTTTTTTAATCTAATCCTCTAATATTCCTCCTCAAGAACATACACTAGCTAGAACATACTCTCTAATTTAAATCTTCCTACTCCAAAATCTTACATTGTCTTTTCTACCTTGTTGAGTAACTCTTAGATTCTTAGTTGAAATTGAAAATTTTCAAAATGGGCACTCAAACATTTTTAGCTATTATTAAGAGTGTTCAATTCATGTGCATTAAACCATTACTTACTATAGAATGTTGGTTAAATAATCACCAAATTGGTTTCCTAAATTTTGATTAGAAAAAATTGCATTAGTTAGAAGTTTCATCATAATATATATGGCTCTTTGTCTCACTAAATAAAAATTGGTTTGATTTTTTTCCTAGAACAACTAGTACATTTTTCAATCTCTATAGGTCATCTTCATTTTTTAATTGAACCTAAAATCATAGAACCACCAAATATATATTTATGGGTGATATAATATTGTGTGACTTCCTATATACTTTGACATTAAACACATATGGTAAGAATATATGAGCATAAAGATCTCAAATTTTTTATAGATGTTAGAACCATCATTTTTAAAATGGTAGTAAAGGAACAGTTGCATCCTCAAACATTGTTAGGTGTTCACATGACTTTTAGAAACATTCTAAACCAAAAACATTCCTCCTCCAACAAACATCCTCTACACTATATCTACTACCAGCCTTAGAAACATTATATTGACCTTCCATGCCTAATCTCAACACTTCCATCTATTTTTTTCTACACTATGTTTTACTTGATCCTCTTACTCAGACATCCTCAAATTATCAAATCCACATTTATGTGTATTCAACATTAATGGAAAGATTTGACATTATTTTTAATGACTTTTCAAGAGTGATGTTGTTATCCCTGACCCAAAATGACTATTTTTAATATATATATCATTACTATGGGTTGAACCCTTTTCCTAGAACATCACTGGCTAAGGAATTTACCCAAATGGACTCATATAAATAAAAAATCAACACATACTTGGTACTCACTTGTAAATTATATATCAATTTTTGTTTACATTATTGCACATTCAAAAGAACCCCTATTCTTAACCCAAAAAAAAATTGTTTAGTAGGAAAATCCATCAATGAATTTTAAATCACACCAAGCCAAGTCAAAAATGAAAATTATCAAGTGTCAAAATCTAGATCACTAGGTGTATTCATATACCAAAGGAACATAATTGCACAATAAAAATAAGGGGAATAAATACTTGTGGATTTAATTCCATATTAGGAATATTAAATACATAGATGGTGTTCAATCATCAATGATGTTTATTATGGACAACATAGTAATTACACTTTTTAAATGTTTTACAGTTTCCATTCCTTCATAAGTTAACCTAATCTTTCAAATAAAATTAGGCTATGTTCTGAAGTTGAACATATGGTCAAGAATAAATACCACACACACATAGATATAAAAGTAATGTATAATCGACTATATAGTCAAAATACCTCAAAGTAACCCATGACAATAATGTCATCCTAAAAAAGGTTTTGTTAATGTTACTTAGCCTAACATTAGTGACCTTGCATGTATAGATAGTTAGTTCTAGATACAAGCTATGCAAAGGTCTACTTATATCTTTTTTCAATTGTTATAAGTCAATCACAATCAATGTGTGAACCATAAAATCTAATAATCTTGATCTTTTTGTTATTTTATATATTTAGAACATGCTATTGTGAAAATGATTTCAATACTTTATATTCAAATCGATACTTAATTACCAAACTTTATGATCAAAATCACATTTTTTTATTAATTAAGTTTCACATAATAAATTAGGGTAAGTCATATTAGTAAACGTAAACATTACTTGAACAATGTGAAACCCTAGGTCTACCTTAAGATCTCATCAATTTTTAAGGATTTTAAGATTTTTACCTCAATTATCAGACCTTTTTATGATTATCCCTAATATTAAAAATTTTACATTGAAGGAATGAATGAACATAGATTTTTTCTTAACTCAAGCTATTATTTTAATCATTTCATATTGTTATACTTTTATGAGTGTAATTTGGATCAACTATGTATTTTAATGGATCAAATCTTTATATAGTAATAAGGCTAAAAAATAAAGAAACAAATTCAGCCCTATATGATTCACATTTTTTGGACATCCAATACACATTAGTACCTTTTATTAATATACATCTCCTTTATGGAGATATCATGAATATTAAATCTAAAAATATTCATGAGAAGAAATAAATATTTTGAATAGATTTGAGGATGTTGATGGAAGAAATTTAATTTAATATATGGACATAAATATTGAAGCAATTAGTGATAATGTACTATGGTATAATACTGTGATAAAAATATGGATAATCATATGGAAGATAATGAGTTGCATTATATATTTAAGAAATGTTTGTTTGAACCACTGGATGAGTCAACAATATTTAATAAATTCAAGTATTTTGATTATTTATGTAATATAATGGTAGAGTGAGAAGGAACTTTTATATAATTATGCTTTTCAAATTTGAATTGAGAATGTATTAGTGCATAATCTAAAAAATAAAAAGAGGGAAAATGTATAATTACAGGTTGTACACATAAAAAATATGAGATATAATGGATAAAGGGCCTACATAGAATAAAATAATTAAAATCATGGAATAAAAAATTCTGACCAAGATAGCAATGGAAGATTGTTGATTCAAACCCAAAGAAAGAAATGATAAGGAGTAGATAAGCCCTATAAGCACACATAAAACAAAGAAGAAATAGAGAAACCAAAAAATATAATAACATGAGATCATAAAGTATAGAAGCAAAAGTAAAAGAACCTAAAATAATCAACCAATAAGTCCCTATTTCAAATTTGATCCATCTATCATCATGTATTCGAAATATATAAATAAATATATAATATACAATGACACATGTTAAAGGTAAATATAGGAAGTATAAAATATGGGGGAAGCTACCATATGTTATGAACCTATTACATTTGGAAAGCATAATAGATAAGGTGATTGGATTAACAAAGGTTAGGTAGACATTGGAGTTGTTGATGTACTGATGATATCCTAAACAAGTAGAAAAAATATAGGTGTAAGAGGACAAGGAGACAAATTTTGAACGTTTAGATATAACCCTAAATTATTTTGTCAATGTGGGGTAATATTATTAAAATATAATGCATGTGTTGATAAGTTGAGAAAAAAGGGAATAAAATGTAGGAAGACTAGTACGACTAAGGCTGACTAGTACAAAATGATGAAGAAGTTGAAAGCAGGATAGAATAAGAAGCTGAAATAAGAACACAATACAAATTATGAAATGAGAAAAGGAAAGTTTTAGAACTAAAGTCTAGTTCATTATCTTCAGATAAAGATAATTAAATAAACTATAGTATTTATTTTTGAACTACAACATAAAATCAAAGAAAATTTTATTTAGATAATTAATAATGGGTGTTGTGTAATAACATAGTCCAATTCAAGGAGCTACATGTGTTTATATCCTTGTAAGGAGAGAAAATACCCTGAAGATTCTAAATCAAGGAAATGGAAGAGAAACTATTGCACATAGTCAAGAAGTAGATGTCAGAAATCCATGACAACCAATAGTTGTTGTTACTCACACACATTGATAAATAAAATATTCATACAAACACAAACACAATAAGTCCAATTGTTAAAGAAATTTTTTATATAAACACACCAGGAAGTGCTCAGATTTGATAGGGACCAAAAAATGATGTGCAAGGAGAAAATGGCTCAACTATGTAAGGATAAATAATTTATAAATGTTGTGCATGGCAATATATCTTTTAAAAATGATGAAATAAGGTAACACCGAGTCAATAAAGGAGGCTCAAATTTTGAAGGTATAAGATGAGTCTAATGAAGGGTGAAAGAGATGAAGCCATAAATAATTAACAAATAAACGAAGATGATGAAGAGGAAGAGGAAGAGTAGAGAAGGCACAAAGAAAGACAAGAAAATGACGTAAGAATTGGAAGATCTTTGGTAGAGACAAAGCTTACATTTTACAGCACATTTTATTGATGATAAGGAGTCATCTGAATACAATATCTCTAGTGGAATAAGCATACATGAGAATGTTATAGATATTGTGTGATAAGGTTTGAAGGGAATTTTTGATATGCATACAGAAGATCCAGGATTTGAAGTCCTACTAAAGGTATGAGTTTCAATTAACGAATGTGACTCAAACTTTAGCACAGAATATGAAGTGGTGAAAATAAAAGTTGATTAAATAAGGTTGATAAAAAAAATAAGTTAGTCTACCATTGTTGAAACTAGCCACAAATAAGACATAACACATTCTATCAACTGACATAAATGTGGAGGTATTACAAGTATATCTTTATAGTGAAAGAGGAAAATTCAAAATAATAATAGATGAAGTACAATGTTTGATTAAGTTGATTGAAAAGTAGAGGTCATAAATATATGAAGGTATAGATGCAAGTAAAAAAAATCAAATAAAAACTCTTAGTGTCATAATTGGGTGCTTGTTGTACACACCTTGGAGTTTAACGATAATGTAGAAAAAGTAATGATAGAGATAAATATCATTCACATTAAAATAAAATAGGTGAAAAAAACGTTTGAAAGATTTGAAAATGTACATGATTTTTTGGAAGCTTGAGTGAAGGACAACAAGACCATACACAAAGAATTGATAGTGTACTTGTTGTGAAAACCTTGACTATCCAAAAAATATGGATTGAAGAATATGAAAACGAAATTTTAAGGCAATGTAAAAGAGGTAAGAAAAGAGTTCAATGCCACTTACATAAAATTAAAATGTACAAGATAAATGTTTGAAAGATTTTAAAATGCACATGATCTTATGGAAGCTTAAGTGAAGGATGACATGGCTATGCACAAATAATTAAATGTGTGCATGTATGTAGAAAAGGACAAAATAGAGAAAATGAATAAGTTGGAAAGTTTAACTTAAAGATAGAGGAAATAGAAGTGCACTAATATAGATTCATTGTTTGAAGATTTTCAAAAGAAGAACAATGGAGGAGGACAAAGAAGTGTGATAAGAGGTAAGATGATGTTGAATTCTTATCAAGATAAGTCACGTCGAGGTGTGATAAAAATTATTGTAGAATGTTCGTGAGTTAAAGCCAAAACTCAAGTCGATAATAGATTGAATCGAGTGCAAACTTGTCCGAATATAGACAAGAAAGTAGAATGGGGAATGGTGAGCCTTAATTTTGTTTATAAGGATATAATAATTATAATGGGTACGCCTTACGATGCAACTATGAGATGGATATAATCAAACGAAGAATCTTACCATACGAATGATAGACAAAATGTGCAAGGAAGGAGCAAAACAAGTTAGATAGGATTCACGAGATGAAATATTAATGTGTAGGATGAGAAGTAAAAAAGAAACACCTCAAGGAAAAAAACGTGCACATGATTAGGGATCGATCTATGAACCGTTAAACACATAAGGATGTAGTAGATGAATATTCTAAATTTATTTTGAAGATGACATGTCTAAACTTAGTTGGAAATAGTTGAAAAAAGATGGACAGACGGAGTTGGCAAAGCAATAAATGGTAGAGAGCAATGTGATGTAAGGACCCTATGCATAGGCTCTTTGACTTATAGTTTGACATACAATGTTTACGTTACATGTTTGTAGATGTAAAGTTGGAGTTTAAGGTGGAGATGCAAGATAGGGTTTGAGATAGAGAAGATTAATGTATTATTAATTATTTTTGTTTGAATGTGTATAATCGTTTAATAAAAATCAATGTAATAAAATGTAATGATATGTTTTCTAATGATTGGATAGATTTGTTGATTATGGATCATGAAATATATGTGTTTTTATGTTTTGATATATAATTTTATATTATTTACGGTTTCAATGTATTATGCTTTGATTCATATGTTGTTGATATATTTTTTTGTTAGTTTATATTTTATTTTTATAATGGAGTTCTCGATGAGCTTTCACTATATTTCAGCTCACCACTAAAAGTTTTGATTTAAGTGATATTTCTGTATAGAAAATATTTTATTTTTTTCACATAATCTTAAATAAAATAAACTAAAATATGGTCATAATTATAATAGAATTATTCTTGCCCGACCACATCTTGAAGCAATTCTAGTGTTTGAACCTAAACCATCTTATCCAAAATGAAATGGGCATAGAACTTAGAGACTGCCCTTATAAGATTTGTAGAAATTCAAAAAAGTCCACAATGCATATCTAGAGGATAAAATATAACCGTCATCCATGAAATATAAAGTAAAAGAAAAAAAAACCATTAAAAATAATGACCTGAAAACGTCAAATAGAAAAAAAGACTCAAACCTATAAACATAAATAAAGTAAACATTTTATTTTAATTATTATTTTTAATTATTTTAAAATTAATAATAATAACTTACCACATCAAAAAAGCATTCCTACAATAATAATCAAAGTGATGGTAGATGGTAGACTGTAATTTATCTAGGATGTATTCAACCGATTAAATAGTCAACCTAATAATACAAGGATTAAAAAATACAATACAAAAATTTTAAAGTTCCCAACTACCTTCACCTGTTTTTATTGGAGTGCCTTACCCTTCGTTCTCATGTACTTGTGCCATTCTCCATGCTGCCCTATTTGTTAGAAAAATTGTTTAGCGGTTATCCAACCTTTTCCTTTAACAAGTATATCATTTCACTTTAAGGAAACAAACACATAAGTTTAAGGACACCTGCCTATTGATCTTGAATCCTTCATCTCTATCTCCATCTCCACCCTCTATAAATACAGGAATTTATTGCATGATTAGATTGACCTTGCATTTATAACTGTGGAGCTTACGAAAGAGCATTGATCGTGATTTTGGAGAATACTGAATCTACATTGATCATGATTTTATATTTTATTAGGCATAGAGAGGTCCGTACATGAATAGTAAGAAGACTTAAATGATAATAGACATTGGATTGCACTAAAGATGTTTAATAAAAAAAAAATTAACATTTTAAATAACTATGTTGAATATAATTTAATTATGAAATATTAATGATTTAATGTTTTTATAATTCATATTGTTTGAAAAATATGTTTATACAAAAAATTTAGTGGATGTTTCAAATCACTCTGTATAAAAGAGCATAAAGATATAAATATTCAATTTGAAATATTTTTTCAAAATATAAACATTAATTCAAATAAATAATTATATGACTTTGTAAGTAATGAAATTAAATTATAGATATATAAATATTATCAAACAATATATTTTAAATATAATTAAATCTTTCCTGAAAAAAATCTTAAATAATTTCATATACTGTAAATTACCTTCTAAACTGTTAAAAAGTACTTAACATCCTACATCATTAAAAAAACTTTGAGATAACTACAGTAACTAAAATCTATTTAACATTCTTGTTTATTCCATATTTGGTCAATATTTTTAAGATTCATAAGGACGGATGGTATATGCGTGGATAGAGTTATGTATATGGTCTCATGGATTCGCGGAGGTGAGACTGTAGCTAGTAAGTGCTGTGACACCGAGCCGGCATTGACCAATGCAGTTCCCGTTGCCACAGTATGCTGGACCGGTCCAGCACCAGTTGTACTTGCTACAACATCGTCCATTGTTGCACCTGTAGTTCCCAGCAGGACTGCATGTTGGATCCGCCATCACCACCCCATCACCGTAAACATTAACATTACTAGTACTGTCACGCTTAACTTGTACGGAGCCATCTTCTGCACTAACGAAGAACAATCTTAATTATTATAAGTTTTTATTATACCTGCATTTAAACCAAAACAAAACTGAAAAGCCTAATCAAATATTAATACTCATATACCATCCAAAATCATTTAAGCAGCACAGACAACACTGCTTTCTCGTTGTTTCAATTCGGGATTGCCAATGTCAATGGTAATGAAGATGAGCCATATTTATAGCAACGAAGAGGTGCAATGTCAGATATATTAATAATAATCTTATATAATTTTCGTAATATAATTGCATTTAGCAACCACTTCATTCATTGAAAAGTCTATAGCATCGGTTTGTTTTTTACTTATTTAGGATATTGTTCCTTATCATATGCGAAATCTAAACCAAACTAAACATACCTCACAGTACGATCTAGTGAATAATGTTTGTCTTAACTAAGATACTATTTTTTTTTAATTTAAAAGCTGAGGAATGATCTTGTCGGGTTTTAAATTTTTAATTGCATTTAACAAGTACCGTACATCTTGATCGCCCTTTCTCTAGAAAATAATTGTATTCAAAAGTCATTCAAAAATCATTCGGTATTCTTCAGGCCCGAAACCCCATTTTAAACATTTATGTTAAAATAATGTCAAGGTAATTTTATCTGCCCATTTACTGATCCTAAATATTGCAGATTTGGCAAGACCAACTGTATTTATTGAATAACAATACCTGTCAAACATTGGTTCGATGTGATACGTTTCCCGTAAACGTTGGTCGTCAAATCTCATGGACAATTATCGTTGAATAGACCAACATAGAAGCGGCGATTCGTGTAGTTAGACTAAAACTTATAAGTATTGTATTAACTGTTCACTTGATTGTGAAATGGAAGTAAATTGTACGCGGCTTGAAGATAACGTGTCCTATACTATGCATATAATTGACCCTATCCATTCAATAGAATCGACGATGGTATTTACTACCGTGAACAAAAACAGATTTTACGATATCTTAATGCTATGAATACAAGAAGGGAGAATATACACATTAAATAGACGTTAGAAATGTTATTTTCTATCGTGAGTTGAAAGTGACCTTCCTTCCAATTAAAGTGGTGTATGGAGTTAAAAATGGTCCCTACCATTTATTATTTGTTTATAGAGAAGACATTGAATAATTTAAGGAAATCATATGAGCATTTAGTTTTTGAAAAATTCGACATTAATTGTAGTATTGAAGTTTATTGTAACAACATTTTTTTGTTCCAATAGTTTTTTTTCGATGAATTGTATTTTATTTAGTCAGTTACAATTGATATTGCTTATAGTTGAGGGGCCTTGATAAGAAATTGTTACTTACGAACCCTACTGATTATGAGCAGAAGCCCTAAAACATTTATGTGCTTATCTTTTGTAGGTTTAGATGCCCTATTAGGGTTTAGAAGATCATCTTCGTAGTGATCATTATGAAGATTCATAGCATCAAGCGAAGTTTTTAGATGCCTATACTTGACGAATGCTTTTGTGAAATCATATTATTTCTATCTATTGTTTATAGAATATGTGATGTCAACAATTGCAGGTGTAAAATATGTGGAGAGTACAATTCTAGGAGGTGTTCATATCAAAGCAAGGTTTCTATGTTCTCATTATCTTCTTGAAAAAACCTTGATTATGTTGTCAAATTGTGACGATTATTTTGAGAATGGATAAAATATAAATACATATCTAAACACTCAAATTTTATTTTATTGCTTTCTAATTAGAATAGTAGATAAAGATGCTTTTGATGTCTTACATTTGAATAAAATCTTAGATATATTACGTTAATGTGAAATCGTGAAAACCAATTGCTAGACCATTGTGAATGATGCCATGATTAGGAGACTAACCCAAGGCATTCAAGAGAATACCAATGAATTAGAGCTGGTACCATCTTCTCATATTCAAACCTCTTGATGATGCTACCAAATTGCCATTTGTTGCATCAACCTAGCCTAATATTTGAAATTTTTACATGGCATATATTCATTACAAATGAGACGTTCTATGTGTATACACATAATATTATTAAACTTTATCATTTACGGATGCTTTATCTCTTGCAGAAATTATCAAGTTTCAATCTCTTTGAGTGCATTCATTAAAGGGTGCACTAAGAAAGGGGTGGGTAGATGGTTGGTACTTCACAAGATTATTTTTTAATTATATCATACCTAAACCCACTACAAATATCACTTATCCAACTCCCTAGGAAATTCTGCTCTTAATATCCCGTAAGAAAAAAACAGTCATGGTCAACATAGTTTTGAAAGTTGAGGTGCATATTACATAACTAGGTTAGCCATGGTCAACATAGTTCGAGATTGAATGGTAACTATTAAAAACTAGGCCATGGTGGGATGACCTTGTTGGCTAAAATTATGAAAAGATTAAGACCTATCCATTATTATAAATACAACCTCATCTTCAATTCAATAGAGAGGAGCATTCATTTTTTGTATTATTATTACTCATAATTTTACTACATTTGCATTTGAAGCAACCATTGCTTACTGTTTGCCTTGGATGAAAGATAGATTGAATGGTGGGAAGTCATGGATGTAAGTAGGAATATTTTAGCCTAGACTTGATTTCAACTAGTCTGATCCTTACAAAGATACAACAATATCTTTTAAGCCACCATTGGCCAGTGGGGTGGGGAGGATCGAGACACCACAAGATCCTCCTAAGGTAAGTATCTCTATCTTTTTATATTTCATTTTTTAGATAGATAATACGAAAATTAATAAGTTTGAATGTATAAATCCTTGCTTAAATTACCTCTAGACTTATTTTAGTATAGTTTTCTAGCTTGCCATCTTCCACCTTAAGTGATCTAGGCCACCTTTTTCCTACCATGATCCCTTGTTTGTTTTGTTTTTTATAAACCATATCCATTTATGTTTTAGTCTTTGATAACACTAGATATTAATTTCATTAAAATACTTAACTAATGTTATTGCATGATATTAATTTCCCTTAGTTAGGTTTAACATATCCAATCTTTTCATGCTCCAGATATACAAAGTATTCTAATAGATGTTAGTTGATTACCTTATCTGATCTTGGATTTAATAGGTAGGATAAGTTTTAGTTATATCTTAATATGCTTTATAAATTTTAGTGAACTCAATGTGAATTTAACCGTTACATTGTAGTTTTCCATCTACATGCAACTAGGCCACAAAATTTGACCTAATTTTATTCACTACTTTCTGATTTTTAACTCCAACAAACTAGGCCATGTAGTTCAACCCAGTTTCATTCTACTTTATAAATCTCATCTACAAGAACTAGTCAACGTAGGTCTACCTAGTTTTATCTACTATTGTATTATTTTCATATATAGGTAATAGGTCGATACATGTCGATCTAGTTAATATTCTATAGGTTTTTAGTTTTCAAGTTCAACCAACTAGGTTAACATACCAGACCTAGTCCTATTTTATTGTTTATAGATTTTTCCTCTATATGATTAAATCAATCCTAGACAATCTAACGCTAACTGTGTTTTTTCCAACAAACTTCATTATGTAGGATGACCTAGTTTCACCATTCATATCTACAACACTCATCTTTTTGAGCCAACTAAGTCGAACAAGGTTGAGTTACTCATATTTATTTAGTTCTTTCTAACTGACTAGTTTGGCCTAGCTTGACCTAGCTTACATTTTTACCTTTTTCTATTAGATCAAAAAAATAGAGTTGTTAAACAATTTTTGTAATTTTATTTCCCCATTAGACAAGTCAATATTTAATTTTTCACTCATATTTTCAAGTTGGTTATTTTGTCTATTCATCTAGATCAGCCATGGATGACCTAGTTTTATGTGTTTCTACTTTTTGCATAAGTAACATAATTCACTTTATTTTTAATAGTAATTAGTCTCACTTTGATTTGAAACAAGATTCTAGTTGTTTATTAACATTAAATTTTGTGGCAAAAGTTTTGAAATTACTTATCTATTATCGTGAAGGGCTACACAATACTTTGTTTATGGTTCTACTTTATCATTTATAGATATCATGGTATGAGTAGATTTTACCGATCATCATATCCATAGTATAGATCTAAAAACATAATTAGTTTCCATGTGCCTCATGATATTTATCAAACATATAGGATTTCCCTTTTTATTGAATATTAGGAAGCAAACCTTATGTTTGATTGTGTAGTGCACTAGTTAAAAGCTAGTGTCGAGAAGTTACTCTTAGCCTACCCTTGAAATCTAGTCTAGTGGGCTATGATAATAATACTTCCTCCATATTCATTACTTTTAAATATCAGTCTGACACTATCAAATAGTTTAATATCTTTGAGAGCCTAAAAATTAGTCAAATGATTTTACTAAATCTTCCTTGTCTTCCTTTTAGATAGTTAGTTATCAATAATAATTACAAACATTCATTCTTGCTTGTTTCTTGTTATTCTCTTTAGTATTGTAGGATATGTCAGCTAATGTTCATACATTTCTGTGTTTTGTGTTTCAGCTAAGTCAACCAATGTTGATCTAATTTTCTATGTGTGAATAAAATATGTTGATCAAGTTCGGCTTAGTCTCCTATACTCTATCTTTTTTATATTTTTTTATCAAACTATATATTCTCAACTTATTTATTTCTATTACTTTTAAATTATTTCCCATATCTAACTACATCCACCTTGGTTGAGCTAGTTTTATTTCTTTATCTTTCCTATAAAACTATGTCAACCCTTGATGACCTAGTTTTATTTATCTATATTTTCTATAGAACTATATTGACCATGGTTGACCTAATATTATTTATTTATCTTTCATATAAAACTAGTTGAACCCAGCCCACTTAGTTTTATTTATGTATTTTATATAGAACTATGTTGACAATGGTTGGCCTAGTTTTATTTCTATGTCTTTTCTATATAATTACATTGATCCTAGTCAACTAAGTTTTATTTATCTTTATTTTATATATAACTAAATCACCCCTATTTGACTTAGTTTGATTTCATAATGATGTCATATTTTCAACTTTTAATCAGTTAAGAACACTGCATAATCAAAGATTTAATTCATAATCTCACTTGTATTATCACTTCATATTAAACTATTGAATTGCTTCTTTCATGTCTTCCTGATCCAAAATAAATTACTACATCATGCAAACCTAAATTTTGCATTTTCAAGGTAAAGACAAATTAATAAAGTGAAATCTACTCACCCTAGTCCTCCTCTTGATACTAATGTTGGAAATCCTTCTCTACCCAACAATATTACTCCTCTCATTGATACTACTAGACTCCTTGATCAAGAACCTCAACAAATGACCAATATACAAATTACTTATGCTAATAAAATGATGAAAATGTAATCTCGTATATTATAAATGGCTAGTCAACCACCTTATGTCATCATGAATTAAACAACCATACTTTTTTCCTTCCTCCTCTTAGATATGTCAGTGATAATATCATCCATTACCCTCCCATGCATAAAATAATCTTCAACATCTTCAAAGTGAACATTTAGCTCCATTAATCATATCCATAGATATTGGAAACATTTATCCAACTATTACATATGATGGAACTGATGACCCCACTATCTTTATTAAATATTTTTTTAATCTCCTATATTTTTCTAGTCTTTATAAGGAATGGGATGATCTATGTACTTCACTTGTTATCCTGATGTTTGTGTTTACTAGTTTGAGTGTCCTAGGTCCTTGATATTGGTAGTTAATATCTTTGCTCACTTTCCTAGAGTGTCTCATTCTTGGTAAGGATGTTCACATCACCCATGATAGCACCTCACATTCCTTAATTACATCACATTATGCCCACTATCACTTTCTAGGATATTGATTTTAGCTTATCACATCCTTGATCATATATACCTACTTAGGCCTCTTGTTTTATAGTTTTTGAGTTGTATTGTAATACCTTGGATAGCACCAAGTTTTCTTCACAAACATCCATTCACATTTACTCACTAGAACATCTAATTATCATAATATTAATGTTAATATGTGCTTGTGTTTTACCACATCAAATTTTAGATCAAGCAATATGTTTGAGTCATCGTTATTTAAATATTTCAATTCATTTATCCATTATTCTTGTTTTATTTTTATGTGCTTCACTTTTATTACATAGAACTTTTTACATTCTTACATATTTTTTATTGATGTTTGACTTGACAATCTAGTCTTACATTTTGATTTACATTCTTATTTTTTGTCATTTCTTTTTCTTTATGTCTGATTTGACATGATTATCTTACATGGAGTTACATTTAGTTTACTTACATATCTTTGTTTGATTTTTTCTCATAATTATATTTCATTTACTTACAATGTTTTTCAAAAAAATTTCACATTATTTAATATGTTATAATTTCTTCTTTTTCCTTTTTTCATTACATATTTAGTATTTCCATTCTAATGTAGCCTTTGTGATCCCAAATTGCTAAGTAATTTAATTAGTTTTGAGAGTTATTCATTACTACTTTTACCATTATTTGTATGCATGGATTACTTATATCTTTAATCTTTCTATGCCTAGGGTTTATCAAATATAGGTATTACAACATCCAAGATCGAGTCTATGATAGTCATATGTCATCATTTAGAAAAAATGTAATTCAAGGTATGTATGTGTTACATCCACCTACATCTACTAACTATCATTTTAATTATACATTTTACTAAAAAGATTAGTTCAATTTCATGCACCATTATGTTAATTCTCAAATCACCATCTCTTGTTACACTTTCATGACACATGATGAGATTTGAGTGGGGCATGCATATACATAAAATATTTTTTAACTTTATCATTTACTGATGCTTTGTATCTTGTTGGAACCTATCAAGTTTAAATTTATCTAAGCGCATGCCATAAATGGTGCAATGTGAAATGGGTGGGCAAACCATTAGTGCTTTGCAAGACTATTGGTTAATTATATCATATTTAAACTCACTAGAACTACCGATTATCCACTAACCTATAAAATTGTCCTCTCAATATCCTCTAACTGAAAAAAAAAATAGATTTTTACTATGAGGTATACCATATTTAACCTAGTTGTGAAAGTTATGATAGATGTTACACAACAAGGTTGGCTATGGTCAACCTAGTTTGAGGCTGGATGGTAACTTTTAAAAAATTGGGTCATGGTGGGATGACCTTATCAAATGAAATTAAATAAGGATTAGGACATATCCATTTCTATAAAAAAAAACCTTTCACTGTGATCCAATAGAGAGGAACATTAAACATCATTTTATTACAACCTGTAATTCTATTACATCTACATTTGAAAGATCCATTTCATAAGGTTTGCATTGGAAGAAATATAATTTATATTGTGGGAAATATTCAATGAAACTATAAATATATTATCCTAGATTTGATTTAAACTAGTGTTATCCTTACAAAGACATAATAATCTATTACAAAGCACCATTGGCCATGGGGGAGATTGAGACTCAACAGGTTCTGTCTAAGGTAAGTATATCTAAGTTTTGATATTTAATTTGATTGATATATATTTCATAAAGTAATAGGTTTTAATGTTGAACTCCTTGCTTAAATTAACTCTACACTTAAACTTAATTTATCTATATGGTTTCTTAATATTTCCATCTTCTACCTAAGGTGATCTAGGCCACTATTTGATTCCTTGTTTGTTTTGTTTGTTTTAAACCACCTCCCTTTGTGTTATAGGCTTTGATAACATTACATTAAATTTAAATTTATGAATTAAAATACCTAGATAGGATTATTGCATGATATTATTTTCCTGTAAGGTATGGAACCCTATATTTTACTATTTTCATAGATAAATTTTCCCTTAGTTAACTTTAATGTATCCAATTTGGTCATGCTCCCAATATAAAAAGTATCATAATAAATGTTTGTTTATTACCTTTTTCAATTTTTGATTAAATTAGTAGGATATGTTATATATCTATCTTAATCTATTGTATATACTATGTAGGGATGTTAGGATATGTCTCTCTCCTAGTGTTAATTCATGGCCCTCATCTAGTAGGTCGTGTCCTCCTCCTTTGGTATTTTACTTCTTAAGTTGACTCATCTCCTTGCATATAATATATATTTATCCTATGGGGTATAAAATGGAGGTTATCTATTTCTAACCATACGTAAATGCCCATAAGCCCAAACATTTAATAGCCTTCATATTACTAGCTTATCACCTCATCCATAAGGGTATTGCATTCTCACATGCACACACACACACATGTGCACACAGACATGCATGCATGCACACACATGCGCATGTCCGTGCACGCGTCCACACACACACATCCACATGCACATGCATGTATAGACATGTGTGTGTACATTCACATACACATAATGCACCTAGTCATATAATATGCTCTTTGCTTCTATCTATTTTATCACTCATCAGATGTTTTAGGTGTATGGTACATAATGCAGTGAATGATGGGGGTCCAAATAAAGGAAAGGTTTATCCTTGAAAGCTTCCACTCAATCACATAAAATAAAAATGAGTCTAGAACTAAAGATCACACTTTTATTTATTTATTTATTGAGGAAATACATTAATTATACACATAACAGACTCAATCACTCTCCTTATGAATACAACATAAGAAGAATGATGGATATAGTCCATCCTTGACCAAACATTTTTATCTAATCCTCTAATATTCCTCCTCAAGAACCTAAACCTAGCCAGAACATATTCTCTAACTTCAATCTTCCTACTCCAAAATATTCCCTTGTCTTTTATGCCTTGTTGAGTGAATCTCGGATTCCTAGTTAAAATTAAAAATTCTCAAAATGGGCACTCAAACATTTTTAGATATTATTGAGAGTATCCAATTGATGTACATGAAGCCATTACTTACTATATAATGGTAGTTACATAATCACCACAATGGTTTCCTGAATTTTGATTAGCAAAAACTTGCATTAGTTGAAAGTTTTGTCATAAAATATATAACTCTTTATCTCATTAACAAAAACTGTTTTGATTTTTTTCCTGGTACAATTAGTGTGTTTTTCAATCTTTCTAGGTCATCTTGAAATTTTAATTGAACCGTAAAGTCATAGAAGCACCGAATATCTATTTATGGGTGATATAATATTGTGGGACTTCCTAATGCTTCTACATAAAACATGTATGGTAAGCATATAACATCTCAATGCTCTCAAATTTTTGATAGATGTTAGAACCATCATTTTGACAATGGTAGTAAAGGAACAGTTGTAGCCTTCCACATTGTTAGGTATTTACATGACTTTTATAAACCTTTTAAATCAAAAACTTGCCGCCTCCACCAAAAACGCTCTACACTATATATACTACCAGCCTCAGAAACATTAGATTGACCTTCCATGCCTAATCTCAACACTTCCTTCTATTTTTATTCTACACAAACTTTTATTGATAATTTTTTACTATCTCATCTTTTTCTTACCTTCAATATACAAATCTTCAACCTAATTTTCCTCTATATTTGGAAAGATAGTGTATTACAGTTCATCCTTTGACAGTGCATCCATGAATGACAGAGTAGCATATATATTTAGCGAACTATTTTATTGCATTACTTTTTAAGTGTTTTCTGTTACGCCCATGGATTTTGTAGAGTCCACCCTCCTCGACGGTTGGTCATACATTTTAGGTAAATTGTCATGTATAAATAGCATTGTGTACATTGGTTTTAATCAATCAAAAATTAAGTTTTGTGATAATCTCTGGTAGCAGAGCCTCCATAACAAAGAATGACGTGGAAGACCAGTGTAGAAGCGGTAAAGCGGCAGAAGCCTGATCTCGATGCAGCAAAAGTGTGGGGAAGGAGAACGCTCTCCGATTTGTGCTGGAGAATCCTGCAAAGGAGAAACCCTGAGCATCGACGACTAGGTATTGCCAAACCCAAAAGAATTTATCCTTTGAGGACGTTGTCGGTTTGGCCTTCGAGATGGTTAAGTTTTTCAAGGGGCAGACTGTGTTCATTATGGAAGGCCACTATTGTGGGTGCCCATGCTCACTAATCCTACTGTAGAAATGCCATCTCCCACACAGTCCTGAGAGGAGCCACAGATGAAGGTGTTTGTTAGCAAAGCCAAGCCTGAAGATGGAGAAGTAGGTGTCTATTCCTTCATTTCGACTGTGAGAAGCATAAGTCTATTAAAAGGCTTTTGAGCTGTGGATGTTGGGGGGATCACCTATTAGGGAGCCAAGCTGGAAGGATGGTAATGGCATTTTTGTCTATGTTGCATAGCCTATTAATTTGAGCCAAGTTGTGGTGAAGACATGACTATGTATATCACAGATTCCCAAATCTGAGAAAAGGACACAAGTCCCGAAGGATAGGACGTATTTCTCATATTTGTTAAATCTATTAGCATTGAAGCTGTGAAATGATGGCACTCAATTGCCAGCAAGGTAACCGACTTGACATACTAGAAGTCTATGACATGCATGATCATCAAGGTGTTAAAGTCGAACAAGATCATGGTGGAGAAATCAATGGTTCCTATTAAGACGGAAGAGGCACATAGCATTTGAATAAGGCACATATTCTTAATATAGAATTTTGAAGCAATAAATATTACTTTAATAGCTTTCCAAAATTTTATAAAGGTATAAATGTAAAATAGAAATAGAAAATGTTTGCATTCAAATTCCCTCTCTCAGATGCCCAATTACTTAAAGGGTCAAATTATGCTACTTGGAAAACAAAGATACATATGATCCTTTAGTTCGAAGGATTATGGGGCATCATAATAGGAATTGTACAAGTTCTCACTGATCCTAATGCACTCATAAAGTATGAAATGACTAATCCTAAGGCCCCTAATGTTGATTATGCTAAGCATCATTGATGACATGCAACTGCATATCAAGGATGCTGACAAAGTAAAGATAGTATGAAACAAATTAGCAACTATTTATGAGGTGAAGAATAAGATGAATATCCTCCATCTACAATAAATACTTCACACTCTTACTATGGAGTTCAATGAAAAAGTTGAGGAATCCTTACGTTGAGTCGCTGAGATACGAACAAAGTTATTAGCACTAGGTGAGATGGTAGATGATGAACTCTGGATCCAAATCACCTTGTGAGCACTCCCTTCCTAATTCAGAGTGTTCGTCGTGACACTAAATGTATCCAAACAAATACTATCATTCGAAGAGCTGATGAACCTATTGTAGCAAGAAAAATCTATCAACTCAGCTCAAGATGAGTTTGAAGTTAAAGCTCTTATCTCAAAAAATCAATGAAGTCAAAAGTCTCACAAGGGACCTTCAAAGAAGCAACCACAAAAACAACAACAACTTTCTAGTCATCAATCACAAAATTCGAAGAGGTGGTATCACATATGTCAAACCAACACTCATGACATGGATAACTATTGGTATAATAGCCAATAACAAGGGTCTACCAGCACTTCAGGGCGTAATGATTCTTAAAAATAAAAAATACAACCCTGCCAATGGAAACAAAAGGGACATCTCACAACTCAAAAAAATGATGGATTTAATGAAGAGACATTTGATAAAGACAAGAACATAGTACTAGTCTCTCAGACCTTGCAACCCATGAAGAATATTTGGTTGATTGACTCAAGTGGCACTGAGCACATGATAGGGGATAAGAAGTTCGATTCACTGACAAAAAAACCCACTAGAGATTCGGTTAAGATCACTGATGATAAAGAGTATGTCACAATAAGAATACGTCAAGTTACCATTCCCTTCGAAACATAAAAAATGTACACTTACAAAGGTACTATATTTATTAGATTGACATCCAATCTCTTATTAGTCAGTTATTTTTTGAACCATCAAGTGAAGGTGGAGTTTCTTGTTGAAAATGGCCTCAAAACCTATTTGATTTCATGAAAAAGTAAAGTTCCTGCTAAATTTTTTCTCAAAGATAAATAAATTACTTTAGATGTTATTTCATCTTCTACAGTAGCTCTATCAACCTCAATGGTACAATCCACTACCCTCTGGTACTACCGTTATGGTCATTTATTAGATGGATCTTTATACGAACTAATTTCTAAAGGGATGGTACATGGACTTCCCAAGTTGTCTAGTTCATTACCCATTTGCCTTGGATGCTCTGTAGGTAAACAACATAGGGATCCATTCAAATAAAGTTCCTTTCATGCCAAGAATCATTTGCAGGTTGTACATACCGATCTAAATGCCCACTACCTACTTTATTATCAGGATACAATTACTTCCAACTATTTGTGGATGACTACTCCTAGAATATGTGGGTATTCTTCCTCAAAAAGAAGAGTGAGGCCCTTCATCATTTCCACGTATTTTATCAATAGGTTGTGAAAGAGATCGGACAACCTCTACTTCACCTCTGCTCAGATCGAGGGGGGAATTCACATCAGAGAAATTTTTGGCATCCCTGAACTAGCAAAGAATAAAATAGAATTTGATTATTCCCTACACGCCCCAATAGAATGACATTGTTGAGCAATGCAATCACACCATGATGGAAATAGCTAATTGCATGCTATCAATAGCAAATCTAGAGAAATGTTATTGGGTAGAAGCAGTCTAGATAGTTGTTTATATTCTTAATAAGACACCAACAAAAATTTTAAATGACAAATCCTAGACGAGGTATGGAATAGTAAAAATCCATCGATTTCTCATCTATGACTATTTGGTTACATGTTATATATGAATATACCAACTCAAAAGAGGAAGAAACTTGAGTCCAAAACACTCTCATGCATCCTATTGGGCTATAACACTACCTTAAATGCATATCATCTCAAGTATCCTAAATCGAGGAAAATATATGAAAATAGAGACGTGGTTTTTGATGAGTCATCCTTTGACTCAGTGATGCAAAATCAAAAATTAATATCGACCACCTCTTACCAATTACTTCCTGAGTCATATGATGAGGAGAATTCTCACTAGGAAGAAGAGCTATAAGGGGAGTTGTATGTTGATCTTGGAGAATTAGAACATCCACTAGCTAGTTCATCACCTCAACAAAGCAATTCTTCAAAACAACAATAGAGTTCTCATCTGAAGTGGGTATTAGGCACCGACGGAGACTCTCATACTTCATCTGGAGTCAAAACAGGGTGTCGAGCAAGACATGAGATAAATTTTGCACTCACAATTATAATAGTTGATAGATCCAAACCTGATAATGTTCATAAAGATTTAAATCAACCACAATGGAAGAAAGCAATGAATGTTGAGTATGACTCATTCATGAAGAATTGGACTTGGGAACTGGTTGATTTACCTATAGCAAAGAAACCCATAGGCTGCAAATGGGTTTTCAAAAAAAAATACAAGGCAGATGGATCCATTGACAAACACAAAGAATGACTCGTAGAAAATGGATATGCTTAGAAAGAGGGTATTGACTATGAAAATACCTTTGTACCCACTAAAAATATCAAGACAATCAGATTTATGTATGCACTAGCATCGTAGAATGGATGGTGACTTTAGTAGATGGATGTCAAAAGTGCTTTTCTTAATGGTGATCTAAAGGAATAAGTATAGATGACCCAACAAGAAGGATTTGTTGATGAAAAACATCTTAAAAAGGTATGTCATCTCATCAAATCACTTTATGGATTGAAACAAGATCATAAGGCATGGTACACCAAACTAGATGATCACCTTTTACAGCATGATTTTACTCATAGCTCCTTGGATTCTAACTTGTACATAAAGAAGGTAGTAACATAGATCATCATTCTTGTTTTGTATGTAGATGATCTTGTGATCATATGAATTTCAGAAGATTAGGTTGATATTGTGAATAATCACCTCAAAATATCCTTTAATATGACTGATTTGGGATTACTACATTATTGTCTTGGCCTAGAGATATGGCAAAATCTAAATCATATTTTTTATCTCCAAAATAAATATGACAAGACACTCCTATAAAAGTATAGAATGTTATATTATAAGACACTTTCAACATTGATGGAGAAACATTTACAACTCTTTCAATTCTAGGACTGACCTCAGGTGGATGTAACTCTCTACAGATAGCTCATTGGGAGTCTCATCTACTTGATCTACCCTAGACTAGATATAAGTTTTGTTGTGAGCTATCTCTCAAGATTTATGTAGTAACCAAAGAAATGTCACTAGGTTGTATCAAAACATGTTTTGAGATATGTCTGAGGTACACTTAAATATATTTTAGAATATAAGAAGAATAATCAGTTCTTCTTATAGGGATACACTGACTCGAACTATGTCAGATGCATTTATGATAGAAAGTCCATGTCATGATACATATTTCATCTCAGATCTAGACCAATCTCATGGATTAGAAAGAAGCAAACTATTTTTGTTCGCTCATCTACTAAGGCAAATTATCATGTCACACATGGAGCTGTGTGTGAAGTAATATGGTTATGTCACATACTAGCTGATATGGGCTATAATCAAAAGAAACCACCCATCATTCATTATGACAATCAAGGTGTGTTATATCTTATGAATAATCTTGTTTATCATGAAAGAACAAAGCACATAGAGGTCAAATGTCACTACATTCAAGAATAAGTTTTAAACCACCGCATCCAGCTCCAGTACTACCCTACAGATGCATAGATAGTAGATATACTCACCAAATCCATTGGAAAGGTGGAATTTAAACTATTTATGGAGTACATTTGTAAAAATAATGTAATAAGGGGGGGAATGACAACACATCCATGGATGATGGTGTAGCATATATAATTAGTGAACTATTTTATTACATTATTTTTTAGTGTTTTCTATTACACTCATGGACTTTCTAGAGTCCACCCTCCTCGGTAGTCGATTATGTATTTTAGGTAAACAGTCATGTATAAATAACATTTTATAGATTAGTTTTAATCAATTGGAATAATTTTTTCTAACATCCTTAACTAACACAAGGATGTAAAATGCATAACAAGATAAAACTTATGATTATACTTATTTTCACTTTCCTTAAATTAAATTAAAGTGTATCTATGCCCATCATTATTTACAGTCATGGTGTTATATATTCCATCTTATGACATATCTCTCTTAATTTATAGATCCTCCAATAAAACAAGGCATGCACATATGAGTAAGACCTTATATAATACCTTATCACAATATATACCAACATACGTATCTTATTCATAACGTTCCCTCACACTACTATTTTTCACTTATGAAAACTAAACAAATGTATATAGTATTGGGTGTATTGTAGACATCAAATTCAACTTACATATCATCTTAATGGACATTATATTGTTTAAACTTCCACTATCAAACATAAAATTGAAACACTCACTATTACTTATTTAACCCATGGTATGTATTTAGATATGAGTTTCTAGTTTGTGGCTAGCATAATTTTTAATTAAGTCATATGATCCTTTCAATGGCTTCATATTTCTAGTAGGGTTTCGTAGGGTGTGCCTATAACATACATAGTTAATAGAAAGAAGGTATTGATTCATGTCATGTCTTCACATTAAAAATTTAGATTTTACTATAAGGTTTTATATGTATCTCCTTTGAAGTAGCACATAATTTATTTAATTATTAATATTTTATTTAAATCATAATACAATAAATTTCTATGATTATAATTTATTGGTGATTTGATATTATTACATGTGGTATTAGAGATTTGATTTGGGAAAAAGTGTGGGAAAACCACTAAATTTTGAGAATAAATTATATCTTCCAAATTGTTAATAAATTTAATAAGAAAATATAATTGAGTATGGATAAGTTTTCAAGGACAATTAACAAAATCTAGTTTTCAATGATTTCAGATACTAAAATATGATACTAGACACTTGACAATGTCACTTATTATCTACCTTCACCATGCATGACTTGTACACACATATATACTTCTCATTCATAATTATCTCACATACACATGATTGATATGAGTATAATCATCCTTTTTTATTTTAGTCACCTAAAAAAACATCATAATCTATGTCTTACTTGACCCTCTTACTCTGACATCTTCAAATCATCAGATCAACATTCATTTGTCTTTGACATTAATGGAAAGCTTTGGCCTTTTTTCGATGAATTTTTTAGAGTGATGTTGTTATCCCTCACCCAAAATGAATATTTTTAAAATATATATCATTACTATGAGTTGACCCCTTTTCCTAAAATGTCACTGGCTAGGGAAATTACCCAAATGGACTCATATAAATAAAAAAAGAAACACATACTTGATACTCACTTGTAAACTATATATCTAAAAAAAATTACACTACAACATATTCAAGAAAAAAGACCTTATTCTTATCCCAAAAAATTTTGATTAGTAGGAGCAACCATCAATGAATTTTGAAACATACCAAGCCAAGTTAAAAGTGCAAATTATCAAGTATCAAATCTAGATCACTAGGTGTATTCATATAGCAAAGAAACATAACTGCACAATAAAAATAAGTGGAATAAATAGTTGTGTATTTAATTCTAGATTAGGAATATTAGATACATAGGTAGTGTTCAATCATCAATGATGTTTAGTGTGGTCAACATGTCCAATTATAGTTCCCAAATGTTTTACAGTTTTCATTCCTTCATAAGTTGACCTAGTATTTCAAAGAAAATTAGATTAAGTTATTGAGTTGAACATATGGTCAAGAATAAATATCTCACACATGTAGATATAAAAGGAATGTATAATGGACTATATAGTCAAAATACCTCAGAGTAGCCCATGATAATATTATCAGGCTATAATAAGTTTTTTTGATGTTACTTAGCCTAACATTAGTGATCTTGCATGTATAGATAGTTATTTCCAAATATAAGCTACACAAAGGCCTACTTAGATCCTTTTTCAATTGTTAGAAGTTAATCACAGTCAATGTGTGAATGATAAAATCTAATAATCTTGATCTTTTTATTACTTTATATATTTAGAACATGCTATTGTAAAAATGATTTCAATATTTTATATTCAAAATGATACTTAGTTACCATACCTTATGATCAAAATCACATTCTATTTTTTTAATTAATTAAGCTTCACATAATAAATTAGGGTAAGTCATATTAGTGAGCCCAAAAATTACTCAAGCAATGTGAAACCCTAGGTCTACCTTAAGATTTCATCATTTTTCTTAGGATTGTAAGATTTCTACCTCAGGTTTCAGACCTTTTCATAATTGAAGTAATGGATGAACATAGATTCTTTTTTTTTTACTCAAGATATTATTTTAATGATTTCATATTATTATACTTTTATAAGTGTAATTTGGATCAACTATATACTTTAATGGATCAAATCTTTATATAGTAATAAGGCTAACACAATAAAGAAAAAAATTAGCCTTACATGATCCACATTTTTGGTACATCCAATACACATTAGTAGATTTTATTAATATACATCTCCTTGATGGATATATCAAGAATATTAAATCTAGAAATACTCATGACAAGAAATAAATATTTTTTATAGATTTGAAAATGTTAATGGATGAAATTTAATTGAATATATGGACATAAATATTGAGCCAATTAGTGATATTGTATTATGGTATAATACTATGATATAAATATGGATAATCATATGGAAGATAATGAGCTACATTATATATTTATTACATGTTTGTTTGGTTCACTAGATGAGTCAACAATATTTAATAAATTCAAATATCTTGTTTATTTATGTAATACAAGATAGAGTGAGAATGAGGATGTGTATAATTACACTTTTCAAATTTGAATTGAGGATCTATTGGTGCATAATCTAACAAATAAATAGAGGGAAAACATATAATCACAAGTTGCACACACAAAAAATATGAGATAGGATGGATAAAGGGCCTACATAGAAGAAAATAATTAAAATCATGGAATAAAAAATTCTAACCAAGATAGCAATAGAAGATTGTTGATTAAATCCCAAAGAAAGAAATGACAAGGAGTAGATAAGCCTTATATGCACACATAAAACAGAGAAGAAATAGAAAACCCAAAAAATAGAATAACATGAGATTATATGGAATAGATGCAAAAGTAAAAAAGCATTGAAAACAACCAATAAGACCTTATTTCAAAATTGATCCATGTGTCACCATGTATTTGAAATATATAAATAAATATATAATATACGATGACACATGTTAGAGGTAAATATAGGAAGTATGAAATTTGGTGGAAGCTACCATATGTTGTGAACCTACTATATTTTGAAAGCATAATAGGTAAGGTGATTGGCTTACCAAAGGTTAGGTAAACATTGGACTTGTTGATGCACTGAGGATATTCTAAACAAGTAGGAAAAGTATAAGTGTAAAAGGATAGAAAGTCAAATTCTAAAGTTTTTGATATAACCCTAGATTATTTTGTCAATATGGGGTAATATTAGTACAATATAATATATCTGTCAAGAATTTGAAAAAATAATGGGAATAAAATGTAGGAAGACTAATACAGACAAGGTCGACTAGTACTAAATGACGAGGAAGTTGAATGGATGATAGAATAAAAAAGTTGAAATGAGAACAAAATACAAATTTTGAAATGAGAAATGGAAGGTTTTAGAACTAAAGGCTAGTTCATTATCTTTAGATAAAGAGAATTAAAAAAATTACTATATTTATTTTTGAAGTCCAACATAAATTCAAAGAAAAATTTATTCGGATCGTTAATAATGGGTGTTGTGTAATAACATAGTCCAATTCAAGGAGGCACTCATGTTTATATCCCTATAAGGAGAGAAAATACCTTGAAGATTCAAAATCAAGGAAATGGAAGAGGAATTACTTCACATAGTCAAGAGGTAGATGTCAAGGGTTCCATGACAACCACAAACAATAGGTAGATGTCCTTGTCAAGAGGTAGTTGTTGCTACTCACGCAAGTCAACAAATAAAATTTGCATACAAACACACAAAACAATAAGTCCATTTGTTAAAGAAAATTTGCATACAAACAAACTAGGAAGTGTACAAATTTGACAAGGACCAGGAAATGATTTGGAAAGAGAAAATGACTCAACTATGTAAAGATAAATAATGTATAAACATTGTGCATGGCAACAAACGTTCAAAAAATGATGAAATAAGGTAGCATCAAGTTAGTAAAGGAGACTAAAATTTCAAATTTATAAGATGGATCCAATAAAGAGTGAAGGAGATGAAGCACAAAATAATTAACAAAGAAATGAAGATGATGAAGAGGAGGAGGAAGAGAGAGAAGGCAAAAAGCAAGACAAGGAAATGATGTAAGAATTGGAAGATCTTTGGTAGAGACAAAGGTCACATTTTACAACACATTTTAGTGATGATAAGGAGTCATCTGAATGCAATATCTCAATTGGAATAGTAGACATGAGAATGTGATAAATATTGTGTGATAAGGTTTCAAGGGAACTTTTGATATGCATATGGAAGATCCAAGATTTAAAGTCCTACTGAAGGTATTACTTTCAATTAAGGAACCCGATTCACACTTTAGCACATAATATGAAGTGGTGAAAATAGAAGTTAATTAAATAAGGTTAACTAAAATGTAAGTTAGTCTAGCATTGTTGAAGCTAGCAACAAAGAAGACATAACACATTCTCTCAACTGACATAAATGTGGAGGCATTGCAAGTATATCTTTTCAATGAAAGAGGACAATTCAAAATAATAATATATGAAGTACAATGGTTGATTAAGTTGATTGAAATGTAGAGGTTGTAAGTATATAAAAGATGCAAGTGAAAAAAATCCAATTTAGAATCTTAGTGTCATAATTGGGTACTTGTTGCACACACCTTAGAGTTTAAAGATAATGTAGAAGACGTAACAACAAAGATAAATATCACTCACATAAAAATAAAATAAGTAAAAAAAATGTTTAAAAGATTTAAAAATGCACATGATTTTTTGGAGCCCTGAGTGAAAGATGATGAAGCCATACACAAAGAGTTGATAGTGTACTATTTGTGCACACCTTAAATATCACAAAAAAGTAGATTGAAGAATATGAAAAGAGAGTTTATGGACAATGTAGAAGAAGTAATAAATGAGATAAATGCCACTTACATAAAAGAAAAATAAACAGGATAAATAGTTGAAAGATTTAAAAATGCACATGATCTTGTAGAAGCTTAAGTGAAGGACGACAAAGCTATGCACAAAGAATTAATGGTGTACATTATGAAGAAAAAGACAAAATAGAGAAAATGAATAAGTTGGAAGGTTTAATTTAAAGTTAGATGAAATAGAAGCGCACTAGTTTATATTCGTTGTTTGAAGATTTTAAAAAGAACAATGGAAAATGACGAAGAAGTGTGATAAACAAGAAGTAAAACGATGTTCAATAACTATCAAGATAACTCACATGATGAGTATTTGGGAAATTAATATAGGATGTCCATGAGTTAAAGCCATAACTCAAGTCGATAATAGATTTATAAAGTTATAAGAAAACATGAAAGGTTGTACCATGTAAAATGATGTTAAATAAATACGACTGAATCAAGTACAAACTTGTCTGAATATAGGGAAAAAATGTGGAATGGGGAATGGTGAGACTTAATTATGTGTATAAGGATATAATAATTATAATGGATAAGTCTTATGATGTAGCTATGAGATGCATATAATCAAACACGGAATCCTACAATACGAATGATAGACAACATGTTCAAGGAAGGAGAAAAACAAGATAGATAGGATTCACAAGATGAAATATTAATGTGCAGGATGAGAAGCAAAATAGAAACAAAAAGCGTGAAGAAGCACGAGGAGGAATGATGATGTTAGGAATTGACACTTGTGTAACACCTCAGGGAAAAGAAGGTGCACATGATTAGGGATCGATCTATGAACCGTTAAACACATAAGGATGTAGTAGATGAATATTCTAAAAGGTTTTGAATATGACATGTCTAAACATAGTCGGAAATAGTTGAAAAAAGATGGACCGATGGAGTTGGCAAAGCAATGGATGGTATGGAGCAATGGGATGTAAGGAACCTATTTATAGACTCTTTGAACTATAATTTGACATATAATGTTTATGTTATATGGTTGTAGATGTAAAGTTAGAGCTCAAGGTGGAGATGCAAGATAGGATTTGAGATAGAGAAGATACATTTATTATTGATTATTGTTGTCTGAATGTGTATAATCTTTCAATAAAAATAAATGTAATTTGATGTAATGATATGTTTTCTGATGATTTGTTAGAGTTGTTGATTATGGATCATGAAATATATATGTTTTTGTGTTTTGATATATAATTTTATATTATTTATGATTTCAATGTATTATGTTCTGATTTATAAGTTGATGTATTTTTTTGTTGGTTTATATTTTATATTTATAATGGAGTGTTCGACGAGCTTTAACTATATTTTAGTTGAGTATTTAAATTTTTTATTTAAGTGATATTCCTAAGTAGTTTTTTTTTTTTTTTTCCCATAATTTAATTTATGCCAGACTATGGAAGAGAGCAAGCTAAAATAGAACAAAATCAGAATTATAATAGAATTGTTCTTGCCCCACCACATCTTGAAGCAATTTTGTAGTGTTTGAACCCAAACCATCTTATCCAAAATGAAGTGGGCATAGAGCTTAAAGACTGCCCTTATAGAATTTGTAGAAGTAGAAGAAGCCCATTGCATATCTGGAGGATAGAGTCTAAATTTCATCCATGAAACATGAAGTGAAAAAAAAACCCGTTAGAAATCATGACTAGAAAACATCAAATAAAAGAAAAGGCTCACACTTATGAGCATTCTCCAAGTAAATTTTTTTTTTAATTATTATTTTTAATTCTTTTAATATCAATAATAATTTCTTACCATATTAAGAAGCATTCTTACAATAATAATCAAAGTGGTGGTGGACTGTAATTTATCTGAGATGTATTTAACCAATTAAATAGTCAACCCAATAGCACAAGGATTAAAAAATACACTGCATTAATTTAAATGTTCACAACATCCCTTGCCTATTTTTATTGGAGTGCTTTACCCTTCGTTCTCATGCACTTGTGCCATTCTACCTGCCTTGTTTAGTGGTTATCCAACCTTTTCCTTTAACAACTATATCAATTCCCCTGTAAGGAAACAAACACATAATACATTACATTATATAGAGAAGGGTGTTTATATCCTTGATAAACCTTGACACCCGTCTATTGATCTTGAATCCTGCATCCTTCATCTCCATCTCCATCTCCACCCTACATAAATACAAGAATTTATTGCATGATTAGATTGAACTTGCATTTATAATTGTAAAGCTTACGAAAGAGCATTTATCGTGATTTTGGAGAATAGTAAATCCACATTGATCTTGATTTTATATTTTATTAGGTACACAAAAGTCTGTAGATGAATAGTAAGAAGACTTAAATGATGATAGGCATTGGATTCCATCGAAGATGATAATTAGAAAAAATAAAATCGAAATTTTAAATAATTATAATGAATATAATTTAATTATGAATTATTAATAATTTAATACTCCTATAATTCATATTGTTTGAAAAATATGTTCATACAAAAATTTTAGTCAAAGTTTCAAATCACTTTGGTGATTCAGCGTAAAGATATAAATATTCAATTTGAAATATTGTTTCAAAATTAAAACATTAATTCAAATAAATAACCATATGATTTTATAATTACTAAAATTAAATTATGAATATTTAAAATACAATTAAATGTTTCCTAAAATAAATATTAAATAATCTCATATTACCTTCTAAACTGTCAAAAAGTACTTAACATCATATACCATTAAAGAAAACTTTGAGATAACTATTTAACATTCTTGTTTATTCCATTTTTGGTCAGAATTTTTAACATTCATACGGATGGATTGGTGGATAGAATTGTGTTTATGGTCTCATGGATTCGCGGAGGTGATATTTCTTCCAGAGACTGTAGCTAGTAAGTGCTGTGACACCGAGCCAGCATTGAGCATTGCAGTTCCCGTTGCCACAGTATGCTGGACCGGTCCCGCACCAGTTGTACTTGCTACAGCATCGTCCATTGTTGCACCAGAAGTTTCCAGCAGGACTGCATGTTGGATCCGCCATCACCATCCTCATCACCGTAAACATTAACATTACTAACACTGTCACGCTTAACTTGTACTAACGAGGAACATTCTTAATTATTATAAGTTTTTATTATACCTGCATTGAAAGCAAAACAAAACTAAAAAGCCTAATCAAATATCAATACTCATATACCATGCAAAATCCTGTAAGAAGCACAGACAACACTGCTTTCTCGTTGTTTCAATGCTGGATTGCCAATGTCAAGGGTAATGAAGATGAACCATATTTATAGCAACCAAGAGACGCTCAGTGAGATATATTAATAATAATCTTATATAATTTTCATAATATAATTGCATTTAGCAACCACTTCATCCATTGAAAAGTCTATAGCACTGGTTTGTTTTTAACTCATTTAGGATGATTTCCTAGATTATTCATTATCATATGCTAACTATTTATATATAACAAACAATGTTTTACTCGAAATCTAAACCAAACTAAACATACCTCATAGTACGATCTAGTGAATAATGTTTCTATTTTATATATGGACCGTACTATTCTCTTAACTAAGATACTTATTTTTTAATTTAAAAGCTGAGGAATGATCTTGACAGGGTTTTAAATTTTAATTGCATTTAACAACTACCGTACATTTTGATTGCCTTTTCTCTAGAAAATGAATCCCCATTTTAAACATCTATGTTGCAGATTTTGCAAAAGGCAAACTGCATTTATTGGATAACAATACCTGTCAAAAATTGGTTCAATGTGAACCAAAACAGATTTTACGGTATCTTTAACAGTACCATTCTTAATGCTATGAATACAAGTAGGGAGACTATAGACATTAAATAGATGTTACAAATGTTATTTTCTATCGTGAGTTGAAAGTGACCTTCCATATTAAGGTGGTGTAGAGACTGAAAAATGGTCCTTACCATTTATTATTTAATAATTTAAGGAAATCATGAGAGTATTTAGTTTTTGAAAAAAAATGGGTATTAGTTGTAGGATTGAAGTTTATTGTTACAATACTAATGATAATAGGTAAGCCAATGAAATCGGCGCATGGAGAGTTGAGACATAAACAAAAACCAAAGAATTCGATATATATATATATATATATATAAACAAGGTTATATGCAATGATATATATCAATATATCATTTATGGGGTTTGTGTATGCACTCGGAAGTCCTTAGAATTTCAGTTACATAATCAGCGTCTTAGCATTACTTTCTATTAATATAGTCAACAAAAATGGAATCATAAAAACAAACGATTTACTTGATAACACAGAAAAAACTTCAATAAGACAAAAAGACAACAAACATCTATATGTTTTTCAAGCACCATTTGTTCTCCAATCTATCACGGCTGCTATTAAAACCAGATAAACCTTCCACTATTTTCTCCTCCATCTTTCCATCTTCCTAACTCCCTTTGTCCGTCGTCCAAACTCCCATCCCTTCGATCCACTTTCCCCATACCCCCTTCAATTTCACATTGATTGGGAGGAGAGAGAAAAACTTATGTATCCCAAGCCAAATCCCCTGTGAACCTTCTATTAATGGCACATTTGGAAGACTCAGTGTTTAACCAACGACTGACCAATAGAAAAAGAGATTAGGGCTTAACCTTCATGTTTAAACATAACTCCATGGATTAACATTATAGTCTCTACTATCCTTGTCACCTGCCTTATAAAATGGTGATTAGCATGATGGTAATCGACATAAGTTGATTAAATAAAAGACATAAACCTTTAAAAATAAACCATGTAACACCAAGTTGATGCCACAACAAAACCCAAGAAAATTAAATGGCATGCCATTACCTTCAAATAAGGGGGTTACAGGGTCAAAGGGTTAGACCAAGGTAGTAGGGTGACAAGGGTTCCCAAGGGTCAATGAAGAGATACGGTAATGAATCATAAGCCTACATGGAAGAAAAGGAATGGATTTGAACGTAATAAATAAAGATTGCGGTCATAAAACATATAATGGAAATAATAATGATAAATAACAATAAATAATGACATCAGACAAAGCACAAGAATAACAAGTACAAGGACCACAACTGATAATCAAAATAACCAACCAAGATGTTTGAAGGACAAAAAAATCCAAGTATACCTATCAGACATACCGATGTGATCAAAATTCATTCGTTTCCAAGAGTATAGCCTCCAACATCTACCTAGCTCATAGATAAAACCTGTAACCACCAAAAAGGAACATCAATCATGTCATGTTGATAATTGATAAATTAATACAGATTGGTAACATTATCAACTACAGTAATAAGTCTGTGAAATATATAAGTACAGATTTTAACATGTAACCTAATACTGATGTAACTAGTACCACATAATCTAACTAATAATAGTCAATAACTAGTTTAACAACATAATATCAATGTCATAATAGGAGAATAGATTCTAAAAATGTAGAATCATCACATCCTCCCCCTTTTGGAAGGGAGCCATCCTGACACCTTAATGAAAAAGCCATGCATAATGTTGCTTAAAAAAATGAGTCTCTTCCAAAGTAGCACTCCTTTTGCTTAGAAGGTCTCATTGTACCAAAACTTATTGTATATCTCTATTATGCATCTTAACACTACAATGGTCTAGGATTCTCACTGGTTCAAACTAGATCTTTTCCTCTTCTGTGACCTATAAATGAGTCCAATCCAAAAAATTAGATGGATCATGTATATAATTTCTTTGCAAAGCAACCTGAAAAACATCATGAATCCTTGAAATAGAAGGAGGAAGTGTCAGTCAGTAAGTAATAGGGCTTATCTTTTCCACTATGTCAAAAGGCTCGACAAGATGTGGTGCTAACTTGAAAGCCTTGTCAAACTTAATATAAATTTTATGTGGTCTAATGAGCATAAAAACTTTGTCTCCCACACTAAATTCATGCAGGGTTCTGTTTTGATCTACACAACTCTTTTGCCTGTCAGAAGCTATTTTCAAATTCCACCTTATTAATTTCATCTACCTATCGTATTCCAGTAGTAAATCAAGTCTAGTAATAACTCTATTTTCTAATTTATCCTAACCAAGAGGTGTTTTACACTTATGTCCATATAAAGCTTCAAATGGAACATCTTAATAACTGAATGATAAGAGTTATTATATGCATATTTAACAATATGGAGGTAGTTCTTCCATTTTGTTTACTGATCCATTACGTACATTTGCATCATATCTTCAACCACCTGGTTGAGTCATTCTGTTTGTCCATCCATTTTTGGATGATATTAAAAACTTAAATTTAGCTTTGTTCCAAAGGCTACAATTAAAATGCACCAAAATCTTGAAGTAAATAACTTGTCTCGATCTGATATGATCACTGCAGGTATACCGTGGAGTCTAACCACTTCCTTAATAAAGCATTCCACAAATACAAAAGCATCATCTATTAAGTTTTTAGAAATAAAATGGCCAACTTTAGTGGCTTTATCAATCACCACCAAGATTGTATCATACTTTTTATGTGATTTTGGTAGCCCTGCAATAAAATCAAGTGAGACTACAACCCACTTATCTCTTAAAATATCATGAGGGTACAACAATCCTCTTAAATGACAATGCTTAGCTTTGACCTATTGGCATTCCAATCATTTTTTATAATTTTAGTGACATCTTGCTTTATTTCAGGGCAAAAATAGAGCTTCTTCAGCTCATGCATCATTTTTTTAACCCCTAAATGAGCATAATAAGGTATTATATGTACTTCATTAAGTAAAAATTTCTCAAGTCATCCAAACCAAATAAATAAATTATGGATTTATGCCTTATCAGGCCATCGATTACAAGATAAAATTAAACAAATATTTTTGTTATAGGCTCGTTATCCAAACCTGCTCTTACATCATGGCAGAATACATTAACAAGTTGTTATTCTAAAAATAAAACTTCTCTTATAATATCAACAAGGCATAAAAGTACGTGTGTCTGTTGAGTGTATCAGTCACATGATTCTCCTTATATTTGACATATGATATGTCCATGTCAAAATTACTAAAAAATTTAGAATCCTATGCTGACATGCATTTAAATCTTCTTGAAAGAATAAGTACTCAAGACTTCGGTGATCAGATTTCACCTTGAAAAGCTTTCCCATCAAGAAATGTTTTTATTGTTTGAGTGCATGAATAATGACAACAAGCTCTATGTCATGTGTAGGATAGTTCTTTTTATGAACTTTCATTTTTTGTGACTCATAAGCCATAACCTTTCCTTCTTGGGTCAAGATGCCTCTATAGCCTTCTTTGGAAGCATTAACCCAAACTTCAAAGTTATTTTTTGGGTATAGTATGATAATAATATGTGCTACTTTAAGTATATCTTTCAACTTATAAAATTTTTCCTCATACGAAGGGATCCATACAAACTTCTTTCATTTGCACTATAAGAAAGTGATGGGACAGGCCACACTAGAAAAATTCTCAATAAAACACCAGTAATAAACAACCAAACCCATGAAGCTATGCACTTCATATATCTTAGAAGGAATAGGCCAATCTTGAATATCTTTGATCTTAATGGGGTCAACATCAATGCCTTCTTTATAAATAATATGTCCCATGTAATGAATTTCAAATTCATAGAATGCACATTTGGATAATATTTCATATAGCTTATGTTATCTTAGTCTTTGCAATACTCGATGGAGGTGTTGGTCATGTTGAAACTCATTTTTATAATAAATAAGAATGTCATCTAAAAAACCTAGAACAAATTTATCAAAAAAGTCTCTAAATATGTTGTTCATAAGATTCATGAATGTTTTAGGTGCATTGGTCAAGGTGAAAATTAGAACTGTGAATGCATAGTGTCCATAATGAGTTATAAAATTAGTTTTACATATGTCCTCTTCCTTGATTCTCAGCTAATAGCAACCTGATCTTAAGTCTATCTTTGAAAATACTACAACACCCTTCATTTGGTTAAATAAGTAATCAATTCTCAGTAAGATTAACGGTATTTTATTGTTACCTTATTTAGCATGTGGTAATCAATACAAAGCCTCAATGTACCATCTTTATTCTTCATAAATACCAATAGAACACTCTAAGGAGACACAATTGGTCAAATGCTTATGCTGTCCCAAAATTCTTACAATTGAACTTTTAACTCTTGTAGATCAGTGACATTCATGTGGTAAGGTTCTTTAGAAATAGGGACAGATCTGGGTATGATGTCAATAGAGAAGTCAAATTCTCACTTGGGTGGTAAACTAGGTAGCTTCTCCAAATAATTATCTATAAACTCCCTGAAAATAGGAAAATGTGCATGAAACAAATCTTGTTCATTGGATATTTCTTGCAGTTGGACTGCATAGAGCTTACAACCCTTCCTAACAACTCTTTTTAGCTATAAGGTTTAAAGTGTTTTTCATCTCATGGACCCTCACATGCATTATAATTCTAAAATTTGGCCAAGGTCATTGGTACATTGCACTCTTTTTCCCACATAATCAATCATCGCTTGATGTTCATGCAGCCAATTCATCCCAAGGATGAGATCATAAGACCCTAGAGGTGTGAGAAAAATATTCACCCTAGTTTTAAAAACACCAAGATCTAATTTTGTTTATTCCAAGCACTCAAGAATAGGCACATTCTTGCCAATATTGAATTAAACTTCCCAATCATCTCTTATCAATATGAGTTTAATAGTACATTGCTTAGAAACAAAAGGAGAAATAAAGCAATCTATTTCACAAAAATCAATCAAGATATTCAAATAAAGACCATTAATTATACCTCAGGAATTAGTTGGACTGCCATGTAAGTTAGCATTACAATTATCAATTATAGCATATACTCTATGATTCATTGCATGGCTTGATTTCAGTTTAGGACAGTCCTTTTTATAGTGGCTATCACCATATTCCCATCAAATAATCGATCTAGAAGATGCTACTGGAACAATATTAGCACCCATGGCAGGTCCACATTGGTTGTTTTGATGTTGTTCTTTATTGTAAAATCTATATTTAGAAGATCCATGGGACTTGAAATTCCTATTTTGATTAGAAAACGTACTAAAATTTTTATTACCTCTTAAAAATCTATGGTTGTGATCAATTTTTCTAAAGTTCTTGTTTATGGGAGAAAGGTTGTTTACTTTAGATTGCTTCCTACTTGACTTGAACTCTTATCTTTCCTTTTGGTGAGACTTCTCTTTTTCTTCAAACCTATAGGCTGATTCAATTGCTACAGTCAAAGTCCTTAGGTTTTTCATGTTAACATCATGCATCAATGTTTCTTTAAGTCCAAGTTTGAAATTAGTAATCTTGGTTTATTCATCATGCTTGTAGTTTACATGATGCATTAAATTTAAAACTTGTTCTCATACTTGACAACATACATGTTATCTTCCTTCAAGAGCTGAAAAATGATAATTTTATACTCCGTATAGTTTGCATTTAGACACATTTTATGAGACTAAGTCTCAAATATATACTATGATAGGTTTAAAGGTTGATATCCTTCAATAACACAAAGGTGTTTCCACCATAAAGATGAAAGTCCTACTATCTGATAGGATACTACTCTAGCTTTCACATTGAAAGACATATTATGTAGACTAAAGTACTTTTGTAAGTGTACCAACCATGCCTCATCTACATCACCCAACTCCTCACTTAAAAAGTTAAGCAGTAGAAGATTCTTCAGTTATTTGATGATTGGGTCAATAGTGGTCAAAGGTAGTTCTTGAATTGTAGGACCTTCCATTTATCTCATTTCCAATCTAGGTACTTAGGATATCCCTTCAAGATTATTCAATATTTTTTCTTTGTTATCAATTTTTCCTTTCAAGGTGTTAAGGGATATCAAGAATCCATCGAGAATCCCCTCATACTTATTGATTAGATTCCCACTAACTACTTCAACATTAGCTACCTTGATATTACTATTATTATTATTATTCATAGGCAGCTCTTCTCGATTGTGAATGGGGGTAAAACCATGATGACCCCTTCCTCATCCTCTACCTCTACCCCTAGTTAGGTTGACATTAAAAGGATTCCTACGGATGTTTCCTTTGCTTGATCATGTTTTAACCATCCTAAAAAATTACAAGTGATAACTTAGAAGATTATAATTTGGTACAAAGAATACTCCTTCCCAGAGTTCTCTAGAGTAGAAAACACTCTGATACCAGGTGAAACAACCCAAAAAAATTTAGAATTGTATATCAAAGTACATTTTGGATGCATGTTAGGTCCACTTATTTTGCATGCTAATATAATGATAAACATTTAGCGCACTTACATATGCCCAACTAAAATTGAATGAGGTGAACTACAACAATTACCTAGAGGTAAACACATATAAAAAGTGCTATGAAAAAGTGTGTTATTGTATCATAAGGATTGTTGTGTTTGGGGTGTATCGATGTATGCATACATGGAGAAGACTTTAGCACCATATGTGGCACTCATATTTCCACATAGGAAAATTTCTAGGTCTTTAACCCTAGGTAAATACCTCACTCTCTTAAATGGATTTTAGTCCCACTTAATAATAGTTAAGTTAAAGGATTAGTTTAACCATGAAAGATAACTTTATTTCCCTAACTTATCATGCAATTTAATCATAAGTTTATATTAAAATACATGTTACATAATTCAGATAAGTGTCATAATCAACAACTAGAAACAATTTAACACTTGAATTTTTTTAAATATTCATGTAGTAGAATATATTAAAGCAAATATAAAATGCAAGGTTCTTTAGTGCTATCAGCTGAAGTTATAATACCTTACAGTTTTTAGGATCACTTCACTATTTGTATAATTATTTCATGCATTATTCTCTTATAAATGTAGAAGCTATTACTAGAATAACGATTAAAGATATAGTTATAATCAACATCATTATTAAATAAGCAGTCATGAAACAAAAATATATAACCATTTAGATTGGCATAGCCAATGCGATATAAAGAAGAGTCCAAGACATTTAATCAATTAAATATAAACTATCTATTTCTTGTAAGAGAAGTAACTTATGTAATTACTTAATAACGAAGCCAATTCAAATAGCTAATTAAGAAAGATTTCACTTTTTTCATATAATATTCCATAATCACATAATAAATGAATGCCTAAGTATATCATTGTGTTAGAAATAAATTTATGGTCTAGCTAGACTATACAAAATCAATAAGTATTCAACAACATTGTTCAAGCAAATAATTAAAAATCATCAAGCAAATAAAATTCATCTAAGTTTCAAAATGAGTAGAACCCAAATAAAATATTCTACTTAAGGAGTTTTTATAAATTCTTCTATTGGGCAGTCAAGGTAGAAAAGGTAAGTTCATTTGTCAACTAAGTCTCATTAAATATAATAGATTGACATAATAACTTGCTTATCATCTTCATAAGATATTATTATAATTTATTTCAAGTTTATTTACTTAACCAAATGAATAATCTATGTAAAAGTATTATACATGCCTATTATTAAATCATAAGATTTAACTAACTATTATTTTGTTTACTATTAAAATTTCAAGTTACACATATACATGTCTTAAGAGATAATATTTTGGAATGCATACCTTGAGATAATATCTTGAATACATACCTTGCATGTAACCAAGTATGTCTAAAATGCATGATAGACGAAAGGATTTGGTTTGTTATTTTTATGAAGCAATTACCAAAGTTTATGCATTGTTGAATTGATTAAGAGATACATATATATCTATCTATTTATATCCATAAATCGATAAGACAAATTACATATTAACTTAGTCAATGGGAGTTAACAACATGATTTATATCCAATTTCCTATATAATCTATTCATTTTAATTTTAATAGATTTTTCAGAATTAAGAACTAGAGTAAAACATCTAAGTCACAAATTAGTATTCATAGATTATGTTTATTTGCATCAATAATTAATTAAGACTATATATATATATATATATATATATATATATATATATATATATATATATATATCAAAACTAAATTCAACTTGGTTATAATTAACATTTAAAATGTTAAATTAATATGAGATTAAAAATAGAACTAATGATTCGATGTGCATATAGTGTATTAATTTATATCCACTTTACCTCATATAATGATCAACTATCCATTTAAATAAACAATCCACTCATAACGCAAGTTAGTAGTTGACTTGATTAATAATAAGGATTGTATACTAACTAATTCCATGCCAATGTTAACAACTATATCAAGCAATAAAATACCATCTAACGTAATATCGATACTAAAAAAATAAATCAATAATTAATCAAACCCAAATTTAATTATTACTATCTCTGATACATGAGTGCGAAGTCATTGAGGTATGTAGTTGAACATGGATGAACTAATTAGGATAAACCTACCCAACCAACTTATGATCCCAATCATCGGTATCCCTTACCACCCCACCATTAGCATGATAGTGGTTGCAGTAATCATGAACATGAAATGAATTCTGAGCAAATTAGTTTCCATACTAAAAGACATAAAAGAATATATGAAACACAATTATATCATTTTGAGGTGAGATGGGAGTTGTCAATTCATCTGTAGTATAGATCAGGAGTGGGGAAGGTTAATATCAGCTATCAATGATATAGAATGGATTAAATTTAATCCACTGTATATCCTTTAAATTATCCCAATTGAATCCCCATCCAAATTGTAGCAAGCCTTAACCATTCATACCCCTAAATTATTTAGGTCTAGTCTAGGAATAATAATCAACACATTCCAAAAACACCCAAGTAAAAACAATGACATAATAGAATATAACTCAATCACAAATATTTATTATATATAACGTAAAATCAAATAGACATGCCTTCAAGAGCAACAGGTTCAATAATTTTCATACATGACCCATTTGATTCCAAACATAAATCAACATAGTCAAAATATCAAAAGACACCATCAATAATATATTCATACTATCATAAGACCCAGTGGTCATAACTCAAGGGAGCTTAATGCATACATACGCAATCATAGTTAACGCACATCTATGTAAATATACTATAGCATCAGTGTAAAGATCAATAGAGTTTATAAAAATGAGGTAGCCATAAAATGAACAATCATGGTCATCAAACAAAATGATAAAATCATAAACCAAAATAGTAAATATCATAACCCAATCGAAATAATTACCAGGGTCAGAACTTAAGACCACGGTGATGCATGCATCATCAAATCATACATCTTAGTATAAATATTATAACATATTCACCTAAGTCAAATATGACTCAAAGTCACAAATCATATATACATATGCATGTACAGTTCAACCCCCAAGTGAAATAATTACTACATTCAACCCATGATATATGAAATATTCAAAACCCAATTGAAAACATAACTTCGATTGGAAGAAAAAATATCAACCAAGAAAAATGAATTGCCAATGATTATAGATGGCAAGCAACTTGATTCCCATTTTAAGTCACAAACAAAATATCACACAGTCATAATATAAGCTAAAAATAAATCCTTAACAATTCAAGTATAACATAGTCGATGGTTAAAATGGGTCATGACATACCATAGATTGTAGCCATATATAACGAAGAGACCTAATTGAATTTAAGGCCTTGGACCATTCATACCATTTAAGCATAGTCTCAACTCCAAATTTTAACAACTCAAAAAAACCTATATGCATATAAAGTTACCTCACAATCTAACATAAAACCATAGTATGATAAAATCAAGAAACAAAATGATATATCAAATGCAGCTTGATAATAGAAACTCGACTAATATAATCTTCAAGCCTTAACCTAAATAATGTAAGAAAAGGTTATCAAAAGATAATGATGACAAGGTGGTCCAATAATTTTAAGGTTATAGCCTTTACATAGACAAGTATAAAATATTCCATAGTCACCTATAACTCTTGTTTTCAACCAAATATATCACAGTCAAAGATAAAACCATTCAACCTTAGGTAAATGTTTGAGCCACCCAACATAAAGTAGGTTACATAGTCTCAGTTTTGACAGAGTCATTCACCATTAGAACATAGTTGCTATTCGAAATAGAACATAGTCACCTTCATATAAAAACATGTCAATATCCATTACAATTTCATATGCACCCAAAAGTCCTAAGACTTCCGACTGCATAAACAACCTCTTAACATCATTTTCCATTAACACAGTCAATAAAAATGCAACCAAAAAACCAAATGAATTAATTGATAATGCAAAAAAAAATCCAATAAGCCAAAAGGACAAAAAATGTTTGTATCTTTTTGTTGGCTATTTTTGGCCCACATACAGTCTCTAGAGGTCCTGGTGTAGAGAAAGAATTATCACATGGTTTGAGTAGATTTTTGGATGGAATAAGTGGTCCCAAGGTCTCATGTTGTTCATAAAGCTTTTTAAACACTTTAATATTTATTAAAATGTATTTTCTCAATCTTTGAAGGACAAGTCTACAAAGCAAAGAGAAGGAAATGAGGAAGTTCTCATGGTGGCCAAAGTAGTTAAAGGTCATGGAACAAGTCTGCAAAAGTTTCATTTTTTCATTATTCATTCAAGCCTTCAAAGTTAAAACAAAAGTTCAAACACAAATTTAGAATATCGGAAGGTTAAAAAGCTAAGTGGAAAACCTTTTATTTAGCTAAGTCCTTACTTGGCATATTGTTTCAGGATCTTATTTGGCTAAGTTCAACTATTATGGGTCTTTTTATTTGGCTAAGTATTAATATTTTGGGCCAAGTGCTAATATTTCCTTTGGGCTAATGGTTTCCTATTTTTTTTGGCTATGTGTTGGAAATTGTTTCAAACATTTTGTCTAAAACAAATTTCCTAAAGTACAAATTTTTTTGGACATTTTGTCTGCATCAAAAGGCCAAGTATAATTGTGTTAGGAAAATTATCCAAGACAATTTTATTAAGGACTAAGTTATTTTAGACATTTTTTCCACAACAAATTTCCTGAATGCAAAAGTATCAAAGACCTAATTCTTTTGAGGAAAGTGGTCAAAAAACAAACCCATAGATAAAAATCCTGAAGACATAATTGCATCAACCTTGTCTCAAGAAAATTGTTCCAATAGAGTGACATTTGTGCATGTGTCAAAGTTCAAGGTCAGGGTTCATTCATTTGGGTCCAAAGATTGAAAATCTTGTAGACATCATTGACAGTCACGTGGACATCGAATGATAGGTGTATAGATGTCAAATTAAGGCTATGGGAAATAACCACTAGATTTTAAATATCTGATTGATGATTATGCAAATGTCAAATACGTTCATGCAAGTATTAAATACATGCACACATACATCAAAGTAAAGCCTCATAAAATGATCTTTTGGGTTCAAAATTTGCAAAATATCTCTAGAATGAATGTGTGAGTACTAAGTGGTATGATATCAAAAGCAGGAATTAGATCTAAGGGTGAGCAAGAAAAGATAGAGTCAGTGGGTCTCAATAATATCAATGGCTCACATTTATTCACACAAAGGAAATCAATGGTATGCATTAGGTTAAAGTGTCAAAATTCTTAATGATAAATGTGAGACCACCATGTGGCATAAGAGTGGAAGTAGATAGACTGAAAGTAGGATCCTAAGAAGAGATGCAAGGCTACCAAGTGGCACCAACTCAGATTAAGTTGACAAGTCAAGGGAAAATATAGGAATCGAGGGTATTCATACAAAGAAGATTGATGATGAGCAAGGATTAGAGAGGTCAAAAAGCCAATAATGTTCAAATCAAATGTGAGGCTACCGAGTGTCTTAATTTAGTCAGTGAGCCCAAAGACCTTCTAACAAGGGTCGAAGAGGTAGTTTTTGACCAAGGTAGATAGATATATAGTGAACCAAGTTCAAATAAAATTTGGGTTGAGTCAGGATGAACATTTTAAGGATGGTATGGTATCATTAAATCTTTGTAAAGATAGAAAAGGTCTTTTAAACCTAGTATAGATCAAATGTCAATAAATTTTTGATAAAAAAGGACAAGGCACTAAGTAGAATGTTATATATATTAAAACTATGGGAAAACCAATAGTTTGGATTGGTTTTCAAATATAGTGGACCTAGGTTTAGTTTCCAATGCAAAGGTAGATATTTGTGATTATGAATAAATAACTCATCCTTCGACATGGCCATTATCTCAATAAACCACTGCTCAAAGAACACATGACATGGCTCTATCAGATTCAATTATGGGGATTTTGTCCTCATCATGAATATAAGTGGAAGATGGCATGGTAAGTGGCATGTTAAATCAAATCAAAGGGATCTTGTGGTTAGAGAAGCAATTTTAAGCATTCAATTCTTTTATGAAGCATTTAAGGGTTTCTTTTCATAGCAAGGCCATGACTAATCATGCAAAACTAATTTTTACCTTTAAGTGTCTATATTTTAACCTATGAAAAGATCTCAAATATTATTTGAGCTAATTTTGGCTAACTAATTGATGATGGACTAGGCTTGATTGGACCAAACAAATGGTGGAGCATCCCTTGATAGGTGGTAGATCATTTATTGTCCTCAAATAATGTGTTCCCTCTTTTCTCTTCTCTCTTCTCTTTTCTCCCTTTTATCTATATTACCCATTATATCCATTGGATATTGCTCTTTCTTATATTTTGGATTCTAATAAGGACTCTTTGATCTTAGAGATCAGGAAACTCTCTAAGATATTGTAAAATATTCTCATCTTGATTAGGCTTAACCCTGTCAAACATTTGTAAGAACAACCTCTTGATGAAAATAAAGACTTTCTTTACCTCTCTTTTGCCTTGGATCTATGTCTATTGAGCTTTACACTATGGTATTGTGTGATGTAAAATCTTCCTCATCCATGGTCCTCCCTTTTTATCTCTATTAGGGTGTTTTAAAGTTGTTTGTAAGTCTAGATTTATGTTCTTCTACTATTTATAAATGTTGAGTATGAGTTTGTAGAATTCCTCTTTGACTTTGTCCCTTGATATTTGAACCCCTTCTATGAAACACTTATGCAGTCAGCTGGATCTTGAGATTGTGTGAGCTAGCATTGTCTTCTACAAATATAGTGTGAATTTGAGCTTATGTGAGTATTCCATTTTTATTTGGTGCATCACCTTTTAGCCTTCTTATGATCCCTTATCCTCTTTCTAACCCTTTTCCCTATGAAGCATTAGTTTATCATTAGTTTTAGGTGATCATCAAAGAGTAAGCTAGCCTTATTGAGAGGTTTAACCCCACTATAGGTGAACCACAACCTAGGGTTGTTCCCATAGTTTTGTTCAATTGGAAGGGAGCTTGAATAATTCCCTCTAAGGGTGTAAATTTGACCAATAATAGTTTTGGCACACTCGATGGGACCAAGGTCTACGAGAGTGGAATATTTTTTAGTGTGTCTTTCCTGTAATCAACTTTTAGAAGTAAGCAAGTTAGCACCAATGGCAACTTCAAATCAACATATGTCAGTATAAGCAACCTAAGTGCCTAATCACCATCATTTGGTATGTATCATAACCCACTTGATCGAGATGCATGGTCTTTCATTCCCTATCCTTCATATCAAGTTAGAAATGTTCATGGATTCAACCCAAGTGGCCCTCAAGATCTAATATATCAACCTTGTCATAAATTGTCACTCTAGTCTATTAGGTGAATATTTTCTCAGTCAGTAGTCTGATTGAGCAAAATAGGTCTTATCATCAACAACAAAGGAGATTGGTCAGCTTAGTGTGCAGGTTTACTACATCAAAGGTAGACAAATCTCTCCTCTCATCAAGGGGAGGTTCCCTATAAACATGCAAGGGCTATATATACTATATAAATAAGCAAAAAGTAACACTCAGGGGTAGGATACACCATCCATCTCTCTTCATTTAGAGATGATGTTAAAAAATAGAGGAGAAAATCCTAGTGAGAACACTGAAGGCACTTCTCTTCTTTTAGAAGTGTTCTTGCAGGAAACAACAGGATTTTCTTTTAGGTATGACAAGAAACTGGTAACACAAGCACAGTAACCAATAGGATGAAATAGAACACAAAGTTTCCACCTCAACTTCCAAAAGATTATAACACAAAGGATAATGAGGGCACAAAGTCATCAAAGAATCCTCAACACAGAAAGAAAAGAAAACACACACTAAAAATGAATGTGAAAGCGCAAAGTCTTTCCCATAGTTGGTATTAAGACACCTTCCTTACTACTTTCTCTAATTCTGCTTGCCAAATTAAAATGGATGAGAACACATTCAGAAGACAGACATAAGAATAGTCTCCTAAAATTATAAAAGCCAAAACAACACAAAGTCTGCAAACAACTTGCTTTCTCATTCAGATAAAATGAAATGAAATTACAATCTGAGCTCAAAGTCTCAATATTCTTCTTTCAACTGGGCAGAGTTTCACTCTTATAAAAATGAAAAGTCTCTCTTCATAATGAGAGAAATTAAAATATATAGCACTTCCAAGAAAGACTTGGGAGCTTTTTTGTATGGGACGGCCCATGCTGCAGTCAACGTCTTCAATGGGCCTTCAATTCTATCTAGAGGGACCATGCTGGGAATATCACACTACCTTAACTATGGCATGTCCATTCGTCTAATATATCTCTTCCTTGGTATGGATTGTCTGGTCCTTTTATCGATGTCTACGTAGCTGTCGAATTCACCATTACTTGATAGAATAAAAATAGGCTTGCATCCTTGATTTGGTGTGCTCAGAAGTCTACTTGATCCACTGTTTCACCAACTAGAAATAACTCTTTTGAAGATATTTCTAGTCCTTTGGTCTCGCTCCTCTCTCCCCTGTATCAATTTGAGTCTTTGGGCTCTCTTTTAAACTAGTCGCTTGGTTCTCCATTTAATTTTTGTGCTCTATTTGAATTTCCATAGATATTCCCTCACTTTAAATTTGACATTCGTGAGGCCATCAATGCTTGCTAGCTGCTTGAACCATGTTGAACATTGAACCTATGAACCATTTTAAAGTTCATTGGTTCATCAATTCATCGGTTCATTATGTCTATTTTGGTCCATCACTTCCCTGATTAAGCGCTTCTTTGCTCTTTGGTTGAACCATCACTTTAATTGAACTTGCCTTTGGAATCGTCCATGTTTCTTCTTTGTCTTTTCTAGCCCTTCTTGTCTAAGTCTTTGGGGGGTCCTTTCTACATCTTTGACAAGTTGCAAGTTTTGTTGTTATGAAACTCATTAGAAACTTACAAAAAATAGGATCCATGACACGTCTTGCCCGAGCAACTTCAAAAGGGGAACACAGATGCAAACACTTGTCACATTTCACTGAGTCATAATAGGACACGTGACATATTCCACTTAACTAATAGAAGCTTTAGAAACCTTTTGAAAGTCCTACAGAAGATGACACGTGGTGGCTTCCACTCTACTTTATAATGGAGATGTGGTGGGTTCTGTTACACTTTATCTTTTCAGTTAGGCTTTTCCTTCACTTTCAGTTAGGATTTCTTCTTAGGTGAATTCCTTTAGACAAAATGTTTGAAGGAATTCCTTCAAATAATTTTTCCAAAGGACTCTACCTTTCCTTTTGCCTTGTTCATTTTTTTTAAGGAGTTCACTTTGTCTATTTTTTCTCGCTACCCTCCATAAGGGCACTTTCTCCTTTGGTTTTGGGGCAGCCCCTTAAACTTACCGATTGAACCAAACGATTGAACCAACTTTGGTTCTACAGTTCAATGGTTCAATCAGTTCATTCTTTTTATTTGGCTAAGTCCTTTTGATCTTTTTGAACCAAACATGTTGAACCATTTGGTCATTGAACTTGTTGAACCATTGAACCCATTGAACCTTTGAACCAAAGTGGTTCAATGGTTCAACAGTTCAATGGTTCAAGACTTCTTATCTTTGATAAGTGTTTTGAAGCCATTGAACCTTGAAGCGATTGAACTTTAAACCTTGACAAATGCGCTTAACTCTTGCTAATGACATTGAACCTTTGAACCCATTGAAATTGTTGAACAAAAATCGTTCAAGGTTTAATGGTTCAATGGTTTAATCCTTGCTTAGAAGCTTGCCAATGGACATTTTGGTTGAACCTTATCATTGAACCAGCCTTGAAATTGCCTAAGTGTTGAGATCTTGCTTCTTTCCTGCAGAGTTCATAGAAACCAACCTATGAAGCCTGTAGAACTTGGCCTGTAGACTCCATAGATTCAAGCGTGAAGAGTTTGGAGATTCAAGCCTGTAGAGTCCGTAGATTTTTGAGAAAGCTTTGAAAAATGAAGAACCTTAATGCTCCAAAAAAAATTGAAATGGGAAGAGAGGATTTTGGTCTGTAGGACCAAAATAGTTCAAATGTTGCCCCAAAAATGAGTGATATTTTTGGGGGACAACAACTGGCTCCAGTTGGGGAAATTCCTTCAATTGAAAACTTGAAACAACTGAGGAGAGTAGAAACCATAATCTCTAGTGATTTGAAGTGTGCCATTGGGCTATAGAGTCATGCTACCGAAAAAGAAAGGTTCCAAAAATGAAAATGAACAACACAATAGAAAAAAAACTATAAAAATATACAAAGGTACAAGTGAACTTATCTACTACTTCAAGAATTGAAGTACTTCAGATGCTGCCCCCTGAGAGGCAGTGAAAATGGTGCTTTGTCCTGATAAACTAGCAAGAAGCCATTTTCTCCCCAGAATCAGTGATGGGTGAATGGAACTCTCCACCAGGAAAGCAATTTTTTGTGTCTTCCCTTTGGTTTTCTCCTCTTACCTCATAGCAAGACTTGAATTTTAATCTAAAAACCATAAATTTTTGCTCTCTTGGCAAAGAGTTCTTTTCATTGATTTTGGTGCACAACGACATGGTCCATTACCATAATTGGTTGCTCTTCTGGTTCAATCCAGTATATGATTTGATTATTCCCATTCAACACCTGCCAATGATTGGCACTATCAAGCATACTTGGTGTTGTTCTATCTGAACCAATTCCTATATCTTCACCCATAGGATTTTCATCTGCTGAAACATGAATGTCTTTAGTAAATACAAAATAATTACCCCTACCTAAAGACTCAAATAAAATTTGAGCTTCAAGCCTTGATGTCTGAGTGACAACATATTTTTCCTCCTTCTCAGGAAGCAACCTCTGCATCACACCTTTTGCAAGGATTCTTGCCTAAGACAAGTCCATGCATAATTCCCCTCCAAATCCCTTGTAGAATTTCTACACAAGAAGGATGCCATATGATGCTGGGACATCAGCCACTAGGATAGTCATCTTGATTCGCTTGTCTAGAATGGCAACAAATGCAAATTAGGCATCTTTAATTTTCCCCAGTAGTGACACTTTCTTATTTTCCATGGAGAATCATCTACCAAAGGTTTTGGTCAGTGTACGGCCAAGGGATTTAGCCACTTTAGCAGGCATAACATTGTCCAAGGCTCCAGAATTGATGATGTAGTTGTTCAGTTGATGTCCATTTATCAGTAATGAGACATAGAAAGGTTCAGTCCTGCCAGGAGTAGTAGGGGGAGTGATGACAAGGTTGTTCCCGATGGGTGCATTCTTTGGGGAATCATGAGTCACCTTGGGAATTGCTTGTCCTACAAGGGCATTTTGGTTCTTCACACACTGAACCAATTTATCTAATTGCTCAGGATGGGACTACAGAAATTCAAAATCAAACATTTGAATTTTGGTTTTCTTTATATGGTCAATTATGTCAAATACCTAGAATGAGCCAGGAGCAGAGGATGGGAATTCATCCTTTTGATTTTTGGAAGGGGGAGGACTAGACTGCGAGTTTAAAGTATAAGGCATAGGGGCATTTGAGGTACTTACCTTTCTTGCAATCACTGGGTCCTTTGGCTAAAAAGGAAGAGTGGATCCCCACTTAGCAATTGAAACTACTAGTTGAGGTTGCTCCTCTACTTTCTCCTTATTGGCTTGTTGAGCTGATTCATTCTTGGACCAGGTGAATACAACATATGACCCCTTAGTTGCATTACCTTCACCTCTGGGTTCATCTTGATAATTTAGGAAACCAATGTCAGAGTCACCAGCTAACTCTTCTTAACCCTTTGTGAAGAGATCAACATCAGTTTCTTGATCAAACTTAGGTTGGAAAGAGAAATCATGTTCAATTTTGAGATATCCAACTACTGAGTTGGTTGGAGGTGCTTTAAGGGCAAGGTTCCTCTGTGCGAGAGGAAGACGATTTGGCTGCCCTTGATTCCTAGCAATATTGCCTTAGTACGCCTAATTCTAAAATGTCCTCCTTGGCATATCTCTATATGTAGGAGTAGATGACATCGCTTACACCATTTTCTTTCTGAGAGCTATCACTTCATTTGCTAGCTTTTATACCATTGGGTCAGTGGTGAGTATAGGTGCATATTCAAAAGATGAAGAAGATTTACCTTTATTAAGGACTCTCCTTATGTTTTCTACCAAGATAAGGTCATCTTCTACCTCAGTAAACAAATCCTAAGCATCAGCAAGGTTTATGTGTCTAGCCCATCTCAGTAGGAAGCTCACTTCAGGCAGCTATGAGTTGATGAAGAAACACTTGAGATTTTGAGGTGTCGGCTGGCTGACCATGTGAATCTTGTGCCTCAGCTTGTCCAACTTGGCAATGAAGTCCCTCATAGGCTCATGGGGCTCCTTTTTCATCTATGTGAGATGGGCTAGCAAGGCATGTGCATCTTCTATAGGCTTGAACTTGGCTTCAAATTTGTCCTTCAAAGTGTCCCAATCAGTCATTGACTGAGCTTGTAGATGGTAGAACTAGTCTACAATAGCATATTTTAGTGTCTCCATGAATAGCCTGACTACTATGTCTTCAAATTCCTCCCCTATTACACCACAGGATATGCTGAAAGATGCAATGTGTTCATCAAGATGAACTTTCCCATCACCAAAGAATTTGGAGAAATTAGTCTTTGAACTGCATGGAAGCTCATGCAGAGGTGGAGTTAAATTCATTGGACCAAATGAGTTACCCCAGGGGCCTTGAGCCATGATTTGATTATGTAAAAGTGGGATCACAAATCTAGGTGGAGAATGGATAGGCAAAGCTCTGCTAGCAGTAGAAAAAGAAGCTCTACCTTGTGTTGGTGACCTGGTAGGGCTAGAAGGAAGACTCCTAGTTTGTTGAAGGTGAGGTTGTGGAGGAAACAACTCAAAATTACTCTACTGCACCAACTCAAAAGTAGGGTCAACAACACCTTGAGATTTTTGGCTTCTGGTATAACATGGAGTTGCCAGATTGTAGAACAAAAATGGAAAATAGCAAGATCTGCTTCAACTTGAAGTTTGAGACTTCAAACTATGCACTCTTCCCTAGTGGAGTCACCAAAAATACTGTTGGGTGAATATTTTGTGAGTCAGTAGTTTGATTGAGAAAAATAGGTCTTATCATCCACAACAAAGGAGATTGGTCAGCCCAGTGTGCAAGTTTACTACATCAGATGTAGACACATCTCTCCTCTCATCAAGGGGAGGTTCCCTATAAATATGCAGGGGCTATATATATTATATAAATAAGCACAAAGTAACACTTAGGGATAGGATATGCCATCCATCTCTCTTCTTTCAAATATGATGTTAACAAATAGAGGAGAAAATCTTGGTGAGAACATAGATGGCACTTCTCTTCTTTCAAAAGTGTTCTTGTAGGAAACAACAGGATTTTATTTTAGGTATAACAAGAAACTGGTAATGCAAGCGTAGTAACCAGTAGGATGAAACATAACACAAAGTTTCCACCTCAACTTCCCAAAGAGTATAACACTAAGGATAATGGGGGCACATTATCATCCCAAAATCCTCAACACAAAAAGAAAAGAAAACACACACTGAAAACAAATGTGAAAGCGCAAAGTCTTTCCAACAGTTGGTTTCAGTTCACCTTCCTTATTACTTTCACTAATTTTGCTTGCTAAATTAAATGGATGAGAACACATTTAGAAGATAGACATAAGAGTAATCTCCTAAAATGATACAAGCCAAAATAGCACAAAGTCTACAAATAACTTACTTTTTCATTCAGAAAAAATGAAATGAAATTACAATATGAGCTCAAAGTATCAGTATTCTTCTTTCAACTTGGTAGAGTTTTGCTCTTGTAAAAATGAAAAGTCTCTCTTCATAATGAGAGAAATTAAAATATATACCACTTTAAAGAAATACTTTGCCACTTTTTCCTATGGGACGTCCCATGATGTAGTCAACGTCTTCAATGCACTTTTAGTTCTATCTAGAGGGACCATGCTAGGAACAGTGCATTACCTTAACTATGGCATGTCCATTCATCTAATATGTCTCCTCCTTGGTATGGAATGTCTGGTCCTTTTCTTGATGTCTACGTAGCTATCTAATTTTCCATTACTTCATGGAAGAAAAATAGGCTTGTATCCTTGATTTGTTGTGCTCAAAAGCCTACTTGATCCACTATTTCACCTACTAGAAATAACTCTTTTGAAGATATTTTTGGTCCTTTGGTCTCACTCCTTTCTCCCCTATAGCAATTTGAGTTTTTGGGCTCTCTTTTCAGCTAGTCACTTGGTTCTCCCTTTAATTTCTACGCTCTATTTGAATTTCCATGGATATTCCCTCACTTTAAATTTGACATACGTGAGACCATCAATGGTCGCTAGCTACTTGAACCATGTTGAACTTTGAACCTATGAACCATTTGAAAGTTCATTGGTTCATCGATTCATCAGTTCATTTTGTCTCTTTTGGTCCATCGCTTCCCTGGTTAAGCACTTCTTTTCTCTCTGGTTGGACCATTGCTTTAATTGAACTTGCCTTTGGAATCATACATGTTACTTCTTTGTCCTTTCTAGTCCTTCTTGTCTAAGTCTTTGGGGGGTCCTTTCTACGTCTTTGACAAGTGGCAAGTTCTGCTATTATAAAACTCATTAGAAACTTATAGAAAATTTTAGCAACTTTAAAAGGGGAACGCAGATACAAACACTTGTCACGTCTCACTGAGTCATAACAGGACACATAACATATTCCACATAACTTATAAAATCTTTAGAAACCTTTTGAGAGTCTTGCAGAAGATGACACATGGTAGATTCCACTCTACTTTATAATGGACATGTGGCGGCTTCCCTTGCACTTTGTCTTTTTAGTCAGGCTTTTCCTTCGCTTTTAGTTGGGCTTTCTTCCTGGGTGAATTCCTTAAGACAAAATGTCTAAAGGAATTCCTTTAGACAATTTGTCTGAAGGACTCTACTTTGCCTTTTGCCTTGTTCATTTTTCTGAAGGAGTTCACTTTGTCCATTTTTTCTCGCTACCCTCCGTAAGGGCACTTGTTCCTTTGGTTTTGGGGCAGCCCCTTGAACTTACCGATTAAACCAAACGATTGAACCAACATTGGTTCAATAGTTCAATGGTTCAATCAGTTCATTATTTTTATTTGGCTAAGTCCTTTTGATCTTTTTGAACCAAACACGTTAAACCATTTGGTCGTCGAACTTGTTGAACCATTGAACCCATTGAACCTTTGAACCAAAGTGGTTCAATGGTTTGATGGTTCAAGCCTTCTTCTCTTTGATAAGTGTTTTGAATCCATTGAACCTTGAAGTGGTTAAACTTTGAACCTTGACAAATGCACTTAACTCTTGCTGATGACATTGAACCTTTGAACCCATTGAACCTGTTGAACCAAAATGGTTTAAGGTTCAATGGTTCAATGGTTCAATCCTTGCTTAGAATCTTGCTGATGGACATTTTGGTTTAACCTTGTCATTGAACCAACCTTGAAATCACCTAAGTGTATAGAGCTTGCTTCTTTCCTACAGAGTCTATAGAAATAAACCTGTGAAGCCTGTAGAACATGGCCTATAGAGTCCATAGATTCAAGCATGCAGAGTCCATAGATTCAAGCCTACAGAGTCCATAGATTCAAGCCTACATAGTCTATAGATTTTTGAGAAATCTTTGAAAAATGAAGAACCTGAATGCTCAGAATAATATTTAAAATGGGAAGAGAGGATTTTGGTATGTAGGTCCAAAATAGATTAAATGTTGTCCCAAAAATTAGTGATTTTTTGGGGAACAACATAGTCAACCATAAATGAGCCTCAAGGAGATGATGTTTGATTTTGAGATAAAATTTAGAGAGATTGATGGGGAGTAAGAATTTTATAGGCAATAGCAGAATCTTGAACAATGAGATTATATTCAAGAGCAGGAGTTAAGGTTTCAATAAGACTACTTCGTTAGGCAAGACTAAGCCAAAAAATAAAATGGCTACCAACTACTATTAATGAGAGAAAGCAACCCTAGACCCCAATTTCCTTCTCTTATTCATACTTAAAACCAACCCCCTAGATAACCTTATCAAATCATACCGTTATCAACTGAGGAACATGAATCCATCCCATCTTGGATCCTCTCCTATGCCAGTGAACCTTACTATGTCATACTCTCTCTTATGAAACCACCCTCTCCCACACCCATTCAAGAAAAAGAGAAGATGGTCAAGCCTTATACTTTCTCCTCATGGAAATCAATCAAGCATGGCACAATGAAGAAAAGTGAGGTGCTACCTAAGGTGGTCTAGGAACCAATCCAAGAAAAGGAGGTGTTAACTCAGCTTAATGAGCTTACCTTACCAAAGTTTCAAGACTCTCCCTCCCTTCCCCAAGAAACACATAAAATAGCCTTTGAGGTCCCCTGTTGGAAAGATATTCTCTTGAGTTGCAAGCAAGGTGAACTTTTTCACCCTCTCACCATCTCCATCATGGAGGAAGAACCTATTTTACAAAGAATGGAGGAGGAGATTGCAACCAAATTTGATCCTGAAGAGAACAACATAAGTTTATGTGATGAAGAGATCATGATAGGTAATCCACTTCATTCAAAAGGATAAGAGTTAGGTTTTGATTAGACTTCTTGGCATGGATTTTATGAATTAGATCCTAAAATTCATACTAATGACTTCATTCTTAAAAGAGTTGAATATTCAGGATACAACTAAGGCTAAAGGGGACTTTTTTTCATTTCAAGAGCTTCCATTCAGTGTGGCTGCAAATGAGGATGACAAAGGTAAGAGATTGACATAGTCAATCAACCAACTAACCAGGTTAGAGAGGTCATGAAGGATTAAGAGGAATAAATAGAGAAAAATGAGGATTAGGATGAATCCTAGAAATAGTTATTTCATGACTTCATCGACCAGATAGAGGTTCTAAATAGCCTATGCCTCCTTTAGAGCATGAACATGAACTTGAAAATTAGGTCAAAGAAGTTAACTAGTCTCAAGATGAATTATTCATTTAAGTTAGTATTGATGTCTTCAATAATGAAGAAGAATGGTCAAATCTAGAGCTATAAGAATATGACATTTTGGGCCTTAGGTGGATTGATGAGATTTTATATGGCTCCTTTCAGAGAAATCAAAGCAAAGATGATGTTGTAATTGGCATTGTCTTAGATGACCAAGTGGAAGCTACCTTTTAGTATGACTTAGATATTTTATTCCTAAGCCTAGATAGTTAACCAATCACCAATTCAGAGGAGTTATCATATGTTGTGCTTAATTTAGAGCATAAAATTAAACCATCAAATAAGGAAGATACAGGAACTCCTATAGTCCAATTTAGAGCAAGCCTTGAAGAAATTGACCAATATGTCTACATCATAGACATGTTTGTCCCATTTATTCTACTTGAGAGCATGATTAAAGAGTCAGTAATCAGGCATCTCATCTCACCCATCATGAGATCTCAAAATCAAGGTGTTTTCCATATTAGTCCATCACAAGTGAGTGATGCTAAATCTTTTCCATTTCATCTAGGGGGAAGATATTTGTAAATTTCAACCCTATAAATATTAGAATAGTTTTCATGTTTTCCTTCAAGTGCCTTTTTGCACATTCATTTGGTATATTAGTTTCTCCTTATTTTCTATAAGTGCCTACGTGTACTTGCCTTTGGTTTTTTTGTTCTTGTTGTCCTTTTGCTTCAAGAGGAAGTTACAAAAAGGGCTAGCCTTATATCATTTCATATCAGATGGGAGAGAGAGGTGTGTCCATGCCAAATGGATTAGACAAGTCAAATAATATGGGTTCTCAAGCATAGAAAGCATGCTTTCTTGTGAGTCACCTAAAATATTGGCCATTTTTTTCACATATACAAAACAACTTGGATACAGTGCAATCTCTATAGGTCCTAGTGCAGAGAAAGAATGTTCAAATGGTTTGAGTAGAATTTTGGATGGAATGAGTGGTCTTCAGGTCTCATGTTTCTCACAAAGCTTTTGAAACACTTTAAGCTTACTTAAAGTGTAATTTATTAATCTTTTAACAACAAGTCTATAGAGTAAAGAGAGGGATCTGAGGAGGTTCTCATAGTAGTCAAAGTAGTTCAGGGTCATGGAATCAGTCTACACAAGCTTTAAGGTTTCATTATTCATTTAAACCTCCAAATATCTAATAACAATTCAAGCATAAATTTAGAAGATCTTATAGGTTAAAAATCTAAGTGTAAATCCTTTTATTTGGATAATTTCTTACTTGGCATATTATTTCGGTCTCTTCTTTGGTTAATTTCAATTCTTTTAGGCCTTTTTATTTGGTTAATTATTAATATTTTGGGCTAAGTGATAATATTTCCTTTGGGCTAATGGTTTCAAGTTTTTTTTGGCTATGTGTTGGGAATTGTTTTTGACATTTTGTCCAAAATAAACATCCCAAGGTGCAAATTCTTTTAGATGTTTTGTCTATAGAAAAAGTCTAAGTATAGTTGTGTTATGAAAATTGTCTAGGATAATTTTCTTAAGGACCAAGTTATTTTAGAAAATTTATCTATCACAAATTTCTTGAATGCAAAAGTCCCATAGACCTAATTCTTTTAGGGGAAGTGGTCGAAAAAAAACCCACAGACAAAAGTCTTGAAGACATAATTTCATTAGCCAAATTATCTTGGGGAAATTGTTCCAATATAGTGATGTTTGCACAAATGACAATGTTCAAGCTCCATAGTCATCCATTAGGGTCCAAAGATTGATGGTCTCGTAGATGTTAGTGATGGTCATGTGGACATTGAATGATAGGTGCGTAGATGTCAAATTAAGGATATTATAAATAACCATTAGATTCCAAATATCTAATTGATGGTCATGTGGACATCAAATATGTTCACATAGATGTCAAATATAGGCACACAGATGTCAAAGTAAAGCCTCATAAAATGACTATTTGGGTTCAAATTTTACAAAAGATCTCTAGAATGAATGCGTTTGTTCCAAGTGGCATGATCTTAGGAGTAGAATCAGATATAATGGTGAGTGGGAAAAAATAGAGTTAGTTGATCCTGATAAGATTAATGGCTTACAATTAATCACACAAAATAAGTCAATGATATGCATTAGGTCAAATAGTCAACATTCCTAAGGATGAATGCAAGACCACCACATAGCATAAATGCAGAAGTAGATAGATTGACAATAGGGTCTTGAGAAGAGACATTGGGTTGCAAAGTGGCACTAGATTAGATTAAGTTGAAAATTCAAAGGTATATCTAGGGCTTGTGTACATCTATATAGGGAAGATCAATGGTGAGTGGGGGTTAGAGAGGTCAAAAAGTTGATAAGGCTCAAATCAAGTGAAAGGCTACCAAGTGTATTAATCTGGTTAACAATCCTAGGGAGCTTCCAACAAGAGTCAAAGAGGCAATTTTTTACCAAGGCAGATAGATACATAGTGAACCGAGTTCAAATACAATTTGGGTTGAGTTGGGATGAAAAATTCAAGGATGAAATGGCACCATTAAAGATTTACAAATATAGAATAGGTCTTTCATACCTAATATAGATTTAAGGCCAACAACTTATCGATGAAAAAGGACCAAGAATTGAGCATAGTGTTGTCTATATTAAAACTATAGGGAAACTAATAGTTTGGATTGGTTTTCATCTATAGTGGACCTGAGTTCAATTTTCCATGCAAAGGCAAACCTTTGTGATTATGACTGAATAAGTCATACTTTGACATGGACATTATCTTGATAGACTACCACTCAAAGCACATATGGTATGGATCTATCATATTCATTTATGGGGATTTTATCCTCATCATGAACACAAGTGGAAGTTGGCATGGCAAATGGCATGGAAAATCAAAGCAAAAGGATCTAGTGGTTAAAGAAGTAATTCAAAGCATTAATTTTTTTAATATAACATTTAAGGGTTTCCTTTCACATCAAGGTCATGACTCATCATGCAAAACTAATTCTTGTATTTTAGTGCCTCTCTTCCAACCAATGAGAAGAGCTCAAAGACTACTAGAGATAATTTAGGCTAATTAATGGATGATGGACTAGTCCTGATTAGACCAAATAGATGGTGAAACATCCCTTGATAAGTGGTATCTCATTGATTGTCCTCAGATAATGTGCTTCCTCTTTTATCTTTTCCCCTTTATCTATATTACCCATTATTTCCATTGAAAATCTCTCTCTCTCTCTCTCAAATTTTGGATTCTCACAAGGACTCTTTGATCTCGAAGAGAAGAAAAATGTTTGAGATATTATAAAAATATGCTTATCTTGATTAGGCTCGACCCTATCAATAATTTTTAATAACTACCTATTGATGCAAATAAAGACTTTATTTAACTCTCTTGCCTTGGATCTGTGTCTATTGAGTTGTGCACTATGGTATTGTGTGAATGAGAATCTTCCTCATCTATGGTCTTCCTTTTTGACCTCTTTTAGGGTGTTTCCAAGCTATTTTTAGGTCTAGATTCATGTTATTTTGATATTAATAAATGTTGAGTGTGAGTCTATAAAATTTATCTTTTCCTTTGTCCATTAATACTTGAACCCTTCTATGAAACTCTTATATAATCATATGGATATTGAGATTATGTGAGATAACATTGTCTTCTTCAGTTCTAGTGTGGGTTAAAGTTTATGGTATTTTCACATTTTTATTTGGTGCATCACATTTTATCCTTATTAAGATCCCTTATCCTCTTTCTAACCCTTTTCCATATGAATAATTAGTTTAGCATTAGTTTTAGGTGAGCATCAAAGAGGAAGATGACCTTTTGCAAAGGTTTTGCCCTAATATAGGTGACCCAGAACCTGGTGTTGTTCCCATAGTTATACTCAATTGGAAGGGATCTTGAATAAATACATTATAGGGTAAACATTTAAGTGATAACACTTTCTAAGCACCACTATTTTTCTCTAATATGTCATGGCCACAATTAAAACCAGCTAAACCATCCACTATTTTCTCCTCCATCTTTCTATCTTTCTAACTCCCTCTATCTATCATCCAAAATCCACTCCCTTCCATCCACTTTCCCCATACCCCATTCAATTCTAGATTGAATGGGAGGAGATAGAAAATCCTACATATCCAAAGACAAATCCCATTCTAACATTCTGTTAATGGCACATATGGAAGACTCAATGATTAACCAACCACTAACCAATAAAAAAAGAGATTAGGGATTAAACTTCATGTTTGAACATAACCCCATGGATGAAAATTATATCATCCACCATCCTTGTCACCTACCTTATTAAATGGCACTTAGTGTGATAGTAATCAACGTAAGTCTATTAAATAAAAGACATAAACTTTTAAAAATAAACCATGTAACACTAAGTTGATGCCACAAGAAAACCCAAGCAAATTAAATGGCATGCCATTACCTTCGAATAAGGGGGTTATAGGGTCAAAGGGTTAAACCAAGGGAGTAGGTTGACAAGGGTTCCCAATATAGGTGTGTTAAGGGTAGGTGTAGGTACATATCTGCATATGTTAATAGGGTCAAAGAAGAGATGTAGTAATGAATCATAATCCTATAGAAGAAAAGGAATGGAATTGAGTGTAAGTAATAAGGACTATGGTCATAAAACATATAATGGAAATAATAATGATAAATAATGATATTGGACAAAGTAAAATAGTAAAAATAAGTAAAATGACCACAACTGATAATCAAAATGACTAATCAAGGTATCTGAAGGACAAAATGAAATCAGTAAGTATACCTATTGGATATGCTCACATGATCATAATTCATTCAGTTCTTGGAGTACAGCCTCCAACATCTACCTAGCTCATAGATAAAACCTCCAACCACCAAAAATAACATCAATCACATCATGTTGACAATCAATAAATTAATATAGCTTAATAACATTATCAACTATAGTAATAAGTCCATGAAATCCATAGGTATAGATTTAAACATGTAGCCCAATATAGATGCAACTAGTGCCACATATAATCTAACTATTAACAATGAATAATTAATTTAACAACATAATATCAATGTCATAAGAACATAATAGATTTTGAAAATGTATAATCGTAACATGGTTTTGATTGTGCATATGAAAGCATGTTAAATAGTTATCACTTGCTTCAACAAGTGAGGTATTGGGTCCAACATGCATCAAAAAATGTACTCTGATATACAATTCCAATATTTTTTGGGGGTTGTTTCATTTAGTATCAAACCAATTTCCTACTCTAGGGAACTTTGGGAATGATCATTTTTAAATATTTAATCTATTGAGTTATTAATTTGTAACTTCTTAGGATGGTTAGAATGAAATAAAGTGGTCGCAACATTTGTAATAACCTGTAAAGTGTTAATTCGACTGGACGCAGAGGGAGAGGATGAGGTAGGAGTCATCATGATCACATCCCCATTCAGAACCAAGAAGAACTACCCATAAGTAATGCTAATAGTAATATTGAGGTTACTAATATTGATGTAATCAGTGAGAATCTAACTGATAAACATGAAGAAATCTTTAGTGAAATTTTTTCATCCTTAAACACTTTACAAGGAAAGATTGACAACCAAGAACAAAGTATGAATAATCTTCAAGGAGTGTCCCAAGAAGAAATATCTAGATTAGAAATGGGACAAGTAGAATGACTTATAATACAAGAACTACCTTTGACCATGGTTGACCCAATTATCAAATAACTAAAGAAACTTCTACCACCTACCTTTTTTAGTGAGGAATCAGGGGATGCAGCTGATGAATAGCTAGTACACTTGTATACATATTTTGACCTACACAACATGTCATCAAATGTGAAAGTAAAGGTGGTAGCTTATCAGTTGGTTAGACCCACAACCTTGTGGAGGAATCACCTCTATGCTATTAAAGGATATCAGCCAATGGACCTAACCTAGTAAATTTTTGAGACATAATTTTGAAAAAGATACCTATTGGCCATTTTTGGACCACATACCAAAACTTTGCCTAAATGTGAGAAGATGGGCATTAAAGTAAACATGGAAAGTTTAGAACAACTTCAAGCTTCTAGGAGCATACATCAGACAACTTTGATTTCTTGGAAGGAGAAGGCTTCAGGCTTTAACAAGTAAAAGACTTTGATCTTTCTCTCAAAAGACTTCAGGTTTGTCAAGTAGGAAGACTTTGGGTTTGTGAAGGTGCAATACTTATTTTAATTTATAATTTCCAAGTAATACCTAAAGTAAGTAGTACGATTTGGAAAGGCCAAATTGGTCTTGGTTAGTGCTTTCTAGGTTCTCTCTGCAAGAAGACTTTGGGTTTGTGGGGCTACCTTGCTTAAAAGGTGAATTAAGTTCCAAGGAGTCAAAAGCTTGAAGGAATGAGTAAAATTGATAGTTATAAAAGGAAAATAATGGAAAATAATCTACAAAAAGCAAAAAATCCAAGGCATGTTAAAGTCTAATGGTCAGCAAATTTGAAGGGATAATCGATCAAGGACAAGTGGCACAAGGGCATCAAACTAGTAAGAGATCAATGGTTCATGAGAATCCAAGCTCAATAGATCAATGGATAATAAAAGGTCAAGTTTTCAAAGGATCCTAGTGGAATTTTGATGGCCAATCAGTAAAAAAGGATGAGGATTTTGCCTTTCAACTCTGATGACATGGTCAATAGCCTACACACAGGATCTATAGGTGAAAATAACATGCCATTTTTAATGTAGGGATCAACTAAGTCACACTAAGTGGAGACATGAAGATACCTTCAATATGGGTCTATTAGTTCAAAAAGAAGGGACTTGAATATGGGAATGGCTCGAGGAGATTTGGAAGTGATCTTGGGTGATCCATCTCATGGTCAAAGGAGGATGACAGCAACAGTCCCAGTCATCAAAAACTTAGTGACTTCTTCCCTCTTCCCTTTTTCTCATGAAACCCTTTTTCTCTCTCTCTTCCTTTCTCTATATCTATCTCATGATTTACCATTGTAAAGGTTTCCTAGTTTTTAGAGTTTGTTTTATCATCTTGCTAGGAGATAGATACCCATTGAGACATTTGTAAAAGTGTGCTCCTTCGACTAGGCTAAACCTTGTCAAAGTATTGTAAGAAGTACATCTTGAATGTAATGAAACTCAATTTACTTACCTATTTCATGTCTTTAATTATTGATTTAGTATACTTTCCTCTTTGTGGGTTTGTGAATGCATTTATTCCTAATCCATTAGCCTATTGCTTGCCTCTTTGAAGTATTTTCAATTTTTACATGTCTGAATTAGTGTTCTAATTGAACCTCTTATAACGTATGTTAGCTTGACCCTAAGATCATGCAAGCCCAAGTCACCTCATGACTCATCTAGTGTGGGTTCAAGTGTAGATGAGTATCCATTTATTTTTAGTGCATCACCTGGTTAGCCCTCTTAGGATCCCGTATCTCCACTCTAACCCTTTTCCCTGTGAATTTTCATTTCAACATTAGTTTTAGGTGATCCACCAAGAGGAAATATCCTTTTTAAAGATCTTAGAGGCTCAACCTAAACATAGGATACCCACATCCTAAGGTTGCTCCCATGATTATAGATAGAAGTGGGATATCCTAAAAAACTCTCCCACAGGGGTAGAATTTCATGCTATAACAATTCTTGACATGGTCGATGAGACTAAGGTCCAAAATAGTAGAAAGATTTTTGGTGTTTTTATTCTACATATCAGCCCTTAGAGGCATTCAACAAACATCAATGGTGACTCCAAACATCTATTATTTGGTTTGAACAAGCCAAGTACCTAATCATCATTATCTGGTATGTATAATCAACAATATTTTGACCAGTATGCTTATTATCTACCTCAACATCACACTTATCGTGTTAATAATGTTTATGTGCTCCCCCTAAGTGGCCCTCAAATAACCTATTAGACCTATCATGGCCTTTAACCCCTTTCCACCCCTGTGTATGACCAAGATCAGCCTCCTAAGCATTCAAATCAGTCCTATAATTCCCCTTGTTAAGACTATGTTTATTGTATTACATCCTTGTCAAGATTTAAGTAAGTATTATCAAATTATACTGAGTTGATAAGGGTTTAAAAATTTCTTCATTCATCCCTATTAATGTCCTATAAGAGGCAAGGAATGCTCTTCAGCTGGTTAAGAATAAGTGTTTAGTTTGTGAGGATGAATAATGGGTAGTTTTTGAGGAGAAGAATAATCTGTGGTTGAGAAGCATTATCCAAAATTTAGAAAGTGTGTTGATGTCTTATGAATATCAGCAAACTCAGTGTAATCAATCCTATGGTTTAAATAAAACCCCTATGGCCATTCCCACTCAAGAGTTTGAATCCCTTCCATCATGGATCTTCTCTAATACTTTTGACCCAGGCTATGTCATGCCCTCTCTTGTGAAACCACCCTCTCCTATACTCATTCAAAAGAAAGAAAAGGTGGTTGTTCCATGCACATTCCATCTGAGAAATTAGTTCAGCCAATTCAAGAAAAAGAGGATTTAGTGGTTGAGGAATATAAAAAAGAGGTGTTATCTCATCTTAATGAGATTTCCCTACAAGAGTTCCAACACACTTTCTCCCTCCCTCAAGAGCCACCAAAGATACCACTCAAAGTACCTATCTAGAAAGACACTCTCTCAAGATGCAAGCAAGGTGAACTTTTTCACACTCCCACCATCTCCCTCTTGGAGGAGGAGCCTATTTTTCAAGGATTAGAGGAGGATATTATAGTCAATTTTGAGCCTGAAGAAGATAACATAAGTGTCTATGATTAGGAGATCATGATAAGAAATCCACTCCAAAAAAGGGAGGAGAAATCAGGTTTGGACCAGCTTTTGTGGCATGGCTTTGACATTGATGAATTAGAACCTCAAGGTAGTACTGATGCCTTCATACTTAAAGAGGTGTGTATTTAGGATGGAGATGAGAGTAAAGAGGATTTTTTGGGTCTCAAGAGCTTCCATTTGGTATTTCTATAGATGAATATGACCAAGGTTTAGAGATTGACATAGTTAATCTGTTAGTTAACCATGTTGAAGAGGTCATAAATGAGCAAGAGGATTAAGATGAAGTATGGAAACAACTATACCATGACTTTATGTATCAGGTAGAGGTTCTAAAATATCCTATGCCTCCTTTATAGTATGAGGATCAACTCACCAATTAGGTTGAAGAAGTTGACCAATCCCAAGATGAACTATCTATTGAAGGCAATATTGATGTCTTCAAGAGTGAAGGGCAATGGTCAAATCTAGAGCCATAAAGATATGACATGATGGACCTTAGATGGATTGAAAAACTATCATATGAATCCTTTCAATTCAAGCCAAACACATATGGATTTGAAGTTGGCATTGTCTTTGATGACCAAGAGGAAGCTACCTTTTGGGATGACTTAGAGCTATTTTGCTTAGACCTAGATAGCAAACCAAACACTAAATCAAAGGAGCCATCACATGTTATGATTAATTCAGAGCACAAATTTGAGCCATAAAATGAGGATATTTCAAGAGCCCCCATAGTACAACGTGAACCATGTTTGGAGGACATGAACCATTATGTCTACATTGGGGACATGTTTGTTCCATTTCCTCTATTAGAGGGCACACCAAAAGGTATAAAAATAAAGCTATCTAGTTCACTAATTTTGGTACCTCCAAAGTAAGGTATTTTTCATCTTGGATTCGTACAAGTGAATAATACTCATAGTTTCCCATTTGATCCAAGAGGGAAATACTTGTAATTTATACCCTTGTATATATTAGGATAGATTTCATGCTTTCCTCCAAGTGCCTTGTGCACATTTCCTTTATGTTATATTTTTCCTTTCCCAAGTGTCTTGGGCACTTTTTTTTGTCTTATCCTCATTACTTCAAGATGAATATATAGCAAGGGTCATCCTTGTATCCATTTTAGACCAGGCTAGTTGCAGAGGAAAATGGAGACTTTGTGCCCAATGGATTAGATTTTGACCAACTGAGCTAGGTTCATAAGCAAGCATGTATGCTTCCCTGTGAGTCACCATAAATTTTGGCCATTTTTGGTCCACATACCAAAATTTTACCTAAATGTGAGAATATGGACATTCAAATAAAAGTGTCAACTTTAGAACAACTTCAGGCTTCCAGGAGTAGACAATAGACATCTTCAAGTTCTTGGAAGGAGAAGGATTGAGGCTTTAACAAGTCAAATACTTTGAGCTTTCTCTGAAAAGACTTTAAGTTTGTCAAGTAGGAAGACTTCAGGTTTGTCAAGGTGCACTACTTAGTTCACTTTATAAGTTCCAAGTAGTATCCAAAGTAAGCAAGTAGTGTCATTTGAGAAGCCTAAATTAGTCTTGGCTAGTGTTTTTTGGGTTCTCTCAGCAATAAGACTTTGGGTTTGTTGGGTTACCTTTCTTAAAATGTGAAGTAAGTTGCAATGAGTCAAATCAAAGGAATGATTAAAATTTATATTTATAAAAGGAAAATAATGGAAAATAGTCCACAAAAGAAAAAAAAATTGAGGAACATTAAATTCAAATGTCAAAAATTTTGAAGGGCTAATCGATCAAGGATAAGTGGCAAAGGGCATCTAACTAGTAAAAGACTAATGGTTCATGGGAGTCTAGGCTCAATAGATTAATGGATAAGAAAATGTTAGGTTTTTAAAGGATCTTGGTGGGATTTTGATGGCCAATTAGTAGAAAACATTGAGGATTTTGCCTTTTGACTTTGATGATGTGGTTAATAGCCTACACATAGGATGCACAAGTGAAAGGAACATGCCATTTTTAATGCAAGGATCAACTCAGTCATGCCAAGAAATGACATATAGCTACCTTCAATATGGCCTTATCAGTTCAAAAGGAAGAGACTTGAATGCAGGATTGTCTTGAGGAGATTTGGTGTTGATCTTGGGTGATGTATCTCATAATCAAAGGATGACGATAGCAACAATCCCAATCATCAATGACTCAATGAATTCTTCCCTCTTCCCTTTTTCTCAACTATCCCTTTTTCTCTCTCTTCCTTTATATATATCTCACAATTTTCCATTGTAAAGGGTTCCTAGTTTTTAGAGTTTTTTGTCATCTTTCTAGGAGATGGATGTCCATTGAGATGTTTACAAAAGCATGCTTCTTCGACTAGGGTAAACCTTGTCAAAGTATTGTAAGGACTACCTCTTGAATGTAATGAGACTTGATTTCCTTACCTATTTCCTATCTTCAATTATTTCTTTAGTATTCTTGTTACTTGGTGGGTTTGTGAATTCATTTGTTCCTAGTCCATTAGCATACGTCTTGCCTCTTTGAAGTATTTTCAAGTTTTGTAGGTTTGGATTAGTGTTTTGACTGAGCCTCTTCTAGCATGTGTTAGCTTGACCCTAAGATCATGCAAGCCCAAGTAACCTCATGATTGATCTAGTGTGGGTTAAAGCATAGATGAGTGTCTATTTATTTCTAGTACATCACCTGGTTATCCCTCTTAGGAGCCCTTATATCCCTTCTAACCCTTTTCCCGATGAAGTTACATTTTAGCATTAGTTTTAGGTGATCCACCAAGAGGAGCTAGCCTCTTTAAAAATCCTAGAGGCTCAACCTCACCATAGGATACCCACATCCTATGGTTGTTCCCATGATTATAGCTTAAAGTGGGAGATCCTACAAAACTCTCCCATAGGGGTGCAATTTTGTGCTATAACAATACCTAAACACCAATTATAAAGAGCAAAAAATCACTAATTTTCAACTATTAAAGGAGGAAAATATGTCTATTATTGAGTATGAGAACAAGTTTCTAAATCTATTATGTCATGTAAATTACATGCATGATGTGGAAACCAAGATCACTAAATTAAAACTTGGGATCGAGGAGATATTGATACATGACAAACATGAGAACCTCATCAGCAACTATTGAATTAGCTTACAAGGCTGAAGAAAAAGGAGAAATCTCATCAAAAGTCAAGGAAGGAATTCAAATAAAACAAGTATTAATATAAATCCAAAAGTCTTTCTCCCATGAACAAGAACTTCCAAAAATTAGACTAGAATCATAAATTTTTGGGTAATAATAAGAATTTTAACAATTTTTCTAATCAGAATAGAAACTTTAGGTCTCAATGTTCATCTAAATCTGGTTCTTTTAAGAAGGAACATCATCAAAAAAACCAACATGGATTAGCTATGGGTGCTAACATTTTTTTGGTAGCTCTATCTAAACCTATTATTTGTTAGGAATGTGGTGAAAACTACTATAAAAAGGACCATCCCAAGATGAAATTGAGCCAAGCAGCCAATCATAGGGTATACACTATTGTGGATAGTCATAATCCTAACTTGTAGGCTATCCCAATTAAAACTAGAGGTAATATAAATGGGTTTCCCTTAACTATTATAATTGATTTAGGTACAATTAACTATTTTATATTTCCTTTTACTGCTAAATAATGTAAAATTAAACTTGTATTGATAGGAGAAGGTTGGGAGGTTGAGTTTGGTACCGATAAAAGGGTACCTATTATTGAATGCTTGAAACAAGCTAAAATCTTGGTGTCTTTAATTCCTTGGTAAATCTATTACTAACACCATTGGTATTTTATGTTCTTATTCTTGGAATGTATTAGCTACAAGAACACCAAACCATGTTTGATTGTGTTGGTAAAAGAGTGTAGTGTATTAATGACCTTGGGCAACTTGTAAAAATGCAAGGTACTCAAGGGGATGAAAGGTGAAAGAAACTTTTAGCCTTGTAGTTAAAAATGGATGCCAGAAAGGGCTGTAAGCTTTACATAGTCCAACTGCAAGAATTACTAAAAGAAACAGAACTAGTTAACATAGAATTTTTTATCTAGAATGAGTTCATGGATGTCTTCCCCAAAAATTTACCTAGATTACCACTTAAGCATGATTTTGAATTTTAAATTAGTATAATTTCTAGATCTAACCCTACATCTGAGGATCTCTATTAGATGAATGTGGTTGACCTTCAGGAATTAAAGGTACAACTACAAAAAAATTTATACAATAGAAGCATCCAACCAAGTGTGTCTCCTTGGGCGGATTTGGTGGTCTTTATCAAGAAGAAATGTGGAACATTAATACTTTGCATTTATTACCACCTTCTTAATAAGGTAAAAATAAAAATGGATATCTTTTGCCAAAGATATATGATTTATTTAACCAAATGAAAGGTATTACAGCCTTCTCAAAGATTGATTCAAGATTAGGCTACCATAAGTTGAGGATCAACAAAGAAGACATTCATAAAATATCTTTTTGAACTCAATATGGAAATTATGAGTTCATGGTACTACTGTTTGGATTAACTAATGCTACTAGAACCCTTATAAACCTTATGAACATTATGTTTAGAGACTGTTTAGATAATTTTGTGTTGTTAATTCTTGATGATATTCTCATTTACTCCAAGAATGAATTTGAACATGATAATTACCTTCACTTACTCATGAAAAGACTAAGACAACATAAGCTATATGGAAAAATCTCCAAATGTTAATTTTATGAATCTAAAATTCATTACTTGGGATACTTGATTTCAAAGGTTGTCATTGCTATAGATTTAACAAAGATAAGAGCCATTTAGGATTGGCCTACTCTTACAAATTAGCATGAAGTGTGTAGCTTCATGGGATTGGTTGGTTATTACTGATGGTTTATGGAAAAAATTTCCATCATAGCCCATCATATCACTTCTTTGCATCACAAAGGAAATAAATTCATATGGATGCCTCAATATGATGAATATTTTACAACGGTGAAAGTGTTGTTAATAATAACACTTATTCTCATTATTTATGACCCAAATGGTAATTTCAAAGTATGGACTGATGCTTCTAAGGAATGATATGGTGACATCTTGACTCAAGATGGTAAAGTTATGGATTATGAGTCAAGAAAGCTCAAGGATCTTGAAAATAACTAGCCCATGCATTATCCATGTGTTTAAACAATGGAAACATTTTCTATTGGGAAAACTATTTAAGTTAATGTTTGATCACCATGGCCTAGAATACTTATTCTCTCAAGATGATTTAAATGTGTGCTAGTGCAAATAATTAAAATCTTTAAGCAATTTTGACATGAACATATCTTATGTCAAGGAGAAGGAGAATTGTGTGGTTAATACACTCAATAAACACACATATATTATTGCCTTGTTAGTTATGTAAAGAAATTTAAGAAATGTTGTGTTATAGAAATAGCTTGCTAATGAATGCTACCATGATGTAAGAGTAATTTTAGCTGACGAGCCTATAGCAAAGAAATTTACTAATTTTTCTATTGAAATAGATGGCCTTGTAAGGCATAAAAATAGAACTTATGTACCTAGGTTAAGTGACTTAAGAAATTATGTGTTAAATTAAGTGTATACAACACATTATTATGCTCATCTAGGTATCATGAACATGATACATGAGATAAGAAGGCTTTATTTTTAGCCTAAAATTAAGTGTGAGGTCATTAATTTTATGGTGAAAAGCTTAGAATGTTAGTAGGTTAAGGCTGAGCATTGTCATCCTAGAGGGTTATTGTACCCTCATGATATTCCAAGAGGAAAGTGGGTTATAATCTCACTTGACTTATTATGGGGTTGCCTAAATCACATAACAAGCATGGTACCATCCTTGTGGTAACTGATAAGGCCACTAAAGTTGGCCACTTCATTGTTGCAAATCTAATGGATGACACTTTTGTATTTACATAAAGTTTCATGAAAGAAGTGGTTAGATTTCATAGCATACCTAAAGTTATTATTTTAGACTATGAGAAATTGTTTAAATCAAGGTTTTGACAAACTTTGATTGCAACCTTTAGAATTTGATTAAATTCCAACTCTCCAAATCATCCAAAAATGGATGGTCAAACTAAAAGGCTCAATTGGGTGGTTGAGGACATGTTATGAATGTATGTTATGGACTAACAAACAAACTGGGAGGGTTACCTATATTTGGTTGAGTTTACATATAATAATTCTTATCATTATGCAATTAAAATGTTACCTTTTGAATCTCTATATGGGTGAAAGTGCAAAACTCCACTTGAATGGGATAGCTTGGAAAATAGGGATATTATTTATCATGATTTATTGGTGGAATATGATAAATATATGGAATTAAAAAGATAGAATATGAAAGTGGTATTTGATCATAAAAAGAGTTTTGTTGATTAAAAGAGGATTCCATGTGAATTCATTGGGGGTGAAAAAGTTTTTTTGCATGTTAGTCTATAAAAAAGTTCAATAAAATCTAGTAAAAATTCCAATCTATCTCCACATTTTGTCAAGGCCTTCAACATTGTGGAGAAGATTAGTGCTTTTGCTTATCGACTGGCTCTTTCTCCTTCTCTATTAAGGGTTCATAATGTATTTCATATTTTTTTACTAGGAAAATACATACCAGATCCCTTTCATGTTTTGGATTGGAAATATCTACAAGTCACGAGAGATGAAAATTTCTAGTTAGAACTAGTGGGAATCTTGGACCATCACAATATTAAGCTATAAAATAGAGACATATAGTAGGTTTTAGCTCAATGGGGCCTATTGAGTGAAAGAAGTGCTACTTAGGAAGATGCACATCTTTTCAAGTATAATTATGCATGGTTATTTGATTACTCATTGGTATGGTTCCCTTTTAAGGGGGAAGATGTTATGACCTCACCTTAATGGGAGATAATGAGGTCCAAGTTAGTAAGGATGTAGAGTTGGGGATAAATGTAATGGTAGAAGTAGAAATAATAGAATCAGTAGTAAAATTTGATTTCCTTAAGTTCACCTCAAAAAAAATATGGGAATGAATCAATATTTTTAGCATGTGCACAAACATAATCATAAATCTTAGCACGATTGGATTGGATAGTAGATTCATAAATAAGGGCCATGATGTGCCATTCAAGAAGATGAGGAGTGGGCACTAAGACATCTTGCGAGGGTAAATTCATAACATAGGCCTCCTCTTGTCACCAATTAATTTAAAATTTAAAATAAAAATATATAATAAAGAGGATTAAAGGATAAGGTAGACTAATACTTTAAAATAGGGGAAAGTGGTAAATCATGAGAGAGAACTTCTTTAGTTACTTTTGATTTGACCCATGAAAATACATAATTAATAACATGTTGATAAGTCATTTAATATGATACAATGACACTATATAAAAACTTAATATAACATGTGATAAATGTGATAATAATGAAAACCCTAATGTTCTACCTAAGAAACATAAGGGACATAAAGGCTAACTATAAAAATACCAAAGAAGCAAAAAGGAAGAAATGTTTTGATAAAAAAAGATAAAAAAAATTGAGGTTGATACCTAAGATCCAGTAGGGACACTAAACCCCAAAAAATGATATAAAACCCAAAGGTGTAAAATAATTATGGTAAGGAGATAAAATGAAAAAATATAATAAGAATGAGGGGAAAAAAGTCTATGTTAATGACTATATCAAAAAGGAGCATGTGAAATGCAAACATAGATGTCTTTAAAATTTTCTTGCAGTTTAATGTAATGATGATGGTAAAGAGGTGAAATTTTATTAATGTGCACATTATGGTAATGATGAATTATGAATAATCCACAATAATTATGATGGACATCAAAATATGACCCAAAAAATTGAAATGAGTATAACATGGGAATCATAAGTGAAGTATTAAAATTATGAGCATCACAAAATGCCCCAACATCGAATTAAAAAATAGGATGATGATTAGAAGATGACCCAAATTATCATGTATATATGAAAAATTACAACTAACCTCAAGATTAACAAGCCTAGGAGTGATGTCAAAATTAGTGTGGAGCTATGTCACAACATAAAATGTGGAATTTAGGGTAATTTCAATATCTATGAGAGGTGATAGATTTTTTTTATCTATGGTGTTTTCCAAATTGATAAATGTTGAATAAATAAGATAAAAATTTACTATAACATCAAGATCAATGAAGTTGAATTAATGAAGAAGACGGAGAGGAAGTGTGTCAAATAATTCCATGTAGTTTGATGAAATAGAGCTAAACTCGACTATATCAACTAGGTCAATATAGTCTGATAAACAAGGACTGAGATGGATTGTATCAATTTGGTTAACATATTATAATGATACATGAATATGAAGGATTTTAGGAGTGAAATTAATTATTTTCTCTATCTTGATATATTCTATTGAGAGAATATAAATTATATCAACACATTCTAGGTCATAGCTTATGCAATGAGTTGGAGATAAAATAATTTTTTTGACACATTTTTAGATTATGGATTATGTATTTATATTTAGCTAATATTGGGAGAACTTGATCAACATATTATGGGTGATGGATGTTGTAGTTCTCTATGTGTGGTTTCAATTGAAAAGTATTTGGTTAGCTAATGCCATTATAAATAATTGGTACTAAGTGTGATTTGGAATTATTATAATTATGAAGGTTAGAATCACCTATAATGTACAATTTGGTAGCCATGTGAACTAGGTGTTATTCTGGTTGATTTGGCCTAAGAGGTTGAGGACTAATAAAGTAAACCACATGTTTTGAATTGTTCATGTGAATCAGTTTTTCATCATTATTAGAAGAGTGAGGGTTAACCTTAGTTTCAAAAATTAATAGCATCAATAGGTTGATGTGAAGATTGATTTCTATTTTTTTTGGTATTATAAGCTTTAATATAGTCACTATAGTTTTGTTGGGTGATATTTTCAATGTTGATGTATACACCTAACAATAAGGTAAAAACATAACCTTGAATATCATGATAATTTTCTTGAGAATTACTTACCATTGTATGGAACCAAATTATTTTTGTGGTTTTATACCCATTTGGAGGAGTCTTGGAAGATTCAGAACTCATTGCTATAGGAAAAATATTTTAGTTGAGTTATTGGAGACTCAAGGGAGGAGGTGATTTTTTTGAAATAAGATCTCTATTTTATAACATTGGTGAGGATTCTATTATAAGTATTTGTGTTGATTCTATTGGCTGATGTTGGTAAATATTTCATACTATCTCTTTGAGATTGTTCAAATTGGATCAAAAGGAAGTATTTTACTTTTACTTTATAGAAATCCTCTTCGAATATTTTGGAATAAAATATCCCAACACTACATTGAAGATGGGATTCAAGAGTAGTATCAAAGAGTTTGAAAATGTTGCAATCACCCATTTTATGGTATGATTTATGAGATAAATAATTCCATTATTTGAGGAAATTTTGAATGGATTAATTAAGAATTTTCTTAGCATTGATGGCATTGATAAGGCTATTTAAAAGAAGGTCATTGTGTAAGAATTCCTTAACTAGAGTATTGATTAAATGTTGTAGCTACAAACTAGAATAACTAGGAATATGATTATAAAATTCTAATGCATCCCTAGTAAAAGTTTTAGATTTTTTTTTGTAGTATAAAAATTATTAGGTTGAATCCATCCCTTATAGATATTTCCAAAATATTTACGAAAAAGATATACTTTTTTAGTCACATCATATGTGATAGTCTAAGAGATATTTCCTATGTCTATGAACATAATTAATGGATTTAAACTTTTGATTTGAAGATGTTGAAGATTTTTATTTCACATAGGATATTGAGGTATGATATTCATGTTGGAATATCTAAGAGGAGGATGGTAAAAGTTATGATTTGATTGAAACATGATGACTTGAGTTTGGCTAGCCATTTGTAAAATCTAGTTTTACAATTATAGCATTTAGAGCTACTAAAATATTTAATAAGAGTCATTTGTTAGACAATTTGTGTAATAAATCGAGTTGTGTCTAGAGGTAGATTGTTATTATAAGTAGAGGGGTTACCAAAATTAGATGTGGGAGAAGGATTCTAAAAATTATTGTTGGTTGCCAAAACATTCATAGAGGATGAAATATATTTAGTTGGATTGATTTCAACCATGTTACATTGTAATGTAAAAATACTTGATTTTATTGTTATTGGGATATAAAGAGGAGTGTAAAAATTGACTATAGTAATAGGTGAAACATAAGGTGATGTTCCAACCATTGATGTTAATTTCTTGATGAGTTTACTATTTTTAGGTCTAAAAGGGGTAAACATGGTGTAAACACCTAAATTTTGACACCTCGGTGTCATAACTATTCATTATCACCCATCTTGTTGTTAATTAACCCACTCTAATTTCACAACCTATACTAATAACCCATTGATCAATTAATCCTTCGATCACATTTCACAACATGGCCCTACCTAAACGCCACAAATATTAAATATTATATAATTGACTCATTCATAATTATTAACTAGTTAATTAGTCCTACTAATAGACACCCAAAAATAAAAATTTAAATAAATAAAATAAATAAACTCATGAAAACCTATATAAAATCATTCAAATCCTAATGAAAATCGCATCAAATCCCAAGTCAATAGGACAAAATATAATAAATTCCTTCCCCAAATCAATAAAATCTCAACTCCTCCATTGAACCTCTTAAATATTTTAGCCCCCTTATCCTCCTCATAAATGAGGATCAAATGCAACCATTCAAATCAGTAAAATTAATTAATTATTAATTAATCATAGTCCTCCATATCATGCTAAAAAAATCTATGAATTAGTCATCTCCCTTCATTCAAACAATCTTAAATAACCTAAGGAGTCCACACCAAATTCATAATCCAATCATTAATATCATACCCTCATCTTACTATTCATCCAAGCAACCAAACCATTATAGGGACATGTTGCTTAAATTTTTGCACACACCCAATTGAGCATTCACATTTAAGAGATAAAATCAAAATAAGGAGATATTTAAGGGTAGGTGAAGGTATATTTAATTATTTTCTCCTTTAGATTCTCTATCGAATGTATTATGATATGATCTTTAGTAGGGATTTTACTTGTGTGTTTGATTTTTATTTCCATAGCTTTAGATATAGTTTTTACATTATGGGCACACTTAGTGGTACTAAAACCATTTTATTTTGTTCTTATTGATTATTAGGACAAGTTTTCTTGCTTAATTATTGTATAAGGTCTATTTGAGGTAAAATTCAAGGTGTTTTTGTCATTTTTAATAAATTAATATCATTTTATACATAGTAGATTGTTTGCACTATACTTTGGCATATGTGTCCTTAAGAATGATGTGTGTGCCATATAATTTATCATCTATGTATTTTCTACATTCTTCTAGACTAATTTCTAGCTCGTAGTATTTTACACCCTATCTGGTGGTGTCTACATCATACTTTTAGTTTTTTCACCATGTTTAGTGTCACCTATTCCCTATGATGTTGTGTTTTCATCCTATTTTTAGCCTTTGCGCCCTATGTAATGGCATTTATGTGCTATCTATGTTTTGTTTCTTTATTTTATATTTAGTGGTGTATTCACCATGTTGGGTGGTGTTTTCATATTTCATGTAGTATTTATGCTTTGCGTAGTGGTATTTATGTCTTATTCACATTTTGGTTAAGACTATGGAATATATGTTGTATCTCATAGTGTTTGTGCCCTATGTAGTGTTTTCACAATTATTATTGGTGTATAAGTTTACAATCTTATTGTCACACTTGAAAGTACCCACTCATTTTTTGAAGACCAATAAAAACTAGAATACTAGCATTTTTATTATAGATATTATATCAAACATAATCACATATACACATTTTAATGTTAATTTTAAAAAAAATACACTTTACATTTATTTTCTTTTTTCTTGTGTATTTTCATAAAACAGTATATGTTATTTTCTCATTCCATAAGGTGACTTGGAAATAAAAAAACATTCTAGGGCCTTTGTCCTCCTCCCAAGTCTAAGTTTATGTATTCTATTTACTTGCATCACAAGGTGACCTTAGAAATTAGAAATGATTAGAAATTTTTTATTTATATTATGGAAACTTGGATTTCATCACCAAATGTTAGTCAAATCTCATGATCCAATAGGCTATACAAATTAAAAATAATATCTATCATTATTTGATCTGTAATCATCATATTTTACTTAAACTATGAAGTGGGATTTTATCCCAATAATTAGGCCCTAACCACCCCATTTTTTGACAGAATTATGCATCACATACTACAAGGTATATAGAGGACTCCCTAGTTATATTATTTATTTTAGAATAAGAACCATTAAACCATTTACCAAATAGTGGTGTAATGAACACAATGTTACTTTTGAGGTATTATCAGTGGACCACTCTTCGGTTACACTCCAACTAACTAGTGTAGGATATTTAAAAGGAATTTTATTATCCCCATTTTTGATGAACTAGTTTTAAACCCAACCTATTCAAATTGAATAAAAATAAACCTAAATCAGATCCATTCAAATTTAGAAGTGAAAAAAAACACCATTTGATTCAAACCTTAATGCAACAATGACACCAAAAATAATCTCTCAATCAAGACTAGATCAAAACCTAGACATGGAGAACCGTATCAGTCATAATACATTTCATTTAGATCAAGATCCTATTCATTATTATGATAATGTTATCCTCATGAACCAAATTGATTATATTGACAATGATAATGACTTGTTTAAAACTAGTCAAGTTCATGCCAAGGTTGACTAATACATGTTTAAAAACAAGGATGACCTCATAATGTATCTTCTCAAAAAAAGAAACTAACTTCATTCTAATACAATCTAAATAACCTACATAACATAATAAAATGAAAACCTATATCCTTTATAGTCATTATCAAGATAATTCTATCCATCACATTGGTCAAAACTAGGTTAACCTTGAATCACCTGTTAAATATCCTAATCTAGGTATCCTTTATACAAACCTCACTACCAATCATAATGTATCCCATGACAAAGTTAAATCCATTTTAACATAAAAATTCCAAAAAGATCATAACCAAGTCATGTTAAACAAAATCAAATAGCTTAGTCATCAGTTGGTGAACATATCTTCCCACATCAATCCTAAAACATCCAAACTATCAAACCAAAAATAAAATTCAAACAATCCATAGTAAGACATCAATTAGGTTGTTGTGCCACCAAATATTAATCATATAAAACAACCACCAACACTACTTCAAATAAAACTATTTACGTAAGAGTGGAAAGATATGAATAACAACATCCAAGGAATATAATTAGGAATATAAAATAGGAAATACTAATTTCAAGAGTTGTGCACTTATCCATTTTAATGAGGCAGGTTGTGTCCCTTTCCCCCTTATTTTTAACTGATTGGGTTTGATAAATAAAATGGAGATCCACATGATCATGTTAAGTAATTATTCATGTCATTTAAATATGTTGCCTAAAACTATATAGACTTACATATATTATTTCCTCATAGTTTGGGAGGCCAAACTCTCAAATAGTTATTGCATCTACCAAAGGCTTCCATACCAACATTTAGAGATTTATTTCAATATTTTGTAAAACATTTCTCTTACAATGTAGAATACAAATTCACCATGATGGATCTACATAACACTAAAATTTATAAATAGGTAAGTATTATATTAATTTTTACAATAGTGAATAAGCCTATAAAGTTGATTCCCATGGTAAATCCTAGAAAAATAATTATTTAGCATCTTCACAACCAACTTCAACAAGGGAAAGAATTTTCAATTATAGGTCCATTGTGATACAACATTTGAAAAGATTATTGAAAAGGGGTTCAAATTGAGAAAGGCCTTGTAGTCAATGGATTGGTGAAAATATTTTCTAAAGACCAAAAATATCAAGCACCCTTATAAGAGTATAAATTATTTAACACGCAAAAAAATAATGTGTCTAGTAATGAAGTTACTGATGTTAAACACATATAACCTATTTAGAATAATTCAAAAATCATTATTCCTCAAGGCCAACCAAAACATGGAATCAAGTTAATAAAAACACTCTTTTTAAAAAACCATTAGAATTTTCCTTTCAAAAACTATCGACCCCAAACATGATTGTGTTCCCAAACACCAATCCCTTTGATTATAACAAACCTAAACCTTTGTAGTATATGGAGCATAAATATTGTGAATTCAACATGACCAAGGAATATTAGATAAATATATGAATTAATTTTAATAACTATGTTAAATCCTTGATTTATAAAGGGGAAATTTAAATTGAAGAAGAGGAATCTACATCAAACAATTAGTAGTTTGGCATCTACAAGGATCCCTTTCTTGAGAATGATCAAATTCCTCACAACCAAATAAAGTTTAGAAATTATAAAACAACCACATAAACTATACAAAATTATCCTATACATGTGATCTAGTTGTTATCGTTATCGACCATCTTATTTATATAATCAATATTAAATCCTAAAACTATTTAATCATAACTACGTACACCAAAATCATTATTCAAAGGCCCCCCCTAACTTATCCTAATAGATACTACAATGCCATAGATCATATTAAAACATCCATTTTTCATAAGTACATATTATACAAGGTCATGGATAAGATAATATTCCTCCATGACATTGATTCATCCTAAAACTAAGCACTCATTGTACACATGTCAACAAATCATATCATCTTTGACAAAAATGACCTACAAACTATTATCCATCACACAATATTTACATAAACATTCATTCCTTCACCACCAAGCAAAAAGTGAATAGTATATTGGTAGAGAACAGATCAAGGTTAAACATTTATGCATTAATCTTAATAAAATACCTTGGCTACTCTTAAGTAGTATTGGATCTAAACATGTTTACCATTAAATCCTATGAAAATATAGATGGATAATTAGTGGATACCATACACATTCTAATATTGATTGGGGCTTTTACTCATAGACCATTGATACATGTCATTTATCTTGATCTCCCTTATAATATCCTTATCCAACCATGGATTCATATCTTGCACGTTATATTTTGCATTTCCCATCAGTGCATAAATTTTCAACATTAAAGTGTAGAGGTGGCCATTTTGGTGAACCATATACTTTCTAATATTTAATTGTTTTAAAATGATGCTATAAAAAAATTGTCTCAATATCAAAAATGCATTTGAAGGAGATAAATCCTTCCCACTTAAACCAAATAATCCATCATCATAAATCCATATTCATATCCTTTATCCACATCCAAAGGCCATAATTTAGACCCTCATTTCAATGTAAATTACAAAATTGGGATAATAAGAAATACGTAATGCCTTCCATGTATCAAATCTTCCTCTTTCTCCTAAAATCCATGTTAGGCCCACCATGAATAAGAAATCAAGACCAAGCCAATTAATTTTTTTCAATCACTTTTTATTGTAGAGTAATTGAATGATTACTTATCATCTAAAGGACAAACCCACATACACCATATAGTTGATGTTTTTACCATAATAACACGACACTCTTCAAGCTAACAAAGTAGATGATTTCACTAACTAGATGTTATGGTAAGAAATAATGCCTTGAAAAAACAAAACACAACTATATTAGAGAAATGGAATGTCTCATACAAAAATGACCATTGAGTTATATTGTATTGATTCATTATTTGTATTGAAACATTATAATCAAATAGATATATCATATAAGAAATAAGTGCATACAATAATTATAAGAGATTATAGAGTAGAGTAACTTGTATAATTAATTAATGTGGTATAGTGTAAAGAGATATATAAACATTATATTATGTGGTTATTATATGTACACAAATAAAGAGAAGTTAGATTAGGAATTAGTGTGTATTATGCACTATGTGATTTACTATGAATATGTGCCCTACTTATTTTTCAATGAATGTTAAGGATTAAAACCAATACAAACCCTTGAATCAAATTATTCTAACGAAAGCTAACCTCTATCAACATAATATAGATCTGTATCCAACAATTTCAAATTTTATGTCAACATTTGGTGGTGCAACATGGACTTTAGTTGACTAATTTATAGAGGGATGTATCCTTTATATTTATATAATCTAATGCTAATATAAATAGAAGAGTCATGGGAACAAAAACTAAAAAACCTCACACTAAATTTGAGAGGACAAGCAAAACATTAGTGGAAATAAAAGCATCATTGTTTAGACCGCATGAAGAAGAGTTTTGGGTTAACATTAAACATTTTTTTAGCCTTAGATACTACAACAATACAAACACATATAAGGTTTCCACATTCACATTAGATGATTAATTTAGTGGACCATGAAAAATATTGAGGCTCTCCAACAACTTGATAACCCATAACTCTTTCTATTGATTTCTAGTTGAAGACTACCCTCAATTCATTATCCATAGTTTGAGATATATAGGTTTGGATGAGATTTGATGCAAATAAATCTAAATTTATTGAAGGGGAAAAGGAAAATTTCTTGAATAAAGTACCATTCTTCATCTGCAATCTATTTGTGGAATGTGGGCTAGTAAAAGAGGGTAAACAATTCCTTTAGGGGATATGCACCTAAGGGATGGTGCACATAATGAAGGGAGATCCTCAAAATATGTAATCACTCAAAATAGTTGGTATAAATAGTTGAGGGGTATTAAATAAGATTTAATGGGGATAATAAAGTAAGTATCAATTAAAATTAAGTTAATTAAGGAGAATTATATTCTAGTAAGAGGATAAATTAATATATATTTAAAATAAAATGGTGAATGAAGAGATGAATAATCAAATGGAGAATGGGATAATATAATAATCAATTAATAAAGAGAAATAATAAGTAATGAGAAGAAATAATGTTTATAAGTAAGATGTCCAAGAAAATTGATCTGACATCTAATAGTGGAAACCATGATACTAAAAATTTATAATATCCCCCACCATAAATAGACAAGTTAGTATTCACACCATGAGAAGACATAGATGTACATATACAAATAAATAGAATCAAATAATTATTATATACCACATTGAAAATCATCATGAATGATATGTAGTAAGGATTAATAGATTTAACCACACTGTCACGAACATCCAACCTATTTAAAACCTTTGGTGTGGAAAACCAATTGGTTACATGTAGTATGGACCACAGTGGATGAGGCCTAGAGAGTAGTGAAAGAAAAAGTGAAGAGAGGATGATTAACATATGAGATGTTAATTATATAGTAGAGATAAGGGAGGATATTTTATCAATAGAAGGTAGTCCTATATTAAATACTCAAGATGAAATCACTATAGATAATATAGAAGAGAAAATAAATATGGGAAAATTTATGAACCTTCAGGACAAAGGTGTGTTTGAGATCAGTGGTAATAGTCCTAATAGAGTAGAGTACATAGATAATGAGGAATATAATTTTATAGAAGAAATATTATTTAATTAAAACATTGATGAATAATTAAAATTAGAGATAAAATATGTAGAATAAAATACTTGAAGTGATGTAAACCCACAAACCCATAATCATAAGAGTCCATGATATGAAGTGAACTATTTGGACTAGTCACCATCCCCTGTGCTACTTCAAAATATATGCATACATCCATCATTTAGACAAAGAGATATCTTTAATGGTGAATAAGTATAAAACTGATATCTAAATCATAAGGAAGAGATTGAGAAAATAAGGGATTTTTAAAGTAATTTGGTGGATGTTTTAGGAAGAAGACACTTCCAAATAGATTTGAAAAGAGATAAATATCATAACAAAAATTTACTAAGGAAATAAAAAGATAAAAAAAAACCCCAAAACCTTCATATAACTATAGGATCAATTACATTAGGAAATTAGGCCAAAAAATAGTATAAATCATAGTAGTGAGATTCTCAAGTCACCTTAGAACAGTAAAATTTCATATAATAGTTTAAAGTTTACATTATTTTTCAAAGATACATGATGTGGAATAAAATTTGTTTGTATTAGACCCATACTAGAGGCATCATAATATTACTGATGAATGAGGAATGCAATTTTATTTTATAGGGAAATTAAGATATGATACACTTAAATTGTACATGAATATCTATTTTGGACATACCATTTCATGGGTTGATGTCCAAAACGTGTTTGAGGATTATTTTCACGACCTATACATACTAATAAAAATTATCATCAAGATGAGGGAGTTGATAAAAAAGAGAAGGAAACTATCAAAGACTATGATCAATTATTTAAATACAAATAGTGGAAATTAGAGGAACCTCTAAATGAGAATAAGTGTATATAATGTTTTATATCTGGCTTAATCCCATGCCTTAGAGCCAATATGGATGGGAAAATTTTCAAGACATGGCTTCACCATAATTATAGTAAATGGCTTCACCATAATTACCAATGAATAATGCTAGTAGACCATAACCTGGTCAATAATATCAAGCACCCCTATAATTCAAAAATTTAAATATCCTAATACCCAACCATATTACTATATTAAAAAGCTAGAGGATATAGAGGTGGTGGCTAGAGTGGATATATAGGAGGATATCATGAAAGAGTAAATTACTAAGGGGGAGAGGATACAATCAAAAATTTAACCAATATTGTAATAAGGAGAGACCCACACCAACATGTTAGAAATTCAATAAGGTGGGGCATATTAATATAAATTATGATGAAAAGTATCAGATGGAGTGTGGGTTATATCACAAAAGGGGCACGCATGACTCATTATCAAGTCCTAAAGTGACACAATTTGACAAAAATGGTAGAATAAATACTAAAAAATAGCATAATATCCTCCAAGAAAGGGGCTAAACATTTAATGAAAATGGAAAAAATAGAAGATACACAAGGGTGGTGTAATTAAGTTTAGTATGGGAAGGGAGAAGATAAAATATTAGAAAAATAGTGAAGTTCATCACACATAATTGTAACGTCAAATCAAATCATACAATTTAAAGAAATAATAAGAGAATAAAAAAAGAGGCTATTGAAGAAGGCTCTTCGTATCATGAACAATGATTCACAACAGAGAGTAGAGATAAGCACCATAAGTGGGACAAATAATGGTAAGGGTAAGGAAAAATCCACTTGATCTAATACATAAATAGACACAAATACATAAGGTGAAAAACTTTATATCTATGAACATGACCAAATTGTCCATAAAATCTATAAAATAATATGAGAAATGAAAGATAAGGATCAACTTAAGCTAACTTAGTTATATGAATAAAAGGTTGAAAATATCAAAATAATAATCAAATTTATAATGAAACAATACCTAATAACTAAAATCACTCATTTTAATAAATATTGTAACAAGCAAGAGAGAGAACATAAACTACAGAGAGGGATAACAAAAACAAAAATATAAAGAATGTATTTCAAACAGATTGAAACTAGAAAAAGACTACCAATTTTATAAATATCAAAATAAATTGTTAGGAAATTTAAAAACAAACTCTTAGACATTGCCACATATATAAATGTCTTATAAAGGATAACATGGAGATGCTAGAGAAATTGTAGTTGCATGTAGTGACATGAAATTTCCATGGTAAATGGGACTCCATGCCCACCAATTATGATTTTGTATAATGTCAAAGTTTATTTTATGGGGATAAATAAGAACGTATATTTTGAGGTAATCAATATTAATAATACTTGATATCCAAGATTACTGAACCTGGAATGGTTTTTGGACTATAATGGGTCATTAGACTCTGAAGAAGAATAAATCACATTTGTAACAAAAAGACTAGCATTTAATTTTCCACTCAAGGTATGGATGGCAGTAGTATAGTAATAATAACTATGGCTAGAAGATAAGGATATTGAATTTGATGACCTCTTTAGTGTGTATACTCTAAAAAAATAGAAGATGAAATGGAACCTAATGATGAGGTGGAATTAATAGTATAAGATGAAGAAAGAAAGACACATTTAGAGGATGAAATTGAATATTTTATTTATGTATGAGCTACAAAACATACTATAGAAAGTTTTTTGTATAATTAAAGCACCATATAAAGGATAAATCAATATTGTACTAGAAGATCAAATACATTAAGAAGAGATCAATGCATAGACTAAACACCATATAAAAATATACTCAAATTTTCATTCATTTTAATACTTGATGGTTACTTACAATAGATGATGAGAGTATTTTCATAAGAAGAAATAAGGATGAAATCCATTGTTGATACATTCACTATCACTATCATAAGATGGTGGCATATTAATAAAGTAACCATCCAGACCTGGAAAATGTTTTGCATACTACTCAAAATGAGGTTTATAAAATCATAAATCTATTATATATATATATATATAATAAGTTATATGGAGAAACCCAACGCAAGATCACATCTTGACATGTGAAAAAGTATGGACGAAATGAGGGGAAATATATAGATGCCCATGGTCATAATTATTTTACTTGACATTAAATGCATTTTATAAAACATGGTACGTACATCAAGATATGTGGAAAGGAATAAGATGGGAATACCTAAAAATATATATTTTTAGAAATTTTAACTTTTGGGATCCAAATAATAGATTTTTTTGAGAATTATAGAAGATCCAAACATTCTTATTTATGGAATATTATACCACAAATAAATAGTTCTTTGAATTAAAATAAAAGAATCAAGATTAGGGCACTTAGATGATTGGGAACAAATAGTCACAATTCTAACATAATTTACAAAGACTTAGAAAAAAAAAACATAAAAGATCATGAAAACATGGCTTATTGTCAAAATATTACAAAACAAGAAGAGGATGAGGAAGAAAATTCGGAAAACATAAAAATAGACATTAAGGAAGGAGAAAGATAATTCATTGACATTATAAAAGATCAAACATAATACTTATACCAACCTCTTAAAATTATATTAGAGAATATATCCATAGAAATAAATATAAAGAGGGGAAAAATAGATAATTGTTGCTCAGAATAAGCAATAGAGAAAATAAAATAATTACTAAGGGAAATAGAGAATTTGTTCCCAAAAATGTTCAATGAGATAAAAAAGAATCAAGGAAGATGTGGCTATTATGAATATATAATTAAAAGAGGATATTAAATAGTTGTTGAAACAACCATACAAACTAAACTCTAATGTTATGGAAAAAGTAAACATTTAATTGGATAAAATGCTAGTTGGACTAATAATAACCCCTATGGAAGATACTAAATGGATAATTCCTATGTAAATCCAAACTAAGAAAACTAGTGAGATACACATCTGCATTGATTAAAGAGAATTGAATCAGGCATGTTTGCATGATCCTTTCCAAACACCATTTACTTAATAAATATTGGAAAATGTGATAAGAAGAGAAAACTACTCCTTTATTGATAACATTTTAGGATACCATTAGGTCATAATAGCACTAGATGAATATTTTTATGGATAATGGTGAGTTTTTTTATGGATTTAGTACATGAATTATTGGAGGTGTATTTTGATGGTTTAAAAAAATGGGTTAATCAAATACCATGTTTATGCACTTTTAATGATGTTTTAAAGATGTATACAATTGAACATTTCCCTAAATCTCAAGAAATGCATCTTTACCACACCTTTTGGTACATTATTGGGACATATAATATGTCAATAAGGGTTTATGGTAGGTCTACATAAAAAATACATAATTATAAACATGTGATGACTTAAAACTCAAAAGGAAGTTATAACTATCCTTTGGCATATCAGATATCACTAGAGATTCATAAGAAATCAAATAGGTATAAGTACACCCATCGAAGAATAGTTAAAGAAACGACATAACCAAATTGGTCAAGATAATGTTATGATTCCTTTGATACATTGAATAATAAGATTTTAGATGCTCTAATTTTAATGTTTCCAAATTGGAAAATCCTATTAAATGTACATGTGGATTCATTAGGAATTGTAATAGGATCAATGATAGCATAATCCCATAGAAATATAGAACATTTGATTTCATTTGCTAGAAGATTATTAGCAAGAGTAAAAAGAAATTACTCCTCCACAGAAAGGGAGGAATTTGATATGGTATATGCAATGATACAATTTAGGCATTACTAATTGGAAACTCCTTCTATATTCTTTATAGATTATCCTTCAATTAAGTATTTAATAAATATATCAATAAATATAAGGAATAATATGTCATTGGCTCATGTTATTTCAAGAATTCAATTTCAAAATTATGTTGAAACCTGAGAAAGTAAAACATGGACATGAATACTTATCCTAAATAAATAAAGGGGAAGATATGAACCAATTTAATATAAGTTTCCTAGATCTTACCTCTTTTACATGGAAGAATTCTCAAAATATATGGAGGGTATTGTGCATTTGTTATCCAAATGAGAGTTTCTAAAGAGTACATTACATTGAAAAATAAAATATTGATGATCCAAGAATTTATTTTTATACTGATTGAAGTAGTATTATACAAAAAAGGAAGAGATGAAGAATTTTATAGAGTGGCATTATTGCATGAGAAACATATTATATTAAGGTAAGCTAATGATGGATTTTCATGAGGGCATAACTCTAGAGAAGCTATATGAAATAAGATATTAATAGTAAGGTAATGGTGGCCATCTCTTTTAAAGGATGAGCATCATTATGCAAGGAATCAAAACATATGATAGAGGGCGGGTAAACAAAATTATATAAATTAGATGCATTTTCACCTATTTATAGTGTTGGATCTATTTGAGAAATGGATAATTAATTTTATAAGTTTCATTAAATATGTGACAAGGAAGAGCAATTTTAGGTTCATTATTACTAGTATTGAATACATAACAATATTTGGGGAAATTATGCCAACAAAATATTATACCACAAAGAATATTGATAAAAAATTATATGAAAATATAAGTACAAGGTTGTTATGACCATTAATCGTAATGAGTGATCAGGATAAACATTGTGTGAATCACATAATTGTATAATTACTTAAGCATTTCCTAATCTAGCACCACAAAATCACTCCTTACCATCCTTAAGAAAAGGAACTATTAAGGCATTTAATAAGGTACTTGAGATTGGGATATGAATATACCAAAGTTAAAATGAGCCTACTACTTGACTTATATTTAATTGACTAACTAATATCATTCCCAATTAGTCTATTGATTTGAAGAGATAATGCCAATGGTGTACATATTACCAAGTTAGAGAATGGAGGTAAGATTCAAAATGAATTAGAAATATTCCATTCAATAAATGTTGATATAACTACAAAAATTAGATGAGAAGAGATTCCTAGCAGTGTATAACCAAACAATATATAAAAGAAATGAAAAGTCTTAACACAATAGAAATATAATAGTGAAATAATTATAGATTGGGGATGATGTCTTGCTATATGATAGAAATTTTAAAAATCTGGGAAATTTAAAAATTAGATGGTTTGGATCCTATGTAGTGTAAAATATTTTATAGTCATGATAAATAAAACTAATAAAATTTACAGACACATTGAGACAAGGGTTTATCAATGGATCCTAATTAACACCTACATTATAGGAAACTATGGTTAAAAGAGGTAAAACAAAGATGAGGTAACTATAAAGGTGTCATTATCCTTCCAACCAAGTGAAGTTTAATATAAGTGACTAAGGTACCCTATATCAAACTCTTATGTTTATGGTGGTAGATCATGTCACCCCCCCACTAAGTTGGCATTGTCCTTCTAGATGGGAAGATTTACTAAGACTATTATGTTATACCCAAATAGTGTTTTGAATATATGTTTTTCTAATTCTACCAAAATAAATAAGTAGGACAAATAAGAAGAATAAGAATTAGGAAAGAAGTGATGATGAAAAATAAAAACATTAGAAAAGATAAAATAACTTTTGGGGAAATAAATACATGTAAAATAAAAAGGAAGAGAAAAATCAAGCCATAACTTCAAAATACATACAAATTAGATAGAACACAATAAGGAAGATATGGATCTTATGTGATAGTGAAATAGAACTCAATAGTAAGAAATGATATATGGTGGTAAAAACATGGATAAAAATATGAATAAAACTATTTGACTTTCCTTCCATTGATATGGAAAATGGAAGTATGAAAAATATGGGACTATGGAATAAAATAGGATGCAACGATAAGAAATCATGATAATTTTTAATAAAACAATTCAAAATTGTTACTACATACACATAAAATACAAACATTAAAAATGCACATATGTGGAAGAAATGGATAGACATGGGTAACAAATAAAACTTAAAAAAACATAGTGGTAGTGAGGTTTATTTTTATCTTAACAAAAATATCAATTGGGATAGCTTTAAATAAGCTAAAAAAGATATATAGGTGGATGATGGGAAGTGCATAGTCAAAACTTTTATTAAAATAATGACACCATAAAAGATAATAATGAAATAAATGAATAACAAGACATAAGATTATGTTCCAAATAAAGCGAAATAAGGATTAGACATTAGCAATAAATTAGATTAATTACATAAAATTAGTTCAACATGATTAATAGATAGATCAAACAAGCTATAAATTAAGGGTTTCACTAAATGAAAACTTACAAAATCATTCAAGCACTGACACTCTACATAAATTTATGTGCAAAGTGTTCATACTCAGTTTGATGATATTTTATTAGTTTCTTAGATAAATAAAATATGGATATTCCTTAGTTTTTTGTGGTTGAATATATTAAACAACCCAAATACTTGAAACATTCGATTAGATGATAACAACTAGATCCATTCGACATATTTTCAAAAGTCCCCTCCATTGTAACACATGTAAAATATACCTATAGATACATAAAAATACACTTAGTAAATATTTAATATATAACTTTGGAGGTAGAAAAAAACATGATGATGTAAGTAAACCCACAAAACCAATAATTGGAATATAAAAAAGCGTACATAGTCATCCCAATGCTGAAATTGTATTCATGGGCTCAAATTCCATTTTTTATAATAATGACAAGCACCACCAAAGTACTAATGAGTAGAGAAAAAAAATATTTTATATCTAGTTCAACCATACCACAACACACAAGATGTGATTCACATAGTTACATGCCTTATACATGAGGCACATTCCACCCAAAAATATGATGGCAAGAAAAATGTGAGTACCAATTCCATCATGCTTACAGGGATAAAAGTTAATAACCAAAATCTATCTATTGATAACATGAAGGATGTGAAGGTCAAATTTGTAGCAAGGGACATCATTTTTAATATGTATTATACAAACATGCATGATTTAGTGATGTCATAGAGTGTACAGATGACATACAATATGGTCTTCAGTAGAATGAAGTATGACTTGGCTACCACATTGCATGAACATTACTTAGAGAATTTATGAAAAATCAAGAAAAGTAAAACTATCCACAACTTCTAATACGGTTCACTTCTATTATTAATTTTTTATATTTTACAAACACAACCCTGATACATGAGTGGCGAATAGAATGAATTCTAGATTCCTCCATAGGAGCCTAAATAGTAGTTTCAATAGAGCGTATCCATATGATACAATAGGTATAATTTTTTTTCAAAGGTATAACATGATAAGGAGTATGGTAGAAAGGATATTTTCAACTTTGAATTAGATTTTTTTTAAATAATACACAAAATTCCAATTTATTATAGATGCAGACAACATTTTTATTGGTCACTATGCTATAAAAGTGGTACCTCTTACACCTCTACCTTACAAAGTTAATGATGAAAAAATTGAGGTGGTCATTATTGGAGATAGGAGTCTACCTTAAGATCACAGGGCATAGTTTTTTTAGTGAATTAATATGGGATCCCAAAGATATCAAGAATAATATGAGGCCCAAAAATATGACACACAACTATCATAGGGAGAGATATAAGATTTTTAACCTTAACCTAATACCCATAGATCCTCAAGGATACAAATACAAGAGATAAAATTATTAATACTTAATGAATAAAAAGAGGATGAGGACTACATATATACTTTTTTTATTCAATTATTCTCCCACTAGGGAGGAGTTGGGAGAAGAAGATATGGCAGAACAATGTGCTTAGGCTTACTCCTTATAGAAAAGGAAACTATCACCTAGAGAAGGGTTATCATCAAAACTCGAAAGGAGAATTAAGACTCCATAAGAACAAAAGGATAAAATTTAGTATCTATAAAAATTTACTAAACTTTAATATAAATGAGTGGAATAAAAATAGGTACATTTTCATCGCCACAGTTAAAAATTAAGTGTAAAAAGAAGTAAACATTTGTAAAACCAAAAGACCAAGGTAAAACCCTATTGACATATTCAGATTTTGAGTCATCTGAAGTAGGGGAGGAAAAAAATAGTGAGACATAGGAATAAATATAATTAACCAAAAAATACTATATATTAATAATCCATTAGGAATGTTCCACAATAAGGATGGGATATATAAAGTGGGCAACCTATATAATAATTCATATACTATACGGGAAAATGGGGCGATAAAAGGCATTATGGATGTGTTTAACATAGTCTATATGAGTTGGATTATGTAATAGGAAACATTCTAGAGTATATTTCATATATCATAATACACTTAAATGAAATATGCAAAGATGTCAAAATGATAATTGAGAAATATCAAGAGGAGGGACTAAGGAAAATTATTATGGAATCACAGATGTTTCCTGCATACTAGGAAAGCCTAAGGCAGCTCCAACATACATAGTTAAGAACCAATAAAAATACAAACCTAATATTTGAATCTTTATAAAATTAAAAAAAAAAATAGATGTAAGAATAGATCATTCAACAATACAAGTAATTGAAAAATAACATGTGGACAAAACCAAGAAAACGCAGGAGATTATGGAGTCAACCACTCAATAGGCTAGACAACTATTTGAAAAATAAAAGGTAGGTAAATAAGAAGTAAATATAAAAATAATAATAAATGAAAATGAAATTATAAGAAAAAAAATATTCAAAAAAATTTGATGAGGAAAAGAAAATATAATCACAAGAAGAGAGGAGAGTAAAATAGCAAATAGAGAAAAAATTTACATAAGAAGAGAAGTATAAAAATAAGGAATAAGAGAAACAAAATATAAAAGAGGATCATAAGAATAAATAAGTAGATTAAGAAATAAAAATAAATAAATTAGAAGGAAAAGAATAAAAAACTAGCATAAACAAAGTATAAAGGGGAGGATGTGTTGATACCTGAAAGTGTATCACAGGTGATTCTTAGTGTTTAAGAAATACTACTCATTTATAAATTAAAAAAATATAATGCATGAATTTTAAGTTGTGATAATCCTATTATCTTTGGTAGAATAGAGGTAGAACAAGTGGATTGTTCACAGATTTATATTAATTAGTGGTTAGAAGCCACTGTGGTCTAATAGTTGACCTTTGATTTTGAATATGATCTATGCTATTTGAAGTGAATAATGCTTAAAACCTAAGTATAGAGCCAAACTAAGATGAATATTCACAATGAAACTGATCTAAAGTGAATCGATAAAAAAAGATCAAAAGGAAGGGTAAAGCAGAGAAGAAGTATGTTGCTGATCTTTAGCCCAAACATTTTGACAAAGTTCAAGTTTCATCTAAACATGTATTTAACCAATATATGACATGAAGTAGCATAAAATCAAATCCTATCACATATTAGGAAAACATCTAAGGATAGTATGAAATAGTGCAAATAAATACCAGGTTCACTTTAAAGATTCACCCCTATAAGCAAACAACGTTAGCACATATGCATAAAATTTAAATAAAATGAAGTAAACCTTATAACTTTTAACTAATATAGTATTAGCACAAATTAGCAACTCTACACTAAAATATGCACATCCAAAATTTATAAGAACCATTCAAATATGAGATTCATACCAGACAAATGAGAGATAACCATGATATCAATTCACACAAGCAAATATGGACAAACTTTGTAAAATTCCTTGCTTTGTATTAATTTGCTCAAAAGTTATAAAATAGTTTCTTGGCTGAAAAAATCTCCCCTTACAATTGATAATACCTATTTATATAGATAATGCATGAGGTATGTTGGTTAGTCACGTCAAGTATTAAGGACATATATCTTTTTACAACTCTTTGAGAACCTTCTTGACATTCTAAAATGACTAGCCTACAGGGAATGTAGTTTACAAGTTGTACCTACCTTTACAAAAGAATATTCTCTTTTCAATAATTATACAAGCTTAATTACAAAAAGAATATTCCTAACGTAACTAACTTAGAGACCTTTTTTTCTTTTGTACTCCCCTATTATGGTTTCAAGATCTTCATTACTCTTTGATGTTGCTCATCAATTAGGTTCAAATTGACCATTGGCTCCATAAAGAGTTCGTCTTCTTGATCTATCATATTCTTGAGATATTTATTGGCCCTCTCTAATGCCTCTTTGATGCTTCTAGACTCTATAATATTCTCCTCTATTAAATATCATGTCCATGATATTGGTGTTATTTGCCCTGATCTTCCCTTAGCTCTAACTTTTTACTTCATGAATGACTTGAGTGACCTCGTGTTTGAATTCACCATCAATTATCAAACTAGCTAAGCTAAGTGTAGTGGGGTCCTTAATTATGATTCTTAATATGTGTTCCATGTTGTTCTATAAATGCATGTGATCCTTAAGAAGGATCTCTAGGTTCTTGGACCAGGTGCTTAAACATTTGATCTTGTCTACTAGAAATCCCATGACTATGTTCAGATGGGCCAAGCTAAAGGTCTTGAAATCAAGAATTTAATCTTTAGTCAAGATATTGATCAAATCCTTCATTTTATCTCTTAAACTCTACCATTGGTGGATTAATCCCTTTGGCTAGTGCATCCTGCTAGCTTGACACATTTTATCTAGACTTTATTGACTTTATATAATTAAACATATCATACAAGGTGTCTTCAAACATTTTGATCATTATATCTGGGATTGACAAGACTACTTGTTTCTCCAAGTTTTCCTTTTTCTACTGCATACCTTTGAGAGTAATTTACAATTATTTTGTTTTTGTTTGGACTAATTTATGCACATTCTCCTCAAATATATGACTATAACCAAAATTCTATCCTCCCACAAGGGTCAATCTAACAAAAGGTTCCACTTTTTGGAAAATGAACTCCTATCTACCAAGCATGGCCTTCTTCTTAGTTACCCTCTGCAAATTAGTAGTTGTTGGGTCAAATTTGACAACAACTAAAGATTATGTTACTTTTGGAGATAGAGTCTCCATTTTTGATCCAATTGATTCTCCTAAAGTAACCATTAGTTTTTCATCTTCCTTTTTTAAGGAAATTATCCATGTCTTAACCTCTTCATGAACTAGGATGTTGATTGCTTGTGTCATTACCCAAGGATGGTGCATAGTAAGTATTTTATACAATTTATCATAGATGAACAATTCTAGAATGGTTGGACCATGAATCAAGTTTTCTTCATTGAAGATATTGACTTTAATCAAAGCATGAGTGAAGTTCACCTTGGGCTTCTTGGTTTGTAATTAGACCATTAGTAGCTTAGCCTTTCTATTAAGGGTATCCAGAAGAACTAGATCCCATATTTATTTCCCTTTATCTTCTTTTATTTCTCTATTTATTCATCCTTAGATTCAAAGGCTATTGATATAATTTTGAGTTCATATTCAATGGTCTCATCAGGGTCCAATGCTACTATGTGAACCTCTTCCATAAGTGATCCTTGTTCCTCTACTTAGGCTAAAGAGGATGCAATTTCATTAGGCCTTGTCTCTTCTAGCCTATGTTCAGCTTTTGTCTCTATTTGGGAACTAAATGATTGAGTTGGTGGAGGCCTAGAAGGTACACCACTCATAAAATGGTACTACCTTAGACCCAATTACCATTTGTCATCATTCTTTTTTTTCTCCCACAACATCCTAGATTCAGGTTTGATGTTGTGCCTTTTTAATCTAAGGGTGATCTCAGAGAATGAAGAGGATTTTGTGTATATTGGGTCAAAAGGACTAGGATGATGATCATAGGGTACATTTATTCCCTTATTTTTCAAATCTTCCTTAAATCTTCCATAGGGATCCCATTGTCTCAGTTCATCAATTTTCAAATTTGAGGATGCCCTATGTTTAGAATTAGACTCAATATTATCCCATTATGGAAAAATAGTTTTTCTAATGGTTATTGGGAGGGTGGGAAGTATCATCTTCCTTTTGGTTTTTCACAAACCATATATCATGTTATATATTTGGTAAGCCACCTCCTACTCTGCTAGTTTGATGGGTACATGGATAGGTAGCCCAATTGGGGTGCATTATGTTCCTTCAACCCTAATGATTGTGAGATATAGATATATCCATATATCCCCCATGGTCTCAATTGAATTTTTTATCAAAGGGTTGACTCTCATCATTGGGATCCCTATAATGGATTTAGTAGGGGTTGGGAAAACACAAACACATATGAATTGGATGTGGTCCTTGTATTTTAATATGTATAACTCTGAATAATATTTTGAGATTATTTGTGTCCCATCAAGTGACCATTACTTAAGGTTGGGGATCTTTGTGGTAGCAATCAAGGCACCTAGGAAGTATGACATCATTTAGAATTTGTTCCTAGTTTTCTTCCTAACTACAAAGATCTACCTACTGAAATAGGTATTGATTATTTCATCAAGAGGATGGGTGAGTTATTTCTCAACCATAAAGTAGACTAAGGGAACCCAATTTTTTTCCACATATGTCGTGGTTAAATTTACACATAACCTATTCATCATAGTCATGATCATCCTTATCCTAGGTCTAAATTTACCAATGGGGATGTTGATATTGAAATAAAAAAACACTTGGTTTCCAGAATATAGCCATAAGGAAATGATGTTCTTCAAATCATTTTCTTTAGCCTAATTATTTATTATGGTTTGGTATACTTAGGGTTTAGGTAGTTTTTAATAATTTTCAAATGCTATAGTAAATATATAAGCTATATTTATGAGAGTGTGATCATTTATTTACATGCCTTTTATCAATTTTACCATCCTTAAAAATAGTAGAGAGAATGTCTATACAATGTAGTACTTAGGGTTTAGCTATTGTAAAATGTAGAGCTATCATCTGGATGATGACTATGTCATAGTAGAGCCTTCTTGTAGACATGTTCTTCTCCTCTTCTTTTATGATGGGTTACTAGTTCTCAATGGGCCAAAATAGGCTTGATGAATTATTGTCCCCTATATTTAGAGTTGTGACATCAAATTGTGTGTCCTTAAAAACTCTTCCTACCACATCTGAAGTCAAATAGACCTCCCCACCTTCTCTTTAAACACTTTTTCAAGCTATCATGGCTATGAATTAGTTAAATTACTCACTAGTGGTCTACAGTTCAATTTTGGATCGAATTATCCTTATATAAATGATAATCCAATCTCCCTCAACTTGATTACAATGAGCATAGGTTTGAATTAGGGTTTTCTTACTTGCTAGGGCTTTCTTGAAGGTTTTTACAGTGCTTTAATGGTGGTAGTTATTTGAACTTATACGAGCTTTGTGAATTAGATTATGTTTAGATATTTGTATTTATACCTTTAATTTTTTAATTGCATAAGATATTTTAACCAACTTGGTGCTTATGTGCCTCTACTTGGCATTTTCATGGCATGCTACTCATTAATATTTAAAATATGATCATTTGTCTCTTTTAAACATGTGTCAATATTTTATTGGTTACAAACCATTTGAAAAGTGTACCTTGCCTTGCATCATTTGATCTATTTGCATGGATCAATGAGGTTTATTGATCTTGATTTGAGAGATCAAACATCATTGGCTACTTGGCTATATTCCTCATGGTTTTTATGCTTGTCACTTTCACATTCATTCTAAGCTTTGTTGAAATGTCAGCGTTGATCTTGCATCATCAGATCATCTTCAACTAATCAATCATGCTCTAATAATATTGATCTAATAGATTATGTCTCTTACATCATGGATTGTTGATTAGAATATGTATGTTCATCCCTATACCATTAATCTTTGAAAGATGATCAAGCTTTATTTTGTGGCTATGGTTATGCCACATGTCATCTCTATGTTTATCCTCAAGTATTTTGAATTTTCAACCCTCATCATGCACCATTAGATATTGTTTAGCTAGATTAACATGCTCTATCAGATCTCAATCTGAGGGATGGAATGCCATTGGCTATTCAATGTTATGTTATTTAAATTATGACACTTGTCACCTTGTCACTTATCTAAAGGTTTTGAATTTTCAATGTTGATATTTCACATATTGTAGGTAAAATCACTAAGAGGGGGGGAGGGTTGAATTAGGGGTGATAAACAATCCACTTAAATTTTCAAACCCTTCAAATACTTAAGCATTCAATATAACCACTCATAAAGATTAAAATATGTATATATCACTAAACAATGAAGATAATGCAAGATCACACACACAACACAACATCTATTTGAGAAACTCTTTTGGGGAATAAAACCCACTCAAAAGCCTACAAACACATGGATTATTTTTCCTATAATATGATCACAAACAAGAGATTATTCAAGTCCTTCTGACCAAAATTTAGTGAAACACCTATTTTACAAGGAGCACCTACCCCTAGGATGATCAAGTCTTTTTGACCACTTTTTGGTGAATTCTTTTTGATTAAATTTAATGAAACACCTATTTCATAAGGGGAACCTACCCCTAAGATGATAAAATCCTTATGACCACCTATTGGTCAAGTCCTTCTAACCTAGAATTTGAATACCCTCCCAATACCTATGAAATGAACATCTCTTGATCACTGATGGCCTGTCAATCTAATGGAGATACAATGTATATCATCTCTTTTCAACTTGGCACACTATATAGTCCACACTATGATATGCCTCATAAATAAACCATCAAGCTCACACAAACATATATATATATATATATATATATATATATATTGGATTACAATGGTTGTTAGTCAAGCATTAGTCAAATAAATCAATGAAAATGCATACAAAACTTAATAAACAAAGCCAAACTATTCATGCAAGGTTTATAAATGATAATAAGAAACAAATAAAAGAAATAAATAAACCTTTAAATTCCCAAGTGATTCCAACATCCAAGAGTAGCTTCAATCATGTTTTTCGTTTGATAAAAAACTCTTATCTTTGTCAACAATGGTGGAAAAACTCCTTGAATGTCTCAAGAACACTTTGTAAAACATAGGCCCATGATAAGAACTATCTAACTTGCCTATCAATGAAGCTAATCCAAATTTAAATAACAAAAATGACTTGTGAAGGGATTTTAGCATTATAATTTTACACAATTTAAGCTTCAAAATGGTAGTGTGAGGCCTTCTATTTATAGATTTTTGAGATTTGTCAAGATCAACCATGATCATCCATCTCAAGATTGAGATGTGTGGCCATGAATTAATCTAATATTTGTAATTAAATACATAAATATCCTCATCATGATTTAGGAATAAGGGTATTAATGAGTTATGGGAGACATTAAATAGGCATGGGAGGCCATAATAATGATATTTTTTGTAATTACGGCTTCTGGATGCCACCCCATATATGATGTCACTTAGGTGGTGCAGATATTGAGAGTCTATTTCCAATAACAAAATAATCAATAATCTCCATGGAAATTACACTTAATATCTTGATTTTAATTAATTATATTAAAACATGATTAATCTATTTTAGTGCAATTCTTTGGAAATTGGCCCTCAATTAATCAAAAATGGTCAGAAAGTCATTCCTAGGTTGTAATTTGACTCAAGACGAATTGGAAGGTGATGTTAGATGCGTTATAACCATATTCCCATTTAGGATGTTTCCAACATAAAATAACAAAGGTACGTGATGTGTACTAATGAATTATAATAAAAGAGTGACTCAAGACACACAAAGGTGAAATCATCATTTGAAATTGAAATGAATTGATCAAAGTTGGGCATCACATAAAATGCAGTACCCCATTTAGGGATATTTTGGCCTAAATCAGCACTTGTAAATGACAAGTATGAACCATTTAGCATATTTTGGTTATTTTGACATAAATCGAGTATTTTAGTGTTATTCAAGTAAGATTAATAATTTAAACACAAATGGTGTTAGGAATTAGATGCCTACATTTTGACTCTATTTGAGAAGGTGTAGTGAGAAATTCAGGTGAACCAATGTCTTTTAAAATGAAAGAGTTATCAAGAAGAAATTTAAAACTAACCATGATGCCCCCTCGACAGGACATACTAGAATGAAAGAGAAGGATGGAATCTCGAAAAGAGAGGGAAAGTGAGAGATTAAACCAGGGAATAGATCAAATCTAGATGAGCTAATACTTTCACATGTGGTTACCATTAATGATCAAAATATAATTAAAGGTATAATGGGCCCCAAAGACAAGGGGAATGGGAAGGATTCAATATAAACATATAAGTGACACACTTTGAATGAAACCAATTTTAGATTTCAATTTGCACACTGATGACATTGATCAATCTTGAGACAAGTTACACACTAAAATATTACCATCATGGGAAAAAGTGTGGAGAGATTGAAATTAGAGGAAAAGGAGAATGCGGTCTCCATAAAGAGATAATAAAAAGTGCCCCATTAGAGAAGATTGGATCGTGATAAGATAGTTGTGCCCTAGTAGGGATAATTTTGATCATTGATAAAGAATAAATAATTATTTTCCCCTTAGGTCTAATTTAATTCATATAGTATCCTCAGATGTGGTTCTCTATCATGGGTAAATTGGTAAATAGTCAGCTCAAGAATATAAACTATTGATCAAATTTGACTTATTAGTCAAATTAGGGTACCCCTAGGTAAAAATTTGAATTTTTAGGTCTATAAGGGGGTTTAATATATTTTCATGATGTGAATTATAGGTTATTTGATGTCAATTAATGTTGTAATAGCTTTGGTCAATTATTTTCTTAGTCCCTGTATCATTTTGAGTCATTTAGGGGGTCAAAATAATGCATTTAATGATTTGTATGGGTTTATAGGAAAATGTTAAAGTGTAAAAGAGTTTTATAATGTACCATGTGTCATAAGATGTTTGTAGTAATTTTCACTAACTAAAAATTGTTAGGTTACTAAAAAAAGGTAATTTTCTTGAAGAAAAGAGTGAGTTTGGCACTTGCACAACCTCCTTGGGAAGTGTTCCACTTGAAAAACATGTAAATATGACTCTTAATCTTCCATACACTCCTATACATTCTTGGAATGATCTGAAAGTACCATTTCCAATCCAAAACCATTTAGTTCATTTCTTACTTCTTTTTGGTAGACTAGAGTGGCCCTCAGGTTTTTGCTTAGTACGAGAAACATAGGTAGTTTCAAGAAAAATTATCTTGTGTGAATATTATATAATAAAATAAATTAAAATAAATATAATAATTTTGGATATTTTTCAACGTATCTTCATGAACCATCCATTTGATGTGGACTGTACAAAACTACCTACTCATTCGTGCACCCTTCAGGTTTTGCCTTGGTTCAAGAAATTACATATGATGATATTGATTAAATAATATTTATTCCTCATTTTATAACACTTTACATGTTTTTGTTCAATTTTTATGTTGTTTTGACAAGCTAATACCCTTAAGTTTGTAGAATGCCCATTCTGTGTTGATTGGTAGTATTCCTCCATTTTTAGGGATTAAATGATTTTTAATGGTTTAATATGGTTATGATAGGTTAATTATGTTGTTTTATAAATTATATTATCCTTATTTTCACTTTAAAATCAAATTCTCTTTGAATTGTAGTCATGCGTAGCCTACCTTTTTAATCTACCATGAATGTGCTTGCATATATATTGTTTGGAAGATAATTTCACATTAAATTTAATGTGTTATTTATTTTTTAAAATCCATTATAGTTTTAATATTCTTTTTGGATCATTAAAATTATATTAGGACCTATTTTAAGGCTAAATTTTCTCTGCTACCTCAATCATGCTTACAGTCTGCCTATAACAATCCATATACACCTACAATAGCCATTGTTGGTGTCATAATAAGGTCTGAATGGGTTTACATGTTTTAAAACATATTAATATGACTTAATATTATTTTACATGCTTTATGTAAAATTTTCAAGTTCACTTTCATAGAATATTCATATGGCTCACACCTTACTCACTGTTGATATGCCAAAGTATCCACCTACATGTGGTTGGGTAGGTTATAAAAATACTCTCATGGATGTATGGAATCAATTTAACACCTAATTGAGGTTTTCATATGTTTTTTTATATCATTAAAATATCATATAAATGTCTTAAAGTCAAAGGAAGTGTGAAATAAACTTGGAAAGGAGATAGGCTATGTTTTGGTCCCTTGTCCCTAAAAGGGCAAAACAGTCATCAAGGAGGTTTTTGTGACTAATATATGACAAAGGTACAAGGACTTTTGAAACATATAAGTGGTTGTTTATTATATTACCATAAAAATACAAGACCCTTTCCAATTTTTAATTATGGATGATAAAGGGAAGGTGGTTTTCAAAAGGCTTAAAATTTCCCATAGAGCCACTGAAACCACATAGTGTTGTCTATAGGTTTTGAAGGTTAAATGACCATTAACACACTAAAGAAGAAAAATAGTTCATCCTCTTATGGTTATAATGTTCCTATTGATTGGGTGATATGAAATATGTATAATTATTATCATAAGGAATTGGGATTTATGTTTTTCTGCCCACACAAACCCATCAGTCTGTACATAGGGAAAATCAACACCTACTGCCATTGCCTCCTTCAAAGGCTAACTCAGCATTTTAAGATGAGATATTATTTTTATGATTTGTATAGGTCATAATTGAAAAATTAGACAATTTTTGATCCTAAATAGTATCTATAGGAGATGATATGATTTTATTTGACCTCATATGCACCTACAAGCCCTGATGTCAGCACATAACCAACCTTGAATGACATGGCAAATAATGACCTAAGTGTGGAGTTTTCAAGAGTGTTTTAGTCATTAAAGGTAAATTAAGGTAAAATAAAGTATATGTGGCCTTAAATTATAAATAAAATAACTTACACACTATGATCAAGGCTTTTTGGAGAAGAAATTTTCACCTACAGGGGTCACTAAAGCAAGGATCTTGAGAGGGGAAGTAAATCAGTCTAAGCGAGAGGGGATATTTTTGTTTATTAAGAGCATATAGATGATTAAAAATATTAGTATAGGTTTTTTGATGTTAAATTGAGGTCAAATAATCTTTTTACACTATGATATAACCCCTAAACACATGCCATGTCTTTACAAGTTGCTTAAATAAATACCTACAATAGGCAGGAGTAGATAATGAACTTATTGAATTTATGATGATGTTTAAGGATAATTAAAGGCATAATATAATGAAAAAATCCATTTTTTCACTTTTAGGAATTAAATGGAATCTATAAATACTATAATCAACCCATTTTATGCCCATGAAACCTACAGGCAAGTTAGAGAACATGGTTGTCTCCTTTAGCTAGATGTTGGTAAGACAATGAGTAGATTAGGGTTTAAGGTGATAGATAAAAACTTATTAAAGTGAATAATTAGGTTAAATAAATCATAAATTTATTAAATATTATTTTATTGAGGTTTATAATCACCCATCCTAAGCTAGATCATACAAAACATACCTACATATTCAATCTAGTCAGGTAGTGAATAGTAGGTAGTACTCTCAATGATGATAAGGCTATAAAAGGTGAATAAGTGGATAAAAATAATTGTGAAGTAATTATATATGTTAAAATAAAGTTCTCAATAATATATTACAAGTCCAAATGAGCTCATACACACATTCAAGGGGTTAGTCTAGATAGGGTTTCTCATATAGGGTAGTGAACTAAATAAAGAGTCCTCCTTGATGATTAACATTCTCAAAACATGATGAGCAAGGGACTAAAAAAATATATGAATATATATTATGATAATGACCATTAAAATAGAACCAATTCATCTAAAATCATACATATAAGTAAGCTTTACTTAAGGCAAACTCAATCCATGAGAAGCAAACCCTATACACTGGCCTTTGCATAAGTTTGTCTTGTGTTCGGGTGAGTTAAGGTGGAATATGACCTAATAAAGAGATAAAATTTTGCAGAGGGAATTATGAAAACTTTAATAATCTATTAAAGTGTTTTTTTTCATAAAAATATGGGAGATACTCCTTGTTTTATCTTAGACAGGGGTTTTTTCCCCTTGTGCATGAAACTAGTAGATTTTGGGAATTAGGGAAAAGGAGTAAAACAAAGAATAGGTAAATAATTAAAATGGGTTTTTAAATATGATAAAAATAAATTTAAATCATGGAAAATAACCACACAAGGATGAAAAATAGTAGAATGGTCTAGACTTGTAAGCTTGTAGGCAGGTCTCTTAAAGCCTTCAAATGACCTAATGCCAAATAGGGGGTTAGTTTCTCTTCCAACCTCAGGTAAGTAATATAAACCATTGAATAATTTTTAAAAGGTGAATTTATATTTTTTTAAACTACTTATAAGTAGGGAAATATTCAAGAGGTCATTTTGTGACTTTGAAGTACAAACGGGCATACTAGGACCTAGTGTCCAAAAGGGAAGTCATTCATACTTTTAGAATTAAACATGATTTGAAACATATTAGAAAAACATAATAGATACAATAAATATGTTTTTAATCCTTCATATTGTATAGAGGACATCAAATAAACTATTTTTGGTTCTGAAAGCAACTCAAGCATACAGGAAACATGAAAACAAGCATGAGAAACCAAGTTCCAATGCTAATATCTCCCATGAAGATTTGCATGGTGGAAAAATAATTTTAGGGTGGTTATTAGCATCACATAATATAAATTTTGTGGAACTTTTTGGAAAATTGGATGTCCAAGTTTTATGAAAAATCCTTAAGACCCGAAACAGGTCTAAAACCCTTGTAAAAACATTGAAGGAACTAGTTTTGGAAAATGGAGTTAGATATGCCATATAAGGATATAGTTTAACCAGAATATATATTTTAAATTTTAGAGGACTCCACCAAGACACTTCAAACCATGATGAGTTTTATGTACTTGAACATATGGGGGTATAAATAGGATTTTTATCACTATTTTATGTGTTATGTAGGATATAGGAGGAGTTAGGAGATGAAAACAAGATTGAGAGAAAGAGTGAAACTTATAATAAATAAAAATATTAATTTCATGCCGTGAAAAAGTTATAAGTTCTCCAAATAGGTGTTTGAACTTAGGCAGTCAAATATGGCATATTGGATAAGCTAGTGAAGAAGATGGAAAACTTTAATTGGGATGTTTATCAAGATTGTCTGATGATTCCAAGGAAATGGAGGGTATTTAAAATTTTAATTAACTTCCTCCCACATATTTTAATGATAAATTTAATCCAAATTGGATTCCAAGTTTGTAGGGTGTATGGAAGGGCAATTTTTAGGACAATAGATGATGATGTCTTACTTTTAGTCAATTTTAGAAGATCAAGCATGTAACCAATGGATGTAGAGGCATGTATGATGTCCATACCTTTCATTATAATCATTTTAACTTGTATTCATTAGTTATTGTATGTCCAAAAAGAGGCAATTATGAAGGTAGTTTTTTTGTACGAAATGAGGAGTTTCTTGCCACTTTTATTCAAGTTTGTGACTTGGATTGACACTTGTTGATCCTCTACTTTCATGGTCTGACCCATATCCTCTTCTCATGAATGTATAACTAATTGTATGAACATGAAAAGTATCTTTATGACCCTTGGACTTCTCTCTCTCTCTCTCTCTCTCTCTCTCTCTCTCTCTCTCTCTCTCTCTCACACACACACACACACACACACACACACACACACACACACACACACACACTCTATAATAGTTGGCCATTTTGGCATTGTATTCTATGTTCCGCCTAAGGATGGTGAAGCTCTACTCATTTGTATACCTTTTTATCAATAAAATGACTAATTTTAACCCCTTAATTACTATTAATAAGTGTGTCTCACTTGAATGATGAATATTTTTTACTGAAGACTATGGATTCCTAGAATGTGGTCTCATTCTTTAACCTTGTTTGTAGTTTAAAAACTTCTTATTATAGGGCATGTGAATTGTCTTTTGGGATGTGAAATGTTGAGTGAGTTATTAATTTCATTAGTTCCATTAAAATAATCTTGTTTATTCCCCCTAGCTTTGCATATTCATCCATGAACTCATAATGTAGCATTAATGTGAGAAGATGAAGATTGAAGGAGTGTATTTGTAGTTTGGTTCTTGGTCTCAAGTGTAGAATGCAATTGGTTGGAAGTGATAAAATTTATTTGGTTTATAACCTCATTAGTTTATATTTGATTTTAATTATATATCTCCCTTTTCACCACCCAAATTTAGTTGTAAGTTCAATCCTAAGTGGTACTCCAAGGGAGCTCACCCTATCTAGAGACTCACCTCATTCCTTAGGCTGCCCACAAGCCTAGAGGTGATTTAATTGTGACACTTAGATGAGGAGAGCCTTTTAATATCCTCAAAGAGTTAAAATCTAATTGATAACATAAACTACAACATATATTAAAGTGAGTGAACGTAAACATAGATGCAATGGTGGAATGGATTAGAAAAATCCATAAAACACTACACATATAAGAAAGCACAAAGTTATGAAAGAGATGAAGAGAAGAATTGAGATGGCCAATATAAATCTAGATGTATGAGACAAGTGGATGTTTCCTACATAGTTCCATGGATGCATGTTCCAATATGAACTTCAGGCCAATGTAGTTTACGCAGAAGATGGGATAAAATGGAATGAGGGATGAAGAAAACTTACCAAAGATTGATTAGGCTCATAGTTTATGAAAATAAATGCACATCTAAGCATTGAGTCAAGTGATAAAATTAATGACACATATATTACTATTTTCATATCATGAGCCTAGTTTATGCATAGTGATCTTAAGAACTATTCATTAGAGCTTTATTCGTATTTAAGACTTCACTAGAGCACAAAGTATTTGCTATTGTAAAAGAAATTAGGCATCATAAGTATGAATAACTCATAATGACATGGAATTTCCAATCCATAGATCTAGTTCAAATATGAATACCTATAACTAAGGATAATGGATGATAATGACCAAAACTAGAGTTACAACTATTTACATTTAAATAAAAATAAAATACAAAGAAAAAGATAAACATAAATGAGCCTAACTTAAAATCAAGATATTAATAATCAAGATATTAATAATCAATATTCAAGTCAGAACAATAATGTTTATAAAAAAAACAAGAATAACTTAATAACATGAGTTCAAGATATAGATAAGCAAGATCCATGTAGACCATCAAGATGTTCTTGGAAAATTAAAAAATCAAGACTATACAAGAAGTCATAAGATCAGAACAAACATACATAATAAAAAAATTTATTGGATTTTTTGAATGTTTTACAATTTTTTTTTAAAATTCTAATTATCTCAACTCAATTGAGGATTAAGAGACACATAACAATCTAGCTCATGAAATGGTGAGATCATGCCAACTTAAAATTCTTGTGAGACGGTGAGAGAGTAATGAAAAGGGGGATTGAATTGACCTCAACATGAATTGATCACAACCCTACTTAATCCCATTAGGAATTCAAGTCACAGTGATTTCACCTACACAAAAGACTATGAAAAATAGACTAGGCCACAACAAGTTTACAAACAAAGGTAAATAACAAGGAAAATTATAATAGTAATGACCAGATGATATGACAATGCATGATAAAAATGCATTATACTTAATTTTCCCATAGATAGTTATAATTATGAAACAATGTCATAATATTGATTTTCCCAAAGGTGGTTATAATCAGGGTTATCAAATATAATACTAATTTGCCCATAGGTGGTCATAATCAATGATACTAAATAGGATAGTAGATGAAAGATAAATTATCAGATCAACTATCACACTATTTCCAGAGACTATCAAGTCAAAATGGAATTCTAAAACTATTGATATTGAAATCACCCCACAAAAAGTGCAGGAAGAATCAAAGGAACCAAGATCAAAATGGGTTAAGTAGGATGGATAAAAATAAGCCTTGGTCAATAATAAAGCAATGGTATAATAAAAAAAATAAAAAAAATTGGATATAGTGACAAAAAAATTTCCCCAAGTGATGATTGGATTAGTTTTATTTCAAAATAACAAGATCATTGCATAGGTTACTTGTAAAATAGTGAGATCTGTAATGTCCCCAAATTTTTGTTAAAATGGTTTAATTAATTTAATTAATTTAAGTTGTCCAAAAATTAAGATTTATTCAAAAGGATAACTTTAATTAATTAATTTAATTACTATGGAAATAAATAAAATAACATATTAAATAAAGTTGACTTCTTCTAGAAGTTTCCTAGGAGCCTTTAAAATAAGTTGAGGGCAAAGCATTTGGAATATCTTTTGTTGCTAAAATATTTTGAGTATTGTGAAGCTTGAATCTGTGATTCAGCTAAAATCTCTGAGGACGCAAACCTTCAGTAGATTGGAGAAGAGTTGGATGAAAACCCAACACTTTTCAGGGGTGGATTCATGATGGAATTCAGATTGTGCTTATTGATCAGATCTGGGGCTTCAGAGGTCATTCACTGGGTATATCAGGTGTTCAGCATATGTAGAGGTTTCCAGGTATTTATTCATTAAATTTTATTTAAGATTTATATATATATATATATATATATATATATATATATATATATATATATATATATATATATATATATATATATATATTCAGATCAGGTGTTGTACAAAATCTACACAGATCGGTACTAGGCTGTACTAGCAGATTCAGAAAAGGGAAGAAGGGCACAGTTCATAGTTGCAGGCTGTAGGGTATTACAGAGGTTGACATCGATAGATCAGTGACCGATAGCGGTAGGAAGACCAACATCAGCCGATCAGTGACCGACATAGGTAGGCAGAAAGTCATAGGCAGTCAGAGATCAGACATAGGAAACCGACGACGGCAGTGTATCGACCGACATCGGTAGAACAATTGACGTCAGTGACTGTGTCTTTTGGACACAGTAGCCTGAGCCACACAGATCCAGGTTTTTTATTCCAGTTTGCTAGTTTGCTAGAATAATTTGGTTTTAAGACCACATATGTATTATTTTATGATATCTAGACTATATTATCAATTGCATTCAGATTTATATCATTGTCCATTTGATTGAATGCCTACAAGTAGTTGAAATTAGTTTTGAAAGAAATTTGCATCCAAATTTAGTTTGGGGTATTTTAGTGGTATCAGAGCCATGCATCTTGCCAGCCTGTAGGGGTAAATATATTTTATTTATATGCATCCTGGAAGATTTGATATAACCCATAGATATTTTACACGTAGTAGAGCTCAGTACGAGCGAGAGTTGGGTTTAGGACAAGAACCTATCATGGCCAAAGAATAGGGGAATGCCCATAGAAATCAGGATGAGGTAGAAAGAGAGATGATGAGGACCCTCATCACTACTTAGCCCAGAATTGTTCAGGCTTTAGACCGATTATAGGATACCATGGATCATTTAGAGGTGGATAGACACAGAGGTAAGAGGAATAGATCAATTTTAGTGACAGGTTGTCATCATACCCATCAGTCTAGTCAGCATAGTCACCATTCCCATTCTTCAGTGAGGAGCTCCTATCATTCCTCTAGGCAAAATCATCATCATACACCTACTCCAAATAGACCATTATTGCCTCAGTTTGTAATGCGTGAACAAACAGCACACGTGGAGCCACCAGAGATTGGATTCCAGGAGTCTGTTTTGGCAGCCACATAAGAGTGGAGAGCTTTACCCCCAGAGGTTAGGGAGGTTTTTCCTTTTCCCTAGTATTGTGCGCGGCGTAGAGACACAACCAGATTTAGGGGAGATCGTGTTAATAGACCACCATAGCAGCAGCATAATCATGACCTCAATAGAGCTACAGGGAAGATTACATTGGCTCCATATAATGGCTCTGGAGACACTAGTGCAAGAGCTTGGGTTCACAAGCTGGACATATATCTTTCTTTGAGGCCCATGCCTGAGTGTGAGGCCATTCAATTTGCGGTGTTGCATTTAGAGAAATATTGCATATGATTGGTGGCACCATAGATTGGTCACCCAGGATCACACCTTAGTTCACTCCTATGCTGAGTTCACTAGTCACTCATTGCATGGTTTGATCATAAGGATACAGAACTTTACTATAGGGAGTTGGCTCATCTTAGATAGAGTGGTCACACTGAAGCTTATATTAATGAGTTTCAACATATTGTGGTTATGGTACCTGATATGCCTCAGAGATAGAGTGTGATGTTATTTATTGAGGGATTATAGGATAGACTTAAGGGACTAGTACGTGCTTTCTAACCAGCCACTCTTAAGGATGCCATTGATGTGACATTGAGACTGGATACTGTTCCCACTTCTTATCAGGGTGATAAGAAAATAGCCACAGACTCTCAGCCTATACAGAAGGCCAACGCACCACAAAATAAAGAAGGGTCATCCTCTATAAATCCTTGGATGAATCAGGAGACTAGGAATGACTTGAGGAGGAAAAAGTTATGTTTTTCCTACAACGATCCTTGGGAACCAGGACACCATTGCATGGGTAAAGGAAAGGTTCATTTGATTGAGGTAACTTCTGAGTGTGGAAATGAGGAGGTTCCTGATACTGACATTGAGGATAATATTGAGCAAGTTCAGACACAGTTGGAGTTAGACACCCCAGAGCCTTTGGCATCAGCCAAAGCAATTATGGCTACCCTCTCCAGTTATCCTAACTTTCATGCCTTTCGGTTGAAAGGTACACTTAAGGGTAAGTGGGTCGTGAGCTTGGTAGATACAGGTGCTATACATAACTTCATTGACCGAAAGTTAGTGGGAAGGCATGGATTACAGTATGAGAAGTTTGGTGGTTTTGGGGTAAAGGTGGCAGATGGTGCACTTTTGGGTTATACCAAACAGATTCCACAGCTTAGTATTTAGATGGGGGATTACACTCTGGCCGATGATTTTTATGTGTTTCCTTTAGAGGATTATGATGTGGTCTTGGGCATGCAGTGGTTACAAGGTATTGGGTGTTACATTATTGATCACCACCATATGCAGTTAGAATTCCTTTCTGGGGGAAAGAAGATTATCTTGAGGGCAGCACAAGATGGAGGACCTAAGGAGGGGTCATCTCATAGGATGGAGACTCATTTTATGGGTGACGAGGTAAATGATTCTATTTGTTGCATTACATTTTCACCCCCAATTATGAGTCATCATTCTTATGGGGATTTGGAGAGCATGGTAATCAGAGTAGCGCAATGGTCTTTTGCGAAGACTAAGGTATGTGATGGTGAATTTGCTAATTACATGTTGAGAATTATCACGCTACTCTCTAGGAGAAATAAGGAGAATTTATTCATAAATATTTTGCAGCATGGTGTTTCTGATAGAAGAGTTTGCAAATTTTTGAGAATAATATGGAATCCAGGAAGTTGGTGTTGGGTATCAGGAGCAAATTGCTTGAGGACAAGCAATCTCCAGGAAGGGAGGACTGTAATGTCCCCAAATTTCTGTTAAAATGGTTTAATTAATTTAAGTTGTCTAAAAATTAAGATTTCTTCAAAAGGATAACTTTAATTAATTAATTTAATTACTATGGAAATAAATAAAATAACATATTAAATAAAGTTAACTTCTTCTAGAAGTTTCTTGGGAGCCTTTAAAATAAGTTGAGGGCAAAGCATTTGGAATATCTTTTGTTGCTAAAATATTCTGAGTATTGTGAAGCTTGAATCTGTGATTCAGCTAAAATCTCTGAGGACACAAACCTTCAGCAGATTGGAGAAGAGTTGGATGAAAACCCAACACTTTTTAGGGGTGGATTCGTGACAAAATTCAGATTGTGCTTATTGATCAGATCTAGGGCTTCATAGGTCATTCACTGGGTATATCAGGTGTTCAACATATGTAGAGGTTTCCAAGTATTTATTCATTAGATTTGATTTAAGATATATATATATATATATATATATATATATATATATATATATCTTCAGATCAGGTGTTGTATAGAATCTGCATAGATTGGTACCAGGCCATACTAGTGGATTCAGAAAAGGGAAGAAGGGCATAGTTCACAGTTGCAGGCCGCAGGGTATTATAGAGGCTGACATCGACAGATCAGTGACCGACAGTGGTATGAAGATTGACATCAACCGATTAGTGACTGACATCGGCAGGCAGACAATCATGGGCAGTCAGAGATCAGACACAAGAAACTGATGATGGCAGTGTATCGACCGACATCGGCAGAATAACTGACGTCGGCGAACGTGTCTTTTGGACATAGCAACCCGAGCCACATAGATCCAACTTTTTTATTCCAGTTTGCTAGTTTGCTAGAATAATTTAGTTTTGAGACCACATCTGTATTATTTTATGATATCTAGACTATATTATCAATTGCATTCAGATTTATATCATTGTCCATTTGATTGAATGCCTGCAAGTAGTTGAAATCAATTTTGAAAGAAATTTGCATCCAAATTTAGTTTGGGATATTTCAAGATCATTCAAACTTAACAATTTCTCACAAAATGGAGAGAGTGTGGAAAAAAATTGACCTAGCTGACTTTAATAGAAATTGAGTGTTGCCTACATAGTCTTGAAGGACCTTAATTTAATCTAGTTCAAACAATATGGTAAATGAAACACAGTGGTATAATATGCCTAAAAAGGGTATATAGGGTTTCCCCTAAGAAATGAGGCATGGTAATGGAAAATGATAATTGGAAAAGTGAAAATTGGTTTTATTTCTCTTGTTGATAGGGATATGCACATCCTATTCATCATGTGAAATAAAAAATGATCAGTTTTAAAGTTTCTATCCAACACCCTTTTAGTAATTTTTTTCTTTTAAGAACTTGTTATCGATCTAGATCTTAATAATGTGTCTTTGATCTTCATTGGTTGTTGACTCTAATTCCTTCAAACATTGAGAAAAGATATCCTTGTAGCCTCTATAAAGGAAAGTGTTGCCAGTGATGTTAAATAATGTTAGGATAAATGATATAAGTGGGTAATGAATAGGTAGATGAAATTGAAATGTGTAATGAATGGGAAACAAATAAAGATCAGGAGTTTTAGTCACACGTAATGTTGTTGATGCCAAATTCAACATAATTTTTGATGTGGCATGGTCAAAGACCTTTAAAGATTCTCTTGATAGGACCATCAAATTTTTTTGTTGTTTGATCTTGACAGTAGAAACCATCTAATTATGTTATAGATTAGAAGCTATATTGATTTGATCATGAATAATATCTTTAATAAGTAGTGAATAGATTTTGTGCTCATTTATTGGTGCCTTCAAGAGGTTTTCACCAATGAATTTGTCATGATTATCCCTTAGTGCATCCAAGAAGGTTTCACGAAGAGATATTAACATTTGACTTTGATTGTCTTCTAGTTCCTTTGAAAAGGTTTCACTAAAAGATGTTGAGTTTGTTCTTTGATCATCCCTTAACACCTCTGAAAAGGTTTCATTAGGAGATTTTTCTTCTTCTACATGAATTTTATCTTGGCCCCCCTAATATTCTATAAATGGAATGTCACCATGGATGCATTTCAACAAAGTGTGATTCTGTTGGTCCCAATAAATGCTTATCAGAGGTAGAATTTCAATATAATTCCTACGTTAGGTGGGAATAATGGAATGATTAATGGAAACATAATCTTCATAGAATATACTAGGAGAACCCATGTTGATGCTGAAGTAATCATCCTCAAAAATTATAGAAAAATCACAAATATATTCAAATTGATCTACAAGGAAATTGTAACCAATGTTGTAACAACCAATACTATATTTTATTTCTAAATTTTATTTTAATATAATGGACTCTAACTATGATATCACAACTAATGTTAATTCTAGTTTTGATTTTAAATCTTATGTTGATTTAAAAAAATAACTTGACTCTAATTCTAATGATCATCTAATATGGTTGTTTCTATAATGATGTTTTGTTGAGTGTTTGTTATCAAACAAGTAATGGTCTATGATGGCATAATGGGCTCTATAAAAAGTGATTCATCTAGGAAGGGTTTAACATAGATTAGATCATCTAATTGAAGCCCATCGAAGAGAGGGAACTGCTCTAGGGATGACTCGATAGAATCTTATTTGTTAAAAGGAGACTCCTCAATGAGTGTGAAAAGATTAAGAGGCAACTCTACAAATACTAGCTTGTCAAGGAGATGAGGCTCTTTGAAAATGGGTAACATATGAATTGGTGATTCATCATAATATGGCTTGTCACAAATGGGTATTTCAATAATAACATCATGTTTTTGGTTCATAATTGGTTATAAAAAATCAATTTTGAACACATTTCAATCCTCATAAGATGTTTCTTAAAGAGTTAATGGTTCTTGTTTTGGCTCAAATATTGGCACATAATTTATAAAGTGAGGAACATTTGGTTTAGTACAAAACAATGGTTTGAGGTTCAATAATGGACTCTCCAAAGATAGACTATTGAATAAGGGATAAAAAATAATTGGTTCATCAAATGGAGGTTTTTCTTCAATAGGTTCAATAGACAATGGTGATGGGCATATAATGGTAATGACTAGATGCTTCATAGCTTGTATGTTTGTGCAAACCAAAGGAAGAGGTCCTAAAATGGTAACCTTTACACATTATGGAGCTTGATCACTCACACAAGCACAAGGATAATAGCCCAAAATGGTCACCTTCACATGTTTCAGATCTTGATCACTCACACAATCTAAAGGGGGATAACCTAAAATGGTAACCTAAGAGCATGAAGCATAAATTGGAGGAGGATATCCTAAAATTATTACCTTTGAATGTTGTTCAAAAATCTAAGGGGAAGGATGAGGATGATGTATGACAATCGGCATGGATTAGAATGGTTTTGATCAAATAGGCTTAAAGAGGGTGCCATCTTCAAAATTAAGATGAAATAATCATGTCTACCATAACATGCTCTACCTCATAACTAAGGCCACAAGAGACCCCATTATGAGTGTACCTTAGTGTCATGTCTAGAAGATTGTTCTTTATGTTTGGCAATATTTGGACTATGTTTTGAAAACATTTAAATAAAGTATAGATTGTGATATGTATTCCAAACAAATGTCTAATGTATCAAAGAGACTATAAAAGTAGGGTGGCTTGTAACCACACACAATTATAAAAATTTTGTCACTAAATTAGTCAACCTTGGGTAGGGTCAAATTCATATAATTTGGAAAAGGGTATGATAACTCAAAAATCCTAGAGTGTCACTAGTACACTAAAACATAGACTGTTGAGATATGTTGATATCATAAAGGCTAGTTCAAATTTGATGAGTTTCTACTATAAAAATAGAATAAATCCCTTTGGATTAGGAAGAAGATAATGTAAACCAAGAAACTCATGATGTGGAAACATGAAATAATTCCTAAGTATAAAGTTAAAACCAAATAGGTAGCATAATACCACTATATGATAATAGGAATTATAGTATAAAATGTGTTGTAAGACTCAATGCATGAGTGATAAGCAAGATGACTGGAGTCTACCAAAAATGATAATGTGATAATGAGTCTATAAATGACCTTCAACCCAAATTAGAAATTGAACCCAAGTTCCCTCAAGTCAAGTGAAAATAGTGAACCCAATTTTAACACATCAACCTTATGAACTTTGAAAATTATAATTTTGAATTTAAATTATCAATTAAGGACTTAAGAAATTTTGGAAATTGTTCTAGACTCAAATGGGCAACATAACTGCACCAAAATGGATGATATGACATAATGTTTTAGATAAAAATTTGAACAAGGAAACAGATGGTTTCACTTGGGTAACATAACGCCTCCTTGTTCAAGAAATGTTATGGATAATGTGTTTGGTTTATGAAATTTATTTAACAAGCAATTTTTGACCCAAAATAGGACCAAGTAATCTAAGACAAAGAGAAATCAAATAATTAATCATCTTAAACCCTAAACTAACAAGGTGTGGCAAAGTGGGGTTAACTAAACTAACAAGTTTTTGAATGTTTTTAGATGGATTGGATGCATAAGAATTTAATTTAAAAATTCAAGAGGAGTAACATGTCAATTGGGTTTTCATCATATGGCTTGTTGTAAAAATGTCTTGCCCTTTTTACAACCATTTCATTTATCGCTTGCTCAATGTAGCGTGATATCCAACATGATAATATGTCCCAGTTTTAGCCCAAATGATAGGAAATGGTTTAATCACTCAAACCACCATCCTAATGGGGTGATACTGATTTATATAACCCCCCCCCCCTCATGAATAAGGGTTGAAGATAATTTTGAGAGATGAATTCCTAGGTTAAGGATTCCCTGTAGAACTTATGGGAGGTAATAAAGTCCCCCTCACAAGCCAAGATACAAAAATAAATGACAAGTAAAAGATATTTAAGCTTATTTCTAGATCACCCAAGCCATGCGAGTCTTGGGGAGAGCCTTGACAACATCTCTTTTACACCTTTGACTAAGGCACTTTGCAATAAATATGGTGTTTTTGATCTCATAAGTTCCCTAAAGGGGATGGGTGGGAGAGCATACATGCACAATCATTTTTTTTACAAATCAATTCTAACAAACCAATGATCTATTGAAGAAAAACATTGAAATGTGTTAAATTTTAAAGCACTTAAATCAAAAAAATTGGTGATGTTCTTTGTCCCCTTGGCCTTAAGGTGTAAAATTTAAAGAAACAACCACAAAAACTATTCAATAAAACACCCGAAATTTTTTATTAAGCACCAAACGAAATATTTTTTAATTATTTTTAAAAATCCCAAAATAAGCTTAAAAATATCTAATCAAATATGAATTAGTACTCTTCAAATAGGCCATACATAAAAAGTTACATAACCTCCTTTAGCTTTGAATCTCTTAAGTTTGAAGAAAGTAACTTTGAAAAGCAAACACCTATCAACCCAAAGACAAAACCTCAAGAATCAAATGTGTTAGATTAGACTTCGTTAGAAACTTGATTTTTGTTAAAAAATTATGGAACTTAAAGGTAAATTGATAGCATATTCTAAAATTTTAGGATAAAACAAATGGTTTAAAAAAAAAATCATCAATAATGAAATTCAAATGACCCTAAACCAAGGTTAATTCATGACTGTCACCAGTTACAAAAGACTACCGACGGTCTTTGTGTAAACCCATGAAGATGAAATATGGCCAAAAAAGTTAGAAAATCAAATTTAACAAGTTTAAAGTATTCAAATATAAATTTAAGACTTGTATATTGATCTTCTTGGTATGTAGGATGTGTTAGGCCCTATGTGCCAAAATGTAGAATGGATTATGATGGTTTTTAGTCAAGCATTAGTCAAATAAATCAATGAAAATACATAAAGAACTTAATAAACAAAACCAAACTATTCATGCAGGTTTTTAAAATGATAGTAAGAAATAAATTAAAGAAAACAATAAACCTTTACCTTTCCATGTGATTACACCATCCAAGAGTTGTTCCAAGCGTGTTCTCCCCTTGATCAAGCATTCTTGTCTTTGTCAACAATGGTGTCACAACTCCTCCAATGTCTCAAGAACACTTTGTAAAATGTAGGCTCATGATAAGAACTATCTAACTTACCTATCAATGAATCTAATCGAAATGCAAATAACATAAAAATCAAAATGCAAATGACTTGTGGAGGGATTTTAGCATTATAAGTTTACAAAATTTAAGATTAAAAATGGTAGTGTGAGGCCTTCTATTTATAGATTTTTGAGATTGGTTAGGATCAACCATGACCATCCATCTCAAGATTGAGATGTGTGGCCATGAATTAATCTAATATTTTTAATTAAATTAATAAATATCCTCATTATGATTTGGGAATAAGGGGCATTAATGAGGCATGAGAGACATTAAAGAGGTATGGGAAGCCATAATTATGATATTTTTTGTAATTATGGATTTTGGATGCCACCCTATAGATGATGTCATTTATGTGATGCATATATCGAGAGTATATTTCCAATAAATAAATAATCAATAACCTCCATGGAAAATCCACTTAAGCTCTTGATTTTAATTAATTAGCTTTAAACATGAATAATCTATTTTAGTGTATTTGTTTGGAAATTGGCCCCCAATTAATAAAAAATGGTTAGAAAGTCATATTACTAGGTTAATATTTAAAATATCACCATTTGTCTCTTTTAGACATGTGTCAATATTTTATTGGTTACAAACCCTTTGAAAATTTCACCTTGCCTCACATCATTCCATCTATTTGCATGGATCAATGTATTTTGTTGATTTCAATTTGAGAGATTAAACAACATTGGCTACTTGGATATATTCCTTATGGTTTTGACACTTGTCACTTTTGCATTCATTATAAGCTTTGTTGAAATGTCAACATTGATCTTGCATCATCAGATCATCTTTGGCTAATCAATCATGCTCCAATAATCTTGATCTATTGGATTATGTCTCCTACCTCATGGACTTTTGATCAGAATGTGTATGTTCATCCCTATACCATTGATGTTTGAAAGATGATCAAGCTTTAGTTTTTGGCTATGGTTATGCAACATGTCATCTCCATGTTCATCCTCAAGTATTTTAAAACACCTATTTCATAAGGAGCACCTACCCCTAATATTATCAAATCCTTATGACCACATACTGGTCAAGTCCTTCTAACCTAGATGTTGAGAACCCTTCCAACACCTATGAAATGAACATATCCTGATCATTGATTTCCTATCGATCTAATGGAGATACAATGTATATCATCTCTCTTCAACTTGACACACTACATAGTCCACACTATGAGATGCCTCACAAATCAACCACCAAGCTCACACAAACATCTATAGATTGGATTCTGATGGTTGTTAGTCATGTATTAGTCAAATAAATCAATGAAAATGCATATATAACTTAATAAATAAATATAAACTATTCATGCAAGGTTTAAAAATGATAATAAGAAAGAAAAAAATAAATAAACAAAAATTTTAACTTCCCAAGTGATTCTACCATCCAAGAGTGGCTTCAAGCATGTTCTCCCCTTGATCAATCATTCTTATCTTTGTCAACAATGGTGGAAAAACTCCTCCAATGTCTCAAGAACACTTTGTAAAAATTAGGCTCATGATAATAACTATCTAACTTACCTATCAATGAAGCTAATCAAAATTCAAATAACACAAAAATAAAAATGCAAATGACTTGTGGAGGGATTTTAGCATTATAAGTTTACATAATTAAAGCTTAAAAATGGTAGTGTGAGGTCTTCTATTTATAAATTTTTGAGATTTGTCAAGATCAACAATGATCATCCATCTCAAGATTGAGATGTGTGGCCATGAATTAATCTAATATTTGTAATTAAATCCATAAATATCCTCATTATGATTTGGGAGTAAGGGGCATTAATGAGGCATGTGAGGCATTAAAGAGGCATTAGAGGCCATAATTATGATATTTATTATAATTATGACTTTTGGATGCCACCCCATAGATGATGTCATTTAGGTGATGCAGATATCGAGAGTCTATTTCCAATAAATAAATAATCAATAACGTCCATGGAAAATCCACTTAAGATCTTGATTTAAATTAATTATATTTAAACATGATTAATCTATTTTAGTGCAGTTCTTTGGAAATTGGCCTTTAATTAATAAAAAATGGTCAAAAAGTCATATTATTAGGATGTAATTTGACTCAAAAAGAATTAGATGGTGATGTTAGATGAATTGGAATAATATTACCATTTGGGATGTTTCCAACACAAAAAAACAAAGGTACGTGATGTGTACTAATGAATTAGAAGAAAAGAGTTATCCAAAACACACAAAGGTGAAAACATCATTTTGAGTAGAAATGAATTGATCAAATTTAGGCATCACATAAAATGTATTACCCCATTTAGGGATATTTTTGGCTAAATTGGTGCTTATAAATTACAATTTTGAACCATTTATTATGTTTTGGTGATTTTGATCTAGATTGGGCATTTGAGTGCAATTTGAGTAAGATTGATAATTTCAACATAAATGGTGTTAGGAATTGGATGTCTACAAAATCATCTATCCTTCACTCATCCTCAATATTCAAACTTGTAAGTGATTTTTTTTTACATTATAAATATAAACTACAATTCATACACATAGTCATCAACCTACTCTATTCTACAACCCATCTAGTCGACACACACCCTTTCTTCTTTCCTTCGCTCTTCAACTCTCAAATGCACCTCTTCACACAAAGTATAAAAATCACCACCTTTGATTTCAAATTTTATATAACCTTAATGATTATTATGTTCACAACCTTCCTTGTCAGACTCAACACATGTCTTCACTCTTAAGGCATCTGCATTGGTCACCTTTAAGCATTACCCTCTTTCAAATAGTCTTAAGTGTCCTTTTAGGTCCTATGGAGACTAATTCACCTATTTGACACTTTAATAAAAATTAAAACACAAAAACACTTTAAAAATACATAGAACCATGCCACATGATCTATAGTACACCTTAAGTGACAACATTGATCACAACACCCTTTTATTACAGCCCAAACATCATTGTGTACATACGATCACCAAGAACAAACACAAAGTCAAAGTATAAGCCTTTGATCATATAAAATTTGGATTGTTAAAGCCTCCATAATCCACACAAATATTACTCATCAGTTATACAACATTATTTAACACTTAGTTCATCTTAAAATATCAAAACACCATCAAAATATCCCAAAATAACCTTCTTGGGTCACTTACAAAACATGGTCAAACACATAGTCAACATTGGAGCTCAATAAATTTCACTATACAAACATTCATACATTAAAATAAATATTTATGGATGTCTCTTGAATTATTTTACAACTTTTCTTTTGTATGCATCAACAAATTCATCTTAGATCAAAAGTTATAGCTCAAAAACTAGGGACTAGTTTTCCTTCATTAATTTGAAAATTCAAATTCTAACACTCATTATTAAACATCAAACACTCTGAAAACATCTCATCTCCTCTCATATCTTGAATGAATATGCATCATTGATTTCCCTTGAAATTATCTCGGTCTTTATCTTTGATTACTATTAAACATCAAACACTTTTCATTATCTCGTTGCTTTCTAATAGTTTAGAACAAATGTGCTCTATCGATCTCTTATAAGTAGCTCGGTCTTTACCTTTTCTCACTATTAAATAGTGAGCACTTTTTATCATCTCACTACTTCCTAACATTTGGGAAAAAATGCACTCTATCGATCTCTATGGATTAACCAGGTATTTATCTTGCAATGCTCACCATTAGATCTTGATCAGAACTCCCATGATTATGACAATTGGTACCCTCATGTGCCTTTTGATCACTTTACTGTCAGTTAATTTACTTTTTCCACTTGGAATTTACTCATTTTTGTTTGATTCTTTAACTTGTCCTACACCATTGATCTTCATGAGTACGACCCATCACTCACCATTGATCTTTTATCATATTAGTGAGCTTGTGACACTTGTCACCAGTGTATGCAACCAATGATATGTTGGATTCATATGCACCATTAATCTCAATATGTATGATTAAGCACTCACCATTAGATATTCTATAAAAATGACCTTAGACTTTAACATGATTAATCTTGATGATCTTTAGCCCATCATAATCTACTAGAGCAACTTTAAAGATTTATAACTTGAGCTAGAAATCACTTCAAGACTCTAAATTTTTAGGGTAGCTTATTGGAACTATAGATAACATATAAATGTGAAAATTTGACCATTATTTATTTTTTTCATTCCTAAATTAAATTTACAAACATATTGGTTCATATATATCTGCATGATGTGCAATGATGATCTAGTTAAGTATAAAATCTTAGTGAACTTATATCTAAGAGGCCACCTTTGCACCCACATATATTTATCTACACTCAACCTCATGACCTAAAATGTGGACCATAGTATCTTGGGACTAATTTGATCACACCCATATGGCCAACTCTCTTTGACTCATCCATATGTGGTAATGGTGATGTCATTAAACTTCCTACTCATATTTTTCTATTATATAACCAACTATGCCAAGATGAACACAATGAAGAATCAGATGAATACAATGTACTTTCATAAGCTCTCTAATCATCATTGACCTCTGATAGGACCCCTCAGACATGCTCAATACTTCTGACCCATCCCTAATTATGACAAAACTAAAGATCAACCAAGCCTACTTCAAGCATACTAGGATAAGCACATTGCACATTTTATCATTGACACTTCAAGACACTTCATACACTCACTTAGACACCTACATGACATCACTAACAACTCCCCAAAAATCTCCCCCTTTGTCATTGATGTCAACACCCATCATACAACTCACCTTCCTTTCTCTTCAATCAAACTCATAATAAGACCTTCTCCCCCTTTGACACAATGAAAAAGTGGGCACAAACTAATCTTAAGAACCTGAAAATACCGTCAATAGGAGAGGGACACCTTAGAAATATTATAAAAACTCATGATCCTTCCTCTTTTTGCCTTGACAACTTCATCTTGCTACATGTCAATACTCTGTTCAACCAAGCACTACAACCAATGAATAAAATACACACAAAAGTACTTAAATCTAATGGAACTCACCAAGAATCATCTAAGTGGGACTCCACCTAAGATATCTGAGCCATTTAAACTCTTGAACATCTTCAAAACTTCACACACCATGAAGAACCACCACATGGGCTTACTAACCTTCTCTTTCAATCCATATCAAGTACCACCAATAGAACTTCATGCCAGTCAACAAATAGAGAACATGCTCTAAACCAACTTGATAACTCACCTTGAAACTCTAATTCCTTGCTCTTTTGGTGAAACTAAGCAAAAACATCAAATCTTCACACTAGACTTATCTAGACTCCTTGTAGTCCTACCTGGAACTTGTAGTGCCCATAACTTTTATTAGACATATTTTCAAAACCTGAAACTTCATATCTAGATCAATTTCATATTCCCCCTTAAGTATACTAATTTTCTTCACCTAGATCATCTTCTAAAATATGCTTCACAAATATACTAGCCAATTAAGTCTCCATTTTGACAAAAAATTGAATAATTTGAAAAAAACAAACCTTTAATTATCTATGATTCTTGATTTGACAACCCACTTGGCCAATTCAACCTATTAAGAAGCCTCAAACCTCAAATCATAAAGTAATACACATTTTTATCATATCCTAAAACTTTTAGAACCTTAAAATAAATAAGGTCAACAAACCTCCTTCTAGTCAACACCCACCTCTAAAGCTTCTTTCGCACCTAGAGATAACCATCACACATTTCTAGACCAAGATTTGATCCTTCACACCTTTGGGAACCTTGACTTACTATACCATGGCTTTGATTTACAAAATAAAGATAAACTTGGGAGCACAAAAAAACCTCCAAAATGCATAAACAAGATCACTAAGACATAAAACCATCTAGAACTCATCATAAAGAAGTGCACAAACCTTTATGAGTACCAAAATCTTCTTGAAATTCCATCAATCTCATTATGCCACCTAAAATAACACCCATTTTTATCCCACAGACACTATATACATAATAAAAACACCTTATGACATCACTATGACCTCATCAAAGCACTTTTCCTATTTTGACACACTAACTCCAACTAGAAACACTCATCTCTTTCATTCTAGGACCTTCTAAAGAACACCATATCAACACTTGATTCTCCACTAAATTCAGTCTCTGAAGAAGCATAGATAAAGACCTCCTCTACACCACAATGCTCTTAAAATAAAGTGAAGCTAGGAGTGACCACATCTCCTTAACTTGAATTTTGATAACTTGTTCTTCTTATACATCACTCACTTTCTCTTTGATGATAAGATATACAACATTTAGAGAAACTATGGAATCTTGAAATACATCGATTACTAAAGCAACTTCTTTGCATTGCAAAACATCACCTTCAGACCTTGACAACATAATAACCAAGATTGAAACTTGCTCACACACATCAAGTTTCACATTAGCATCCAAACACACCTCAGAACCAACCTCAACTAGAACCTTGATCTTATCCTTGAGCTTGGTCTCTTCATTCACAATATGAGAAGATAATGAGAGCTCTTAGCACTCTCCAAATTTTGGAGCATTATCCACCATAACAAATAGAGTACTTGGACCTGCAGACTCATCATGACTCATATTGACCACATTGGGTTTCCATGAGTTCACTTTCCTTCTTTCTTGAACTCTATGACACTGATGAAACATATTCTATCTTTTAGTCCTTTGCTTATAGAATCTAGTAATGTGACCTATATGTTAATAGTTGAATCACACTATACCTTTTGAAAGAAGCTTATCCTACCTTTCTTGATTAGAAAAAAATATTGTAATATTTCCATTCATTTGATAATTGAAACAAACTACTCCTTTTAAAGAAGAGTCACCTTGCCTTACCTTATTTGCACAATGCTTAAAAAAATGTCCCTCATCAAGATAGTTGAAGCACTTAACTTTATTCACACCTTTTGACTAATGACCCCCATCATAGTTTCATGAAACTCATTTCTATGAGGTCTTTTACATTCTCTAGCTCTATGCCCAAACTAGTTACATGTGTAACTATAACCATTGAAACTTGCATACCTCATGGCATTTGGTTGTCTGATGTGATTTGTATTCACTCTACCATCATTTTCATTCCTTGACTGATTGTTGACCTTCAAGGTCTATTTTACATTAGTCTTCATCTTGTTTTGAGTTGCATTTTTTGCTTCTTCTTTGTATCCAAGACTAGTTCTATCACTTGCATGCTTTTGATTACTCAGAATATTGTCTAGATCACTTGAGCTCTTTTCAAATCTCACAAATGACTTCATCTTACTATATGTCTTCTCTAAATTATATTTTAATGATTCATTTTAAATTACATACCTTGAACATTCATATTTTTTAGCATTCAAGCTTATAGATAGGATTTCCAATTGACAACTGAGATTCTTGACTATATCTTCATGCTCTTTGGTGTCTTAATTTATTCTTGCTTAAAACACATTGAATTGCTCTTCATAGTCTTTGGTTTGAGACTTCATATTCTTGTTAATATTCTTCTCAATCTTCAATTCTTCAAGAGCATTCATAAATTGAGTCTCACGGTCCACCTCATATTTATCATAATATGAATCACTCCAACTAGACTCCTTTTGATATGATAAACTTCATTCATCAGCCATGAAGAGGTATTTATCTTCAATAGGACCATCATTTTCATTATAAAAATCAAATTCACTAGCCTCACCCTCATCTAATGAGTTATAATCTTTATCGGTGTAGGGACTCTTCTTTTTCTTGAAGGACTTCATATTGTTGTCATACTTTCTGAATCCTTTTTTCTTTTTATGAGACGTGTATGTCTTATTTTCTTCATGTTGGTCATCAACATGATCTTCATCATCATTCTACTTATGCTTATGAGGGCATTTATTATCAAAATGTCCTACCTCTCCATAATTGAATCATTTGATGGGTAGTTTACCCTTATACTTGTTTGACCCCATTTTCAATTTTCTTGTAAACAAATCAATTAGTTCATCTTCATCAATATCAAATATCTCATCCTCTTTGAGTTTATTACCTTAGAAATTATTATCTGGCTTCATTTATGTCTTGAATTTTGCTTCCTTTTTTGGTGTTTTATCATCATCAACTCTCATCTCATAGGAATTAATAATGCCATGCAATTCATCCATCTTCAACTAAGTAAGATCATGACTTTATTCTATAGAAAATACTTTAGAATCAAACTTGAGAGAGAGAGAGACTTTAATACATTTTGAACTATAGTAGCTTCTTCAAGCTTCTCTCCAAGACCTATGATGATGTTCAAAATCTAATCAATTTTTTGTAGAAAGGATGCCACAAAATATTATTCCTTCATTTTAAGACTCTCAAATTTCTGACTTAACCTTTAAATTTCCTTCATAAATATTCTTTAATCTATCCCATATTTCCTTAGAGGATATGCAATGTATTACCTTGGTGTATTTAATTTTTGAAAGACCATAAGTGATAGCATTAATTACCTTAGAATTGTTCTTAAACAACTTCTTATCTACAACACTGGGTGGAGGTATAGTGGGTGTAGAATAACCTTCCATAACAATTTTATAAGTGTCAAACCCTAGATACATGATGTAGGTCCTAATCCTCACACTCCAAAAATCATAATTAGATCCATTGAACATCGATGCTTATTTCGTGGAAAAACCTCCTTGAATTTGATGGCTACCCATATTGTACATTAAATCTCCTTCAAGTTGTCAAGCCTTTACCAAAGGACATGCCCTAATACCAATTTTTATAGGTATAATAATTAAGATGGGGCTGAATTAGTGGTGAGAAAAAATCTAATACAATTTTCAAACCCTTTAAATACTTAAGCATTCAATAAAACCATTCATGAAGCATACAACGTGTTTATAGCAATGAATAATGAATATAATTCGAGATCACACACATAGCATATGATCTATGTGGGAAACCCTCTTTGGGAGTAAAACCCACTCTTAAACCTAAAAACATAGGGACTACTTATCCTATAAGATGATCACAAACAAGAGACTGATCAAGTCCTTCTGACCAAAATTTAGTTAAACACCTATTTCACAAGGAAGACCTACCCCTAGGATGATCAATTCCTTATGACCACTTTTTTATCAAGTCCTTCTAATCAGATTTAGTGAAACACCTATATCACAAGGATCACCTACCCCTACAATGATCAAATCCTTTTGACCAGTTGTTGTTCAAGTCATTCTAACGTAGATGTTAAGCACCCTCCCAACACCTATGAAATTAACATCTCTTGATGATTGATTACCTACCAATCTGATGGAGTATATTAGCTCTCTTCAACTCTACATATTACATAGTCCACATTTTGATCTACTTATCAAATCAAACACCAAGCTCACATAGACATCATCTATTCTTCACTCATCCTCAATTTTCAAACCTAAAAGATCACTATCTTTGACATCATAAATATAACCTATAATTATTATGCATAATCATCAACCTACTCTGATCTACAACCCATATTTTGGGTACACACCCTTTCGTCTTTCCTTCACTCTTCTACTCTCACATACACCTCTTCACACAAAGTCTAAAAATCACCACCGTTGATTTTATATTTTATATATCCTTTATGATTATTATGTTCACAACCTTCCTTATTAGCCACAACACATGCCTTCACTCTTAAGGCATCTAAGTTACCTTTAAGTAGTACCCTCTTTCAAATAGGCCTAAGTGTCCTTTTACGTCCTATGGAGACCCATTAATATATTTAACACTTATATGAGAGAAATTAGAACATAATAAAACATTAAAAATGCATAGACCCATGACACATGATCTATAGGTTCACCTTAAGTGATATCATCCATCACATCACCCTTGTGCTATAGCACAATTAGCCTAAACATCATTTTATACATATGATCACCATGAATGAACACATAGTCAAATTATAATAATTTAATCATATAAAATATGGATAATTCAAGCCTCTATAATCCATAGAGATATTCCTCATATAGTCTAAAACATGATCCAACACTTATTTCATCTTAAAATGTCAAAATGTCATTAAAACAACTCAAAATAACCTTATCAGGTCACTTAAAGAACATGGTCAAACATGTAATCAACTTTGGATTTAAATAAATTTTATTGTACAAACATTCAAACCTTTAAATAAATATTTTCAGATATTCCTTGAATTCCTCTACAAATTTTATTTTTACTACATCAATAAATTCATCTTTGATCAAAATTTATAGCTCAAAAAATAAGCACTAGTTTTCCTTCATTAATTTAAAAATTCAAATTCCAATGGTCATTATTAAATATCAAAAACTTTGACAACATATTATGACCTTTCATAGGTTTAATTAATATTCATCATTAATCTCCATCAAAATTATCTATCTTTACCTTTGTTTGCTATTAAACATCAAGCACTTGTAATTATCTCGCTACTTCCTAATAGTTTGGAACAAATACACTCCATACATCTCTTATAAGTATCTTGATCTTTAAAATTTATCTCTGTTAAACATATATCACTTTTTATCATCTTACTTCTTCCTAATAGTTTGGAATAACTGTGCTCCATTGATATCTACAAATTAACCAAGTCTTTATCTTGTAGTGTTCACCATTAGATCTTGATCATAACTCCCATGATTATGACACTTGACACCATCATGTAACTTATAAACACTTTAATATTATTCTATACACTTGTGCCACTTGGTAATCCCATGTTCTTTGTTGAATCTTTGACTTATCCCACACTGTTGATCTTCATGAGTATTAATCATTAATCACCATCGATCTTCTGTCATATTAGTGATCTTGTTAGACTTTTCAACAATGTGTGAAATCTTTGACATGTTGACTTCATATGCACCATTTATCTCAATATTTATGATTAAGCACTCACCATTGTATCTTCTATACCAATGACTTTAGACTTCAATGTGATTAATCTTGATGGTCTCTGGCCCATCATAGTCTGTTAGAGCAACTTTGAAGCTTTAGAAATTGAGTTCAATATCACTTCAAGACTCCAAATTTTTAGGGTAACTTCTTGGAAATGTAGACAACATATCCATGTAAACCTTTGGCCATTACTAAATTTTTTAGTACCTAAATTAAATTAAAAACATATTCTTTCATACATATTTGCATGACGTGCAGTGATGGTTTAGCTAAGTATAAAAACTTAGTGAACTTCTATATGAGAGGACAACTTTGCACCCACATATCTTTATCTACACTTAACCTCATGACCTAAGATTTATACCATAACAACTTGGGCCTAATGTGATCACATACATATGAGCAACTGCCCTTGAGTCATCCATATGTGTTAATGGTGATGTCAACAAACTTCTTACTTAGACTTTTATGTTATAGAAATAACTATACCAAGATGAACATAATGAAGAATGGATGAATATCATGCACTTAAAAAAGATATGAAATCATTCTTGACCTATGATAGGACCCATCACACATGATAAATGATTTAGAACCATCCCTAATCATGCCAAAAATAAATATCAACCAAGCCTAATTCAAGTATACTAGGATAAACACACTGCACACTTTGTCATTGACACTTAGACTATCAAGACACTTTAACCACTCACCTAGAAACCTCCATGAGATCATCAAAAAATATCCAAAAACACCATCATATAATCTTTGACTAATTAATACTGCTTTATTGGATCATATATTGATGCACACCATTAGATCTTTGGCAGAGTTCCCATGATGGTGACACTTGTCACCCTTTTACTTATTTTGGGGCTCTAATGAAGTCTTGACTTAGACTAAGGTTTTAACATGACTTAAAATAGATTCACTTAATATTTGACAAACCAAAGGCCAGTAAAAGATAAAGTTAACATTGAAGAATAAAACTCCAAGCATGTTTATTCCCAAATGAAATTCTATTGAACCTATAATACATAAACACAAACAACAATCATTAGCAAGATTAGAAAGGGTAAAATCATGATCACTTATAAATATGTCAATTAATTGAAATGATCACCAAGTGTGGATGATATTTAAATAAAAAATAATCTATAAACATGTTATTGGTACTTTGATCAAGTGTTTTTTCAACTTTAAGGTACAAATTTACATAATTTAAAACAAGGGTCCCTAAATTTCAAAAATGGGAGTATGTTGACCTAAAAAAATGGTGACTTCTGGGGGAAACATAACAATATGTTAGAATTTAGAGACTCTGGTTTAGACTAATAACTAGGCTAATTATTCTACTTGATCAGGAACCATTATTAAGATTAATTCATGGCTGGAATAAGTCTTGCAAATGAAGAATTATGATCAAACATCAATATATAGCCATGTTATGTGTGTTTTTTTATTCCAATTACTAATTTCCATAGGATTTATAGAACATCTTCTAGACTCATGACCTTGACCATTAACATTGACCTAAAGCATATTTAGGTGCTCATTAAGAATCATGCTTTAACTCAAGGAAGGCTTGGACATTGCTCTAATACCAGTCCAAAATCCATAACCCCAAAAAATATACCTTTCACTCCACTCAAAGCCTTGCTTTACTACCATCCAAGCATCCATAGCCCTAATGGAGATTACCAAAATCACATCTATTTAGAAAGATTTTTGAATTTTGCAATAAGGATCTTATTTTTGTATTTTTCAAGGTATTTTGAATTTTTATCAAATGCTGAAAACCATATTATCTATGTTTTAGGATTTGGTAAAAAAAATTTCTTCAAATAATCATCCTTGGTTGTAGACTCTGTCCTAGGCAATTAATGTTTTTAAAGTGCAAATTTGATTATATCCTAATAATCCAATAGTTCACCCTATTTATGTAATCCTTCTTAGAACCAAACTTAGATCAGAAAAAGGTTTAAAACCTCAAGGAAAAATTAACCTACTTATTATCCCTTACTTATTTCTCTAAACTATAACTTCAGTCTCACATTTCAACAATTTTATGATCAACCATTGTTGAGGAGATATACCTACATTCTTGAACTATGGATTTCCTCTTGAGCATCTAAATATATTTTGAGATGAGGGCTATCTTGAAGAAGACTTATTTAAAGCAAGGATAAAATATGAGAAAATGAAACACACCAAACACAAAGCAAACAAACAAAAATTCAAGGAAACAAGAAAACAACTATAAACACACACTATGTACAAATAAGGGACAAGAAGGAAAGAAACTAAATTAAGCCTACCTACACTAAATATAACTTGTCTTATAGTTCAATCCATGAAGACTTTAGGTGGGACAATAGATAAATAGTGTTTGAGGTATTTCCCATTGGTGGGTAATTTAAATTCTACCCCTTGCAAGTATTTTAATTTGAAGGTGTTATCCCCCAAGATATCAGTAATCTGGTATAGGCCAATCCATAAAGGTGTGAACTTCTCATGCTTTCCTTTTAGTTCTGAGGATTTATCCCAAAGAAGAACTAGGTCTCCTTGTCTAAACACCTTTATATTTGAATGCTTATCAAACCACCTCTTAACTATGGTCTAGTATCTTTTGAAATTAGCAAAAGCTTCCTCTCTTGCATCTTCCATCTGTATGATTTCAAGTAGCCTTCAACTTGAAAATTATTGATCCTCCTCCATGTACTCTTACATAAACTTGTAGGTTTGTAGTTTGAGTGTTATGGGAAATATAGGTTCTTGAACATATACCAAAAATAATGGTGATGCTTTAAGAGCTTGCTTGACTCTTGTTCTATCTACCCAAAGGGCATACTTAATTAGTTTGTTATATTTTATTAGTTTATCCACTACATAATTCTTTATGGATTTCATCAAGTTCTTATTTTTTAATTCAGATACTCCATTGCCTTAGGGGTAATGGTTTGATGAGAACTTGAGAACAATATTGTTGTCATATGCCCACTTAGTCATTTCAATGGACACAAAGGCAGATCCATGATCATATATTAGAGATATTTGTGTCCAAAACCTTGTGCATATATTATCTTATAATAATTTGATCACTTCTTTAGTCCTACACTCCTTGGTTACCATTGCTTCAGTCCATCTTGTGCAATAGTTAGTAGTAGTCAAAACATACCCATGACCATTAGATGAATTTGTTTTAGATTTATCAATGATGTCATGATGGTGTCTTGTAGGTGTCTATGTGAGTGGATGAAGTATCTAGATAGTCTATGTGACAATGACAAAGTGTGTAATGTGTTTGTCCTAGTATGCTTCAAGGATCCTTGGTTGATCTTTAGTTTTGGCATGATTAGAGATGTTTAGGGATGAGTATGGTGATTTTAGAATGTGAAAGGGGTCCTATTAGAATTCAATAATGGTTTGAGTTCTTTTGTACATGAGTGGAATTCAACTAGTTCATCATTTTTCTCATCTAGACATTTTAGGTCCAATGGCAAAAAATCTAAGTAGTAGTTTGATGAAGTCATAATTACCACGTGTAGATGATTCAAGGGGAGTTGGTTATATGGTTGTGATCTCATTAATCCATAGTTTCTATTAAAAAAGTATTAAGTCTAATTATGAATTGTGATAAAAGATATACAAGTGTAAAGTTAGGCTCATAAGCAGTTTGATAGTGTTTTCCCATACTTAGCCAAATTTGCATAAGGAAAGAAAGAATCAACTAAGTAGTTTGGTGATGGCATATATTAAACGTGTGGAAATTTCAAGATATGTTAATCACATTTATTTATTCATCTTTACTCTTAGTTTATATGTGCAAAATTTTAGGTCCTACGATGAAGTGCAACAAAAGATATGCAAGTATAATGTTGGGATCTGAATCTTTTTGATAATGTTTTCCCATACTTAGACATATTCTGAATGTGGCAAGTAAATTTGAGTAGGAATTTTTATGATGTTATATGTTTCACATGTAGATTTTTTAGGATAATTTAATCATATGGGTTTGTTTAGTTTTGTGCCTAATTAATTTGCTCTAATTTTCAACTCAAGCATGAAGCATGACAAAAGCTATGCATGTGTAAAGTTGGTCTTTCTAGATAGTTATTAACATAGTTGGATCTATAAATAGATAAATTTAAGGAGGCATTTTAATGTTGTTATATCTCACATGTGTGAGGGTTATAGGATCAGATTAACACATGGTTGGATTTTTCTATGTGAGGAAATCATATGGACTAAATTTCATAATATGCACTTGAGCGAAGAAAAAGATATGGAGGTGCAAAGTTGACCTTTAAAGTTGATAAGAAATGGTCCCCAAACTTATTAATATTTGAATTATATTAAATATCAAGACCATATGGATATCCAATAGTTCATGAGAGTTCATACATCTAGATATATGGTGTGCAGTAAGTCAAATAGGTCAAAGTGTTTGTTGGTTAATAGAGTTAAATATCAGGACCAAATCAAGATCCCATAGTGTGTAGTAAATCATATAATTTTTGTCTAATAGTGCATGTTGATAGAGATGGTAATACTTTCAAACTATTTCATGCTAATAAAAGGTAAAGGATAAGGATCTAACAGTTTATGTTTAATTGTGCGATTGAGATCGATGGTGCGAGTGGAGTCAAAGTGGTCAACCTATTTGAAGTTTATCATTGTTAAAGGTTGAGAACATTAAAATAAGATCAATAGTGAATGATTGATATATTCATAAAGGACACAAGATTATAGAATAGTGTTTTAGGTTTAACTATGACCAAATGGAGATCCAACAAGACCATATGGAGATCCAATTATGACCATTTGCATTTGAATATCTAAATTTTACAAAGGAAAACACTAGTGCTTTGTATTTTATCCATAACTTTTTATCTAGGATGAATTTTAAGGTTATATAAAAAATTTGAAGAAGACTCCATGGATAATCTAATGAACTTGATTTAAAGATTTGAATGTATATATAATTAAAGATATTAAGCTTAAAAATTGACCATGTTCATGCATATTTTGTAAGAAACTTGAGAAGGGTAATTAAGCTATTCATGATGGTATTTCAATATCTCATGATGAATTAGCTATTAGATCATGTTTTATACTCCATTAGTATCATATATTTAATTATGAAGGTTTAACCAATTTTATGTAGTATGAACAAAGGTTTAGAAGTCAACTATGTATTCATTCATGGTAACTATGTGCACAAAATGTTGTTTAAGAAAATTATGCTTTAATAGAAGAGTGTTTTGGTGATTGTGATCATTTGAGGATGTCAAAGGGGTCATTTGTAATAGGTTCATGAATTTTGAAGTGGTCCTTTGTTCTTAGTTTTATGGATGATGTGATAAATGGGTGAGTAGTTCTCTATGAGACCTATAAGAGCTACAAGGGCCTAATTAAAAGATGTAGCTACTTGAAAGTGACCCATATATGTTATGACCAACATATGAAGATTTATTGAGATATGTATTCATATTATATATGCCTTAAGGGTTAATTCATGCCTATTAGCTAAACAATTTATTGATAATCATGATTACTCTATACATGTGAAACTAAGTATGATGGTATCTAGATTAGAAGAGTGACTTGTGTGTGGAATTTACATTTGAGAGCATAGTGTTTTGAATAAAAGGAAATTATGGGTGCTTAGTGGATGATTTGAAGATTAGAATAGGTTGAGGACTATTTATATGACCTATAGGTCATAATTGTTTTGGTAGAATAGAGCTCTTGCATATTGAGTATGAGCAAAGGTAAAGAGTGATAATCAGAGGTCCATTATCAGGTGTTGAAGAAATCAGTTCATAGGTGGATGTGTTCATATGTGTTGTTGTGTTATCCCAACATCTATGGGATTACGTCTTCATTACAAGGTAAGACTTGATAAAGGTCTCATTGTTGTTGAAGCACAGCTAGTCAAGTATGGTAGCACCTTATGGGATTGTAGTCTCATTAAGTAAGGGATGGTAGTTCCTTGATCAATTATGGCTGGTCTAAATTAAATATTGTTATTATAGGATAATAGTTCAATTACAAGTTATATTTGGTTTTCTCCCCCAAGAGGCTTTCCCACATATGTCATGTGTTATGTGCTTGATCTTACATTGTCTCTCCTATTCATTACTGTGAATGATGTGAATGCTTCATGAATGTTGGTGGTAATTGACTAAGAGTTTGAATGGTTTAGAATTGAATTTTAATTATCTAGGCTCACTGATTCACCCCCCCATCTTAGTGATTGCACCTTTAAATTTTTTTATCAAATTAGGTCATTTGGTAAAGGCTTCACAACTTGAAGGTGATCCAAGGTACAATATGGGTGGTCATCAAGGAAGTTTCTCTAATAAGCAATAACCAATGTTCAATGGATCCAATTATGATTTTGGAGTGAAAAGATGAAGACATACATCATGTCCCTAGGGTTTGACTTGTGGGAATATTTTGTGGATGGTTATGTTATTCCTACTACACCTCCATCTAGTGTTGTAGACAAGAAGCTATTCGAGAATAATTCTAAGGAAATGAATGCCATTACTTATGGTCTTACAAAGACTAAGTTCACCAAGCTAATCCAATGTAAGTTTTATAAAGAGATATGGGATAAAATATATGTCATTTATGAAGGAGATTCAAAGGTTAAGCTTGCTATGTTGTAGACTCACAGAAGGCAATTTGAAAGTCTCAAGATGAAGGAAGAAGATTCTATGGCATCTTTTCTATAAAGAGTTGATGATATTTTAAACATCATTAGAGGTCTTAGAGAGAAAATTGAAGAGGCTAATATAGTTCAAAAGGTATTAAGTTCCCTCTCTCTCAATTTTTATCTTAAAATATCTATTATATAATAAAGTCATCATATTACTCAGCTAAAGTTGGATGAATTGCATGACATCCTTACTACCTATAAGATTAGGAAGAATGATGATCTACCATCGAAGAAGGAAGCAACATCCAAGACATAGATGAAACCTAAGAAGAATTTATAATGAAATAAAATAAAGGAAGATGACATTTATGATATTGATGAGGATGAATTGATTGCTTTGTTTACAGGGAAATTGAAAATATGTTTAGGCATGTATAAGGGTAGACTACCCTTCAAATGCTTCAATTGTGGAGAGATAGGACATTTTTCTATAAATTTCACTCATAAACATGATAATGAAGAGCATGATGAAGACTAAGATGAAGATAAGAAGACATAAAATTATGATAAGAGGAAGAAAGGTTTCATAAATTTTGACAACAACAAGAAGTTCTTCAAAAATAAGAAGGGTTTCTACACCAATAAAGACTATAGATCATACAATGAGAGTGAAGATAGTGACTCAAAGTGTGATCATGAAGATGATGGTCATTTTGAATAGGAAGCCCTATTCATGGTTGAAGAAGGTAGTTGATCACATCAAAATGAGTCTACTTAGATTGATTTAGATGATGATGAAGATGAGATGGACTATGAGACTACTTTGACAAATGTTTTTGAAGAATTAAAGATTGAGCATAAGATCAATAAGAAGATTAAATATAAACTCAAATACTATGAGAAGTAATTGAGTGCGTTTGAATCAAGAATGAATGAAGACACCAAAAAACATGAAGATATTGTCAAACATATCAGTTATCAATTGGAAATTCTATCTACAATTCTAAAATCCCAAAAAGATAAATGTTCAAGGTATGTAATTGAAAATGAATCATTGAAATATGAGTTGAATAAGACATATAATAAGGTGAAGTCATTTATGATATTTGAAAATAGCTCAAGTGATCTATAAAGTATTCTAATTGGTTAAAATCATGCTAGTGATAGAAATGGTCTTGGATATGAATAAGAACAAAAGAATGTAATTCAAGAAAAGATGAGGACTAATGTGAACCAGGAAAACCACACTTTAAATACAAATCATGAGACAAAGAATGAAAGTGTTGGAATAATGAAGACAAATCATATTAGATAGAAAAATTCCATGAGATATGAAAGTTTAAATGGATATTGTTACACTTGTAATCAATTTGGGCATAAAGATAGAGAATGCAAGAGACTTCTTAGAAATGAGTTTATATAAAACTATGATGTGGGTCATCATTCAAAGGGCTCAAACAAAGTCAATTGATTCAACTATCTTGGTATAGGACACTTTTCAAATCATTGTCCACATAAGGTTAGATAAGGTGGGTTCTCTCCCAAGAGGAGGTTGTTTTGTTTATCATGACATAGGACACCTTGCAAGTTTCTGTCTAAACAAGGTAAGACAAACTATGTTTTCATCAAGGAGGATTATTTGTTACAACTATGAGAAGATTTATCACATTGATAGATTCTAAAATCAAAGGTCATCAAGTTAAAATGAGTTTAATCAGGATCCTAGTGTGTAAGGAAGAAGGCAAGTCAACCCATGGAAGCCAAATATGGTAAGTATGAGTCATGATGAGACTACAGGTCCAAGTAATCTATTTGCTATGGTGGAGAATGCTTTAGAAGTTGAAGAGTGCCAAGGGATCTCATTATCTACTCATGTTGTGAATGAAGAGACCAAGATCAAGGAAAAGACCAAAATACTAGTTGAGGCTGGTTATGAGGTAAGTATGGATCCAAATGAACATCCCACTATTATTGAGCAAGTTTCATTCAAAGAACATCAATTATCAATGATTAGTGATGAGGTTCCAAGCTGAAAGGAAAATTCTACAAATGAAAAGGTATGCCATGAATTTTTATTATCTCCATGTATTATCAATCCAATTTTAGAAAAGGATCCAGTTGTCATTAGTTAGACTAAGAATAAGAACAAAAGCAAGAAATCTTATATCTATAAAAGGATTCCAGTGGTTATTGAGGAGATATGGGACACTCATGGATTTATTTTGTTTTATATTTTTTTGGTGTCTCTGTTTATTCTTCTTAAGATAATCCTTTCAATAAGAGAAGTAAGTGTTATTATGGTGTTTTTTAGATGGTCCTAGAAGTCTAGAGATGAGTGTTTTTAGTTGGAACAGGTTTCTCCAAGTGGAAGATATGTTGTGGTGATGTCAGAGTGATGTCATGACATTGATAGCTATATATTATCAGTCTACAAGGTTAGATTGAAGGTTTCTAGGTTGCCTAATGATTTTATTGTAATTTCAAGAAGATTTTGATGGTCAAAAATGTTTTTTTACCTCATTCTAGCTTGCTCTAAGTGGTTTGAAGGTTTGTTGAAGTCAAATTAGAGGTTTTTATTCGCTCTCGAGTTTTCTTGTTTGCGTTTAAGAGTATGCAGGTCCTAAAATAGACTATAGGATGTATGGGTTACCAAAGGTATGGAGGCTCATTTTTTGTTCTATAATTTTGTGATGGTTATCTCTAGGTGTGAATGGAGTTTTAGAGGTGTGCATTGACCAAAAATATGTTTATTGACCTTGCTTTTTTTGAGTTTCCAGGGTTTTTGGATCTCCTTAAAAAGTAGTTTTCCTTGTGATTTGAAGTCCAAGGCTTCTTAATAGGTTGTTTGGGCCAAATGGGTTATCAAATCATGGTTCACATTGATTTGAAGATTTTTGGTTTTTAAATTATTCATGTTTTTGTCAAGATAGAGGCCTAATTAGCTAGTAGGTTTGTCAAGGAAGTATATTATAGAAGATTATATATTTATTAAAAATTGGTGTACTTGAAGGGTCATATGAGAGTTCTATAGATATGAATTTTGAAGACTTGAATGTGCATGTACTAAAATTTGTGGGTTCTACAAGTTCTAGGTAGGGTTACAAGGAAACTTGATAGGTCTAGTAATAAGAAGAGTGTTTTTTGTCTAGTTTATATAAAATATAAAGGCATGAGTATCTCAAGGTGATTTATTAGGCTTGTGTAATGCATGTTTCCTATTTGGTTAATGGCATGAATTTCTATTGATGATCCTTGAGGTGGCTTAAGAGAGAAGGCTAGTAAGCTATGTGGTGGTTCTTCATAGTGTGTGGAGATTTAAAGATGATCAAGAGGTGTAATGGATCAAATATCTTAGGGGAAGTAACCTTCAAATGTTTCTTGGTGAGTTCCATCATATTTTAGTCCTTTTGTGTGTTCTTTCTTCATTGATTGCAGTGCTTGGTTGAAGAGAATGTTGGCATGGAACAAGAGGAAGTTGTCAAGGAAAAAAGAGGTAAGATTGAGGTAAGGGGGAGTTTGTATCATCTTTATAAATTGGTCCAATACTATTGGTGGTATTTTCAAGTCCTTAGGATCAGTTGGTTCCCACTTTCTCTTTATCTCAAAGGGGAGAAATTTCCTATTATGAGAATGCTTCAAGAGAGAGAATGAAGGTGAGTTGTATGATGTGTGTTGAAATCAATGACAAAAGGGGAGATTTTTTGAGAATTATAAATGATGTCATGAAGGTGTCCAAGTGAGTGGATGAAGTGCCTTGATATTATATATGATAATGATAAAGTGTGTAACGTATTTGTCCTCGTAAGCCTGAAGGATTCTTAGTTGATATTCTATTTTGGCATGATTAGAGATGTTCAGGGATAAGTATGGTGATTTGAGCATATGCAATGGGTCCTATTAGAAGAGAATAATTGTTTGAGTTATTGTGTACATTAGTTGAATTCACTTGATTCATCATTGTTCTCATCTAGACACTTTGGGTCCAATGGTATAAAATCTGAGTAGGTAGTTTGATGACATCATAATTATCATGTTTAGATGAGTAATTGAAAAAATATATGGAAGTGCAAAGTTGGGCTCCCAGGTACTTTGACAATGTTTTTCCATACTTAGCCAAATTTGCATAAGGAAAGAAAGAACTAAGTAAGTAGTTTGGTGATGGAATATCTCACATGTGTAGAAATTTAAAGATCATTTGATTATATAGGTTTTTTCATATTTATTCCTAGTTTATATGTGTAAAATTTTAGGTCTTGTGATGAATCACAATAAAACATATGGAAGTGCAAAGTTGGGCTCTCAAATTTTTTGATAGTGTTTTCCCATACTTAGCCAGATTTACAATATGGAAAGTAAATATGAGTAGTAATTTTTATGGTTTCATATCTCTCATGTGTGGACATTTCAAGAGAAGGTGATCATATGGGTTTGTTTAGTTTTGTGTCTAGTTGATTTTCACTAACTTTCAGGGCAAGTGTTGAAGCATGACAAAAGTTATGCAGGTACAAAGTTGGCATTTCTAGATAGTTCTTGACATAGTTGGCTCTATAAAAAATAACTATAAGGAGGAATTCTAATGTTATTATATATCACATGTATAAGGGTTTCAAGAGAATATTGACATATGGTTGGATTCTCTTATGTGAAGAGATTATATGGTCCAAATTTTAGAACATGGGCTTGAGCAAAGCAAAAGATATGGAGGTGTAAATCTGACCTTACAGGAAGATAAGAAATGGTCCTCATACTTATTAATTTTTGCATGATATTAAATATTAGGACCAGATGGATATCCAATGGTTCATGAGATTTCATACATCTAGATCTCTAATGCACAATTAAGTCAAATGGGTCAAAGTGTTCATTGGTTAACAGGGTTAAATATTAGGACCAAATGAAGATCCAATGGTTTATAGACAATTATGCAAGTTTTTGTCTAATTATTCATGTTGACAGAGATGGTAATAATTGTACATTATTTAATACTAAGCAAAGGTAAAGGATAAGGATCTAACAGTTCACATTTAATCATTCGATTGAGATCGATGATGTGATTGGATTCAAAGTGGGTAACCTATTTGAAGTTTAGAATTATTAAAGATTGAGCTCATTACAATACTATTGATGGGTATGATTGATATAATTAGTGAGAACACAAGATGATAGAATAATTTCTAAGGTTTAATTGTGATTGTTTACATTTGAATATTTGAATTTTGTAAAGGGAAAAACTAGTTCTATGTATTTTGTCCATAAATTCTGATCTAGGATATATTTGAACATGATATAAAAGTAAAATTTGAAGAGGACTCCATGGTGCATCTAATGAACCTGATTTTAATATTTTAATGTACATATTGTCAAATATGTTGAGATCCAATGTTGACTATGTATTTTTGCATGTTCTACAAGTAACCTGAGAAGGGTAATTAAGCTATTCATGATAGTATTTTTATGTCTCATGATGAATTAGCTATTTTATCATGTTGTATACTTTATGAGGATAATTTTTGTGCATTATTAAGGTTTGAACAATTGTATGCAGCATGAGAAATGGTTTAAAAGTTGTTTGTGTGCATAAAATGTTATTTAAGAAATTGTGCTTTAGTAGAAGAATGTTTTGGCAACTATGATCATTTGAGGATGTCAAAGGGGTCATGTGGAATGAGTCTATGAATTTGGAAGTGGTTATTTCCTCTTAGTTTGATTTATTGTGTGCTAAATGTTGAATAGGTCTCCTTGATACCTTTAAGAGCTACAAGGGCCTAATTAAAAGGTGTAGCTACTTAAAAGTGACCCATAGATGCTATGACTGCCCTATGAAGATTGTATTGAGATGTGTCTTCATATGATAGATTCCTTAAGGGTTAAATCATGTCTATTGTTCAACCAATATATTTATAATCATGATTTATCTATATATAGTGAAACCAAGTATGATGGTTTCTAGATTAGAAGAGTGACTTGTGTGTGGAATTCGCACTTGAAATCATAATGTTGTGAAGTGAAGGAAAGGGTGGGTGCCCTGTGGATGAGTTGAAGAGAAGAATAAATTAAAGACTATTTGTATGACCTTTAGGTCATAATTTTATTAGTGTAATAGTGCTCTTATAGATTGATTATGATCAAAGGTGAAGAATGATAATTAGAAGTCCATCATCAGGTGTTGAAGACATCAATTCATAGGTAGATGTGTTCATAGGTGTTTTTGTAGAAGCTCAACATATAGGGGGTTGAATATTTCTTAAAAGGTGAAACTTACTAAAGGTTTAGTTGTTGTTACAACTCAGCTAGATAGGTGTGGTATTACCTTATGGGATTATAGTGTTACTAAATAAGGGATGGTAATTCCTTGATTAGTTGTAGCTAGTCTAAATTAGATATTGTTATTATAGGATAGTAGTCCAATTGAAATTTCCAATGGGTTTTCTCCCCTAAGATGGTTTCTCACATATGTCATGTGTAATATGCTTGATCTTACATTCTCTCACTTATTCATTGCTATGAATAATGTGTATGCTTCATGAATGTTGGTGGTAATTGACCAAGATTTTGAAAGGTTTGGAATTGAAGTTGAATTATCTAGGCTCATTGATTCATACCCCACTCCAAATGGTTGTACCTATAATAGAATTTGGGTCGATGACCCCCATAAAATCCAATCCCCATTGTGCAACAGATTTATCAATGATTACTAGATTTGATGGCATAGTTGCCTTAGGCTCTTTAGCATTGAAGATTTGACATAAGTGGTATTATCTCATGTGCTTATGAGAATGTTTGAAGATAGTAGGATATTAGTAACTAAACCTAAGGATTTTATGGGTTGTTTTCCTTCCATATGGATGTCCACTTCCCAATTTTTCATGAAAGGTGCTTAAGATCTCAGTTACTTCTTCCTTGGACACACCTTACATAAATGCATTCAAATTTCTTCCTATAAAACACTCCATCTTTGATCAGGAAGTGTGATGCCTTGAGCCTCAAAGATCTCTTTTGATCTCTACTTAACCCTATAGGACAATATCCATTGATTAAAAAATAAACAATGGGATCATACGAATCATTAGATTGAAATATTTGTTATTATACCTATCTAACACTCAATTTGGGATTGGTATTAGCAATTAAATGAATTAAACCTTGGTATCTTACCAACTTGGTATCTTACCAACTTGGTAGTATTTATTTCTAGACCTTATTATTGAAGGACAAACATCCACTTACCTCTCCTTTCTCCAAGTTCACATAGACTCAACATTAGCTTAGTGGTAGGGTCTAGTATAATTGCATGTACCTTATTTCTAAAGATTTAATGCCTAAATTTATTCATTTCCTTGACATAAAAAATGTTTTATTGACAATTAAAGAATAGTTCAACTCAATATTTTTAAGGTTATTACTCATGAAGCAATGGGGTATCACACTTATCTATCTTTTGAGTTAGAATAGTAGGTATTATATGATCAGAGGCAAAGGAATAAACATATAAATCTTTAGTGAAATCTGGACTTATTAGCATAGGAGTTTATCCAATTACTTATTTGAAGTATTTGAAAGCTTTATTGGTCTCCTTAATCCATTTAATCTTGACATCTTTATTTGACATGTCATTCAATGGATTTACAATCTATGTAAAACCAAAAATAACTTTCTTACAAAGTTTATTTTACCAAAAAAAGACTTTAGTTTTTTCCTTCTATTAGGGGGTTTTATCTTTAATATTGTATTTACTCTATCTAGGTCTATAAAGATACCCTCCTCGGTTATGACATGCCTAATATCTTTCCCTTAGTTACATAAAATATTCTCTTCTTTGGGTTGAGAGACATTCCATACCTTTTACATCTCTAGAATACTTGTTACAAGTACGTAATATGGTCATCCCTATTTTTAGAAAAGATAGTCAAATCATCCATGTATATAATAATGAAATTACCTATGAAGCCCTATAATGCATGATCCATTTCTCTTTGAAAGGTTTCACCTACATTGATTAACCCAAAGGGCATTCTTTTGTAGGCAAAAGTGCCGCACTTAGTAGTAAATGCATTATTCATTTTGTCTTCCTTATTCACTAGCACCTGATTATACCTTGAAAATCCATTAAGAAAAGACATCATAGTAGAACCAGAAAAAAATTGGATTACTTGGTCAAGAGAATGTAGGGTTAATTATCCTTTTCATATACTCTATTCATATTTCAAAAGTTAATGTAGAATCTAAGTTCACTAGTTTTCTTCCTAACGGTACTAAGTTAGCTAGCCAAGTGGAGTGTCTAATGGTAAAAACTATATTAGAATATAGTAACTTCTTGATCTCTTTATATATCATTGGTTATAAGACATGTTTGACTGGCCTTTGTTTTTTCATAAAAAGTTTGTAGGATTATTTCAATGGTATGGTGTGGGTTATGACCCTAAGATCAAAGATCTTTAAGTCATCATAATACCATGCTATTACATATTTATACTTGGTCTATAAATATTTGGCTCTCTTAGTTTAAATTTTTTTGTAGGCTATACCAATGTTCACTAGTTGAGGTTGACCTTGGGAACCTAGATTAATTGTACTGTAGTTCTTCCCATCTACTTTGGGATTCTTGATAGCCTTAACTAGTTTGTCTAAGTCAAACGAGCTTTCCAAGGCAATCATTCCTTTTGGAATCTTATTGTCATTTAGCTAAACGACCTTGTCATCAAGATTGCCTTCAACTTTGTCATCATCAAGGGAATTTTCATTGACCTCATCAATTATATGAGCCTTAAATACTCTTGAGCTAGTCATGAACTTTATGATCTGTTGATCATCACCAGATACTTACAAGTGGTTAACATTATTTGGCATTGAGGAACATGGGAATAATTTAATGGTAAGGCTTTGTAACTTGGAAGTTTGATTAGGCATAAGGTTGGATGTAGTTAAAGCAAGCTCATCGATAACCTTATTTTCATCCTTAGGGATTGACATAATGTTAAAATCATCAAAACATTCAATTAAGTCCCATACTCTAAACTTATACTTCTTAAGATAAGACAATTTACATTGATATTTATTTTTGAACTAATTAACCACTAGTTTAGAATCACCAAAAACTAATAGTTCCTTGACCTCATGTTTGATTGGAAATTATAATCCAAGAATAAGTGCTTCATATGCAGCCAAAGTTTTGGTGCATGGGAACTAAATTTTGTAAGTGGCATTATATTCATTCACAATGGGATTGATTAACAACACCCCTATTTTAGAACCTAATTTACATCTAGCACCATCAAAATATAGCTTCCATAATCTAGGCATACACATGAGATGTTTTGGAGTTACATACCATTGTGGTGTCAAGAGTGTAAACACCTAGATTTGAGTTAGCCATGTTGACCCTATCATGGGTTTCATTGTACTTAGTGATCATTTACCTCATCTTGGGCTACATATCTATCTTGATTTGATTGGGAACTCATTTATAGGGTAACCACATGTGTGATGAGTTATTAGACATGTAACCATTCAGAGATTTGGTCTAGTCTCTACTTAGAAACATTCCATATGCATAGTGGATATCCACCACTTTGATGTTAATGAATTATTGGATCCTTGGTTCAAAAGGAATCTTCATGTAGACATTCAACAATTCACCATTTAATTTGACTCTTAATTTATCTAATTGATTTACAACTCTATCATATTTAATTGGAGTCAAACCTAATTTATCATAAATACCTTTATGCATAATATTTGTAGATGCACTAGAATCTAATAAATAACTATGAAAACTCATACCAAAATTCCTAATTGTAAGTAGAAAAGGTGGAACATATACCTTACTTTTATGTATTGCAACATTAGAATGTGCATAATTTTATGGTTTGTTAGGCTTCTTAGACAAAGATTCTAACAACAAATCCTTTTGTTCTATAATTTGAGTCAACTCATACAAAGTAATGTTAGCTTTTATCTTTTTCATGTCCTCCACTATATCATATACAATCTTATTGGAAGAATTAGATGTATCAATATTGGTTTTAGAGGTAATTCCCTTAGGAAGCTCTAGATTATTTTTTGATGTAATATCAAGAGGAGTGTCAAAATCATTTGGTGGAGTTGAGGTAGTTAAAGGCTGTTTCTTCTCCATGTTCCTCAAAGGATAGGTCTTATTTAGGTATTTTTGAAAAGCATGAATCTCTTTAGGGATATCCTTGGGATAATTCTATTCTTGAGATGGTAACTCAAATATATCCACCATGAGATTTGAATTAGTAGATTTAGATGACTTTAAATAACTTGAGGTACCTACAACATTGTCTTTATTAAGTACAACTTCAAAAGTATCTAAATCTTCTAAAAAAGATTTAAAAGCATTGAAAAACTCTAAACAATCTAATTCATCATGATTTGAATTAAAATTCACTCTACAATATTCAATCAAAGCTACATCACTAAGATTTATTTTAGGTGCGTTCTTATTAGCATATGACTCATTATTATGGATATTTTTATTGTTGATTGGGAATCTGTTTGAAGGCCTATTAAATCTTTGGAAATATAAGTTCCTATTAGATTTATCCCCAATATTTCTAAATTTATTTTACACTTGAAGGAAGTCAGTGCTTAATATCTGAACCATTTTTAAGATAAAGTCATTTTCATCTTGGGTGTCTCAAAATTATGAACTAGAGAATTGCTATTGACTATAGGCATCAAACTCTCTGGTCTTATGGATGAGATACACTTGTAGTGTTTAAGAATACTAGGTTTTGGCCAAGATGTGCATGATTCAAAGGTAATTGGTTTAGAATTAGAAGCTGATTTATGGTAGGCATATTCTGACCAGCATTAGGAATTACATTCAAAATAGGCAATTTTTGGATTAATGTTGGGAATATTGTATGCCATTTAGACTTGTGTTTTGATTTGGTCAATAATGATCAAAAATTCAACATAAGATAAGTATTGTGTATTAATAATCTAAAAAAATATCTTAATAAACATAGAAGTCATGAGATCCAAGGCATCTTTACAAATATCTAAGGCCAAAGCCTCATGAAGTCTATAAGGAGATATGGTTCTGCTAAACATTTTCTGGAATCTAGCATTAATGGATATTATGAGATCATTTGAGTCTCTTTTAATTGTGGTAAACTATTTGTAAAGGACACAAAGATTGATGATTTTACCAAAATGATCAATAAAGATTCTATTAAAATCATTTCAGCTAGCTATGTAGTTTTTAGGAAGGTTTAGGAATCATTCATATGTAGTATCTTTGAAAGTAAATGGAAAAACTTTGCATGCTAGATCTTCATGAATAACATTCAAAGTCTTAAATTAGCTTTGAAACTTTTAATATGTTCTTCAGTACTTACAACACCATTAGGATTTAAAGTAATCAAATATTATTTAGGATTATGAATAAGGTCATGTACCACACCTAGCATATTAATTGAATAATCAGTTATCCAAGCCATACCTTGATTGGGATTGAACACAGGAACACCCTAAATTGGTGAAGTTGGTTGAGACTTTGAAAGTCTATGATTACCTTTTTCTTACCTAGCTCTCCTATGAACTTATAATGAAATAAGGGTAACCCTTGTCTCTAAATGTGACCTGGTCCTTATCATTGGCAATTCAATTTTGAAAGCTTTGAACCCTGTTTGAAATATTATGTGTAAATCTTATCTTTGAAAATAAAATGATTAGACTTGCATATTAAGCAAACATTGCATAAATATGTATAAATAATGATAAATTACATCAATATTTAACTAATTTAGCTCAAATATATTCTTAAATACATGAATATGAATGATCTTTAAAAATATAAGCTCAAATAAATTTAGATATGCAAATGGATTTATTAATATTTGAAAAATTAGCTATTACTAAACTCAAATGCTTTGGATTCATAGATCTTAAGCTATATTTACCACAATTACTCATATATCTTCAAACAATATTTATATTTATCTGAATAAGCACAAATATTGGTCTAAAACCATTAATATCAATTATATTTACATAAATATTAAAAAAAAACATAAATATGCAAAGAATACAACAATCTTTGAACATAATTTATCAAAATTAGCAAAGATGTAAATTTAAATATATCTAACTAATGCACTCCTTCTAGAGCCAAAAAAACACGTTCCTTGTTGATGTTTGAAAGTGTATCATAGGTGGTTTTTAATATTTAAAAAACACTACTCAGTTTTGAATTTAGAGAATCCAATGCATGAGTTGTAGGTTATGATAATCATGTTATCTTTAGTGGAATAAAGGCAAAACAAGCAGACCATTTCATAAATTTATATTAATTGGTGGTTGGAAGCCATCATGGTCTAATATTTGATCTTTGAATTTGAATATGATCTATGCTATTTAAAGTGAATTATGATAAAAAAACTAAGTCTAAAGCCAAACTAATATGAATATTCACAATGAAACTATTCTAAAGTGAATTGATAAAAAAAAGGAGCATAAAGAAGTGTAAGTTAGGGAAGAATTATGTTATTGATATTTAGCCCAAACATTTTGACAAAGTTCAAGTTTCATCTATACATGCATTTAACCAATATATGACATGAAGTAGCATATGTTCAAATCCTATCACACAGTAGGCAAACATCTAAAGATAGTATGAAATAGTGAAAATAAGGACTAGGTTCACTTTAAATATTCACCCCTATAATCAAAAAACATTAGCACATATGCAATAAAGGTGAAGAAAATGAATTAAATTTTATAACTTTCATCTAATCTAGCATTAACACAAATTAATAACTCTACAGTTAAAGATGCACATCCAAAATTTATAAGAACCATTCAAATTTGAAGTTCAGACCAGATAAATGAGTGAGAAACTATGATATCAATTCACAAAATAAAATATGGAGAAAGTTTTTAGAACTCCTTGCTTTATATTAATTTTCTCAAAAGTTACAAAATAGTTTTTTATCTCAAAAACTCTCCTCTTACAATTGAAAATACCTCTTCAAATAGGCAATTCATGAGGTATTCTAGTTAGTCATGTCAAGTATTAAGGACAACTATCCTTTTACAATTATTTGAGAACCATTTAGACATTTTAAAATGATTAACCTATAGGCAATGCGCTTTATAGGCTTCACATACCTTTACAAAATAATATTCTCTTTTCAATAATTATACAAGCTTAGTTACAAAAATAATATTCCTAACTTAACTAACTTAGAGACCCTTTTTTTGATGTATTCCCCTATTTCTATTGCAATATATTCATTACTCTTTGATGTTGGTCATCAATTAGCTTTAAATTGACCATAGGCTCCATAAATAGTTAATATTCTTTATCTACCATATTCTTGAGATCTTTATTGGCCCTTTCTAATGGCTATTTGATGCTTCTAGCCTCTGTAATATTATCCTCTATAGTAAATATCATGTGCATGATCTTGGTGTTATTTGCCCCTACCCTCCCATAGATTTGGCATTTTAATTCATACATGACTTGAGTGACCCTATGTTTGAATTCATCATTAGTTATCAGACCAACTAAGCTAAGTGTAGTGGGGTCCTTGATTATGTTTCCTAATATGTGTTCCATCATATTCTACAATTTCATGTCATCCTACAAAAGGCTATCCAGGTTCTTGGACCAGGTGCTTAACCCTTTGATCTTGTCAACTAGTAATCCCATGAATCTATTTAGATGGGCCAAGATGGTGGTCTTGAAATTAGGAATTTTATCTTCAGTCAAGATATTGTTCAAATCCTTTATTTTTCCTTTTGAGCTCTATCATTGGTGGATTAGGACCTTGGCTATTGCATCCTGCTAGCTCAACACATTTTATCTGGAGTTTATTAACTTAATAGAATTGAACATATCATACAAGGTGTCTTCAAACATTTTGATCAATGTATGCCAGACTGACAAGACTGTTTGTTTATTCAAGTTTTCCTTTTACTATTGCATGTCTTTTGTTAATCATGAAATATATTGAGAGGGGGGTGGTGAATCAGTATATTATATATCTTTTACTTAATCTGATTTATTTTCTTTAACCACTTAATCACACATTCAATATATGCAATAAAATTGAAACAATAATATCCACCACATGAGAGAGAGAGAGAGAGAGAGAGAGAGAGAGAGAGAGAGAGAGAGAGAGAGAGAGAGAGAGAGAGAGAGAGAGAGAGAGAGAGAGAGAGAGTAGATTTTTATGTGGAAACCTAAAGTGGGAAAAACCATGGAGAATAATGTCAAGTATATGAATGAACATCAACTCAAATTATAAAGTTTGAAATCACCAACTTGTAGGAGCACCAACCCCTTTACCAAGCACCAACACAATAACTATTTGTGAGCACCATCCCCTTGCAAATATTTGTGAGCACCAATTAAAAAGAGAACCAACCCCTCTTGTGTATAAAACACAACTATATCTCAATTTTTCTTACTCAATAAATGATAGAACTCTACAATATCTCTTGCTTTTCTCTCTTTGAAAATTAAAAAAAAACTATGCACTCTCTTGCATATTACAAATGGCTTCTCAAGCCTTTATTTATAGTTTTCCAAATGATCTTTGGAATTCACCCTTTGTGACCCTTTAATCCTCATAGAAAATGGCACCAAACTTGCATGACCATTTGTATCCTTGCATTTGAAAATTCATATGGTGACCCTTCATAAGCAAATGCATCCTTTCCTCTTTTGTCTTTATCTTTGGTGACTTTTTGTATTCCTCAAAGTGTCCCTTCATGGAAAAATTTACCATACCCTCTATTGTCTTCACATGGTGACACTTGGAATGCCTCAAGATGACTCTTCATGAGAAAATGCATCCCATTCCTCTTTTTTCTTCACCTCGTGACTCTTTGACTTCTCCATGGGCCCTCTTTTGACTTATTTGCAACTAAAAATATATTCATTAGTATGAAATAAATATTAACACATATTAGCCAAGATATGAATATTAAAATCACCATTAAATACAATGGGGCCTTTATCACCAATAATGATAGACCTTTGACATCAATGACAATATTTCCAATAATTTCCCCCTTTGTCATTGATGGCAACCTCAAAATGAAATTGCCACATCCTAAAACCTACACATACTGCCATATGAAAAACATAATTTAACTCCCCCTTACTATAGAAACATGTACTTGTTCCTTGTACATGTACCTATACCTATTTTTGTTCTTCTCCCCCTTTGACATCAATGGCAAAGGGCCTACTTGGAGCTAACACTTAGCTTCCCCTCAACTGATGTTGAACCTCAATGGTAGGAAGTAAAAGAAATTACTCCCAAATTATCCTGTAAATACTCAAATGTGTCTTTTGGAAGTGCCTTTGTGAAAATATATACAATCTACTCTATAGTACTGATATATTCCATCTTAACATGTTGATCTACATCCTACTCACTCAAAAAGTGATATCTAATGGGAATATGTTTTATTCTTGAATGTATCACTGGATTCTTCAAAATATTAATAACACTTGTGTTTTCACAAAAAATAGAAATAGTTTCATCATATTTTACCTTGATATCTTCCAAAGTTTGCTTCATCTAAAGCACTTGAGTATAACACAATACCACTGTAAAATATTCTACTTCAGCTATAGAAAGTGATACTAAATTTCTCTTCTTGTTTAGCCATGATATTAAGCTATCACCAAGGAAGAAAGATCCTCCATTTTTACTCTTTCTATCATCCAAGCACCCTACCCAATCTAAATCTATATAAGAAACCAAAGTGAAATATCTACCTGTGGAATACCACAATCCATAATCTAATGTCCCCTTGATATATCTAAATATTCTTTTCACCAATTGAACAAGATTGTCTTTTGGAGCTGACTGATATCTTGTAACCATACCTAATGTATGCATGATGTTTGGCCTTGATGCTATCAAATATAAAAGACTACCAATCATATATCTATACAAATATTGATCTATAAAAAGTGAATCTTCATCCTTGCTCATTTTCTTTATTATACACATTAGCGTGCCAACTAGTGCACAATCCTCAAAACCAAATTTCTTCAACATTTTCTTGGCATATTTAATTTGAGATATAAAAATTTCTTTATCTAACTAAAATATTTGCAACCCTAAGAAAAATAACAATTCTCCAAGCATGGAAATCTCAAATTTTTTCTGCATATTATCAAAAAATTCTTTTGTCATATTTTCAATGTTTCCTCCAAAAATGATGTCATCAACATATACCACAATAATAAATTGATGCTCACCTTCTATTTTGATGTAGAGATTACTATCAGTAAATCATCTCTTAAAACCTTGATCCTGCAAGTACTTATCAAGTCTTGCATACCAATATCTAGGATCTTATTTAAATCCATACAATGCTTTCTTCAATATTCATACATGGCTACTAATATTTGAGAGAATAAATCCTCCAGGCTGCTCAATGTAGACTTCTTCTAGATTCCCATTTAGGAAGGTAGATTTGACATCCATCTGAAACACTTTGAAAATTTTAAACAGTGAAAATGCAAAAAACATTTTAATAACCTATAGCCTTGCTATTGGTGCAAAAGTTTCTTCAAAAACTATTCCCTCAATCTAAGCATATCCTTTACATATTAATCTTGCTTTATTCCTGGTCACTTCTCCATTTTCATTCAACTTATTTTTGTAAACCCATTTTGTTCCTATCACATTGTGATATTTTGGTTTAGGCACTAATTCCCAAGTATTATTATTTTCTATTTGATTTAATTCTTCATCCATTGCTTTAACCCAGTTCTTATCATGTCTAGCTTCTAAAAAAGTTCTAGGCTAAATTTTGGGTAACAAAGAAAAATTAACTTGTTCATATTCACATACCATCATTCTTCTTGTGTGAATTCCTTCATTTTAATCCTTGATGATGTCATTTTAATTATGATTTTTATGAACATATTTGGATGGATTTTTGATGTCCTTTTTCTCCTTCTTCTCATATTCATCTGATTCTTCAAAATCTTCTTCTTTAATGATTTCAGAATGTCTATTGGATCACTGATTCTTTATGTTCCATCTTCTTTTATCCTGACACTTGTAATTTCAAAAATGTTCTTGGTTCTTTTTTTATAACATTTATAAGTTTTAATTTGCAAGAATAACCAAGAAATATACCTTCATCTACTCTAGATTCAAACTTACCAAGTTTTTAGTCAGTTCTCTTTATAAAGCATCTACTGCCAAAAACTTTGAAATAATCAACTGTTGATAGTTTGTCTTTCCATAGCTCATAAAGAGTCTTGTCACTATTGACTCTTAATAATGCTCTATTATGAATATGCACTACTATATCAACTGTCTCTCTCCAATATTTATCTATTATCTTGGATTCATTTATCATTATCCTCACCATCTCTTGAATTTTTATGTTTCTCTGTTCAACTACTCCATTTTTTTGTGGAGTTTTGGCTATTGAATAATGTCTCTTTATTCCATGGTCTTCACAAAACTCAATAAAATAATCTGACATGAATTTTCCTTCTTGATTTGATCTTAGACACTTAATCTTTAAATTAGTTTCATTCTCAACTAATGCTTTGAAATGTCTAAAATCTTTTGATCTTTTATTTAAAAACATTACCCAAGTCATACATAAAAAATCATTAATAAGCAACATGAAATATTTCTCACCTTGAGTACTTTGAGTTCTCACAGGTCTACATAGATCAGTGTGAACAAGATCTAACATCTGAGTGGTTGAGTACTCTTTTGTTTTGAACTACCTTCTAACCTGCTTCCCATGCTGACAAAGTTCATAAAACATGTCAGATGGATTTGTAATCTTTGGAAGATTTTTGACTACTTGCTTCTTGATGAAGTTGACAAGATTGTCAAAATTTATTTGTCTCATTCTCCTGTACCATAGCCAACATTCTTCAATCTAACTCAAACAACATCTTTAACCTTTGATGTCTGATAACATATACAAATTATTTCTTGTTCTCTGAGCATCTGTAACCAACACATCTGAATCTTTTCTCCTAATTTCACAACTTTCAACATAAAAATTTAGTCTATGCCCTTGATTACACATTTTACTTACACTCAAAATATTATGCTTAAGACCTTTTACATACAAACATTTTTAGTTTTAGTTCTACCATTATCCAAACTTAGTGTACCTTTTAGGGCAATTTTGGTAGTAGTATTGTCTCTAAATTTGACTCTGCCACCATTGATATTCTTTAAGGTTATAAACTTGATCTTGTCTCTTTTCATTTGCCTTGAACATCCATTATAAATGAACCATGGATTTTATTCATTTCTTGCATGCAAAGTTGTCTGTACCAATATAGATTTTTTAGGTTGTTTCTTTTGCCATTAACCTATCTGAACCTTTTTCTTGATGAATGGAGTCTTGAAACTCTAGTCCTTCTTGACTGACTCAAACATGATTCTATAGTACTAGGATTTGTGTCTAAAGTTGTTTCACTTGTAACATATTATGGCCTCTTATTAGATCTTGATAGAGGAGCAAAAGAGTTGTGGATTTTGCTTGACTTTGCATGACTTTCTTTCTCCTTATTTTTGAAATTGTTAGCCCTTTTTCAACATTATGTTTTCTTATGACCATATCCATTACAATAAAAATAGTAACCATAAAAATAGGACCTATTTGTGTATCTCTAAACTGATTACTTTTTATAGCTCTGTTCTTTCCAGTCTTCTTTGTTTGAGATGTCCTTTGTATTATTAACTTCTTCCTTTTTTATTTCCTCTTTTGTAAGAGCTTCATCATGGCTCTTTCATTTTTCTTTATCTGTGAAATTAGTGGCCTCCCCTTTCTCTTTTTCAAATTTGATACCTATCTTATCTGACATTGATATTTGACTTTTTAATATCTTATTTAACATATTAGTGTTATTACAAATTTTGAATCATTGGGTACTCTATCATTGATTGCTTTATTTTTTTTCTCAAGATCTACTTTTAAAGAAGCAATTTCAATAACATACCTTTCACATTCTTTACTTACTTTTTTTGAAATTGTGCCATTAGATTTTCTTCATTCTTCTTAGCTTCTTTAAAGTGTTCTTGTAGATCTTCAATTATTTCTTTTGACTCCTTTTCATTTTTCTTGATCTAGAGATTTAATCTTTGATTCTTCTTCTCAAGAGTTTTTAACTATTCTAAAGGAAAAATGAGTTCTCCTTCTAGAGTCACTTTAGATTTATCTTGTTCTTTTTCTTGATCATCTATACTTTTGCTTGCAGAGGCATCTTCATGTATGGCCATGATTAAAATCTCTTCTTGTTTTGAATCACTGACTCCACTATCTTTGACTGAGCTAGTATCTTTAGAATACAAACTGTTCTTCTCAAATGCCTTCTTGAATTTTCTTTTGAAATTATTTTTGTATGTAGACTTTCCTTCCTCATTGTCACCATTACCCTTATCTAGGTACTTAGCTATAAAATTTCCAATCTTTGCATAATTAAAACATTTAAAAGGTGATTTTCCTTGATACTTACCTATGCCTTTTTTTGGATTTCAAATGAATAGAGATCCATTGTCATCTTCATCATCTCTAGAACTATCACTTGATTCTTGAATCATAGCCTTCTTTTTCTTTGATGTCTTGAAAACAACTTTGCTCTTTGAGGGTTTCTCTTGTTCGGTCTACATCTCATATGCTATAAGAATACCATATAGCTCATCCATCTTTAGCTTGGCTAAATTCTTCATCTCTTCATCTGCCAAAATTTTTGCATCATATCTCAATGGTAGAGACCTCAAAACTTTTTGAACCATAATTGATTCTTCTAACTTTTCTCCAAGACCTTGAATCTGATTAACTATTTGATCAACCCACAAAAAGATAGCTTTCTATATTTCTTCCTCTTCTATCTTCAAAATCTCAAAATATCTTTTGAAAGTCTGAAGCTTAGCATGCTGAACCTTCCTATCACCTTTGTAAATATTCTCAAGTTTTACCCAAGTTTCATGAGAAAATTTATATTGCATAACTTTAACAAATTATGATTCACATAAACCACATAAAATAACATTTAAATCTTTGGCATTATTTTCACTTGTCTTCTTTTCTACCATAGTAGTTACAAGTGTTTGTGGCTCTTCATATTCCTTCACCACTATTTGCCAAATGTCAAATCCAAGGGCCATCAAATAAGTCTCCATCCTTATGCTCCAAAAATCATAATTTGTCCTATCAAACAAAGGTGCCTTATTTGTATAAAAACCTTCATGTGATCCAACCATCATGCTTTTTGGATATACCTTCAAGCTATAAAACTTTTTCAAAAGGAACCTACTCTAATACCAATTTCTAAGCATGAAATATACTAGGAGGGGTGTGAATCAGTATACTATATATCTTTTAATTAATCTGATTTATTTTCTTTAACCATCTAATCACACATTAAAGATATGAAATAAAATAAAAACAATAATATGCACCACACAAGAGAGATAGAGAGACACCAAATTTTTACATGGAAAATCAATGTGGGAAAAACCATAGAGAACAATCTCAAGTATATGAATGAGCACCAAATCAAATTATAAAGTTTTCAAGCACCAACTTATAGGAGCACCAACCCCTTTACTGAGCACCAACACAACAACTATTTATGATCACCAACCCATAGGAGCACCAACCCCTTTTGTGTATAAAACACAGCTATCTCTCAATGTTGCTTACTCAATAAATGATAAAACTCTACAATATCTCTTGATTTTATCTCTTCAAAAATAAATACAAACCATGCACTCTCTTGCATATTACAAATGGCTTCTCAAGCCTTTATTTATAGCTTTCCAAATGACCTTTGGTATTCACCCTTTGTGACCCTTCAATCTTTATGGAAAATGGTGCCAAACTTTCATGACCCTTCACAAGTAAATACATCATTTCCACTTTTGTCTTTATCTTTTGTGACATTTTGTATTCCTCAAAGTGTCCCTTCATGTAAAAATATGACATACCCTCTATTGTCTTCACATGGTGACTCTTGGAATTCCTCAAGATGACTCTTCATGGTAAAATTCATCCCATTCCTCTTTTATCTTTACCCCATGACTCTTTGACTTCTCCATGGGCCCTCTTTTGACTTATATGTAACCAAAAATATATTAATTAATATTAAATAAATATTAACACATATTAGCCAATATATAAATATTAAAAACACCATTAAATGCAATGGGGCATTTATCACCAATAATACTGGACATTTCACATTAATGACAATATTTACAACACCTTTGAGATCAAATTATAGTTATTATGCTTGTACTTGGGATAATTCAAGCACGTTATCTTCAAATATATAACTCTAACTAGGATTTTATCCTCCCACTAGGGTCAATCCAAGAAAAGGTTCCACTTTTTGGAAAGTCAACTCCTCTCCACCAACCATGGCCTTAATCTTAGTTACCGTTATTCTTAGACACCAACTAAAGATTGTGTTACTTTTGGAGTTGGAGTCTCCATTTGTGCTCCACTTAACTCTCCTAAAGTAGCCATTTTTTTCATCTTCCCTTTTCAAGGTAACTATCCATGGCTTAACCTCTTCTTGAAGTGGGATGTTGATTACTTACGTCATTGCCCAAGAATGGTGCATAGTATGTATTTTATGTAATTTTACATAGATGAACCATTATGTAATGGTTGGACCATGAATCAAGTTTTATTCACTAAAGAGATTGACTTTACTCAAAGGATGAGTGAAGATTACCTTGGGATTCTTGGTTTTTATTGGGACCATTGTTAGCTCAACCTTTATTTTAGGGGTATCCATAAGAAATAGATCCCAAATTTCATTCCTTTTTTCTTCTTTTGCTTCCTCCATTTTTTCATACTTAGATTCATAGGCTAATGATAGAATTTTGAGGGCATCTTCATGGTCTCATCAAATTTCAATGCTACTATGTGAACCTCCTCCATTAGTGATCCTTTTTCCTCAACTTGGGCTGAAGAGGATGCATCTTCATTAGGCCTTCTCTCTTATATCCTATGTTAAAATTGTGTCTCTATTTAGGCACTAACTAATTGAGATGGTAGAGGCCTAAAAGGTGCACCACTCATAAAATGATACTTCCTTGTCCCTAATTATCATTTATCATCATTCCCTTTTTTCTCCCTCGACATCCTAAGTTTAGGTTTGATGTTGTGCATTTTAAATCTAATGGTGACCTTAGAGAATGAAGAGGCTTTTATGTATATTGGGTCTAAAATACTAGGTTAATGATCATAGGATACATTTATTCCCTTATTTTTCAAATGTTCCTTAAATCTTCCATGAGGATCCTACTATTTTAGCTCATTAATTTATAAATTAAAGTATGCCATGTGTTTATAAGTAGCCTCAATATTGTTCCATTATGAAAATATATTTCTTCCAATGGTTATGGGGAGGGTGTGAAGAAGCACCTTTCATTTAGTTTTACACAAACCATATATCCCATTAAATATTAGGTAAACCACCTCCTACTCTGCTAGTTTGATGAATACATGGATAGGTAGTGTGATTGTGGTACATTATGTTCCTTCAACCCTAATAATTTTGAAATATGTATATATCCATTTATACCCCATGGTCTCAATTGAATTTTTGATCAAGGGGATGAGTCATCATTGGGATCCCTGTGATGGAGTCAGTAAAGGCTGTGAAATGTAATCATATGTGAATTAGATGTGGTCGATACATTTAAATATGTATAACTTTGAATAGTATTGGGAGACTATTTGGGTCCCATTAGGTGACCATTACCTAAGGTTGGGGATCTTTGTGGTAGAAAGTAAGACATCCAAGAGGTATGACATCATGTAAAATTGGTTCCTAATTTTCTTCCTGACTACAAAGAACTACCTATTTAAATAGGTATTGATTACTTCACCAAGAAGAGGGTTGAGATGTTTATCAACCATAAAGTAGACTAAGGCACCCAAATTTTTTCCACATATGTAGTGGTTAAATTTACACATAACCTATTCATCATAGTCATGATCATTCTTATCCCAAGTCTGAATTTACAAATGGGGATATTATTATTGAAGTTAGAAAACACTTGGTTTCTAGGATATAGCCACAGGGAAAAGATTCTCTTCAAATCATTTTATTTGGCCCAATTGTTGATTATGTCTAATTGGGGTTTAGGCACTTTGTAAAAAAATTTAAATGCTCTAGTAGAGATATAAAATATATTTCTATGAGTGTGATCATTTATTAGTATGCACTTATCAATTTTACCACCCTTAAAAATATGAGAGAGAATGTATATACAATGAAGTAACTTGGGTTTAGCTACTGCATAATGTAGACCTATCATCTAAATGGTGACCATGTCATAGTAGAGCCTTCTTGTAGACACATTCTTCTCCTCTTCTCTTGTGATGGGATGCTAGTTCTCAAAGGTCTAAAATAGGCTTGACCAATTGTTATCCCATGTATTTAGATCTATGGCATCAAATTGTGTGTCCTTAAAAAATCTTCTTTCCACATCTGAAGTCAAATAGAGCTCCAAATCTTCCTTGAAACAAATTCTAAAAATATCATGGCTGTGAATTTGTCAAATTCCTCACTAGTGGTCTGAAGTTTAATTTTGGATTGAATTATCCTTGTGTAAAAAATAATCTAATCTTCCTCAGCTTGATTACAATGAGCATAGGGTTGAATTAGGGTTTTTTTACTTATTTCGGATGTCTTGAAGGTTTTTATAGCTATTTAATGGTGGTAATTGTTTGAACTTATGTGAGCTTCATGATTTATAGTGTTTAGATCTTTGTATTTATACCTTTGCTTTTTTGAGCCCATAAGATATTTTAATTTGACTTGGTATTTATGTGGCTCCATATTCACATCTCTATGGAATCATGTTCGTTAATATTTAAAATATGACCATTTGTCACTTTTGGACACATGTCAATATTTTACTGGTTGTAGACCCTTTGAAAATTTTGCCTCACCTCTCACTATTAGATCTATTTGCATAAATCAACACAGCTCATTGATCTTGATATGAGAGATTGAATACCATTGGTTATTTAGCTATATTCCTTATGGTTGTAACATTTTTCACTTTTACATTTGTTCCTTGCTTTATTGAAATGTCAACATTGATCTCACACCAATGGATCATCTTTGGCTGATCAATCATGTTTCATTGATCTTGATCTACTAGATTATGTCTCCTGCTCTATAAACCATTGATTAGAATGTGTACGTTCATCCACATACCATCAATATTTAAAATATGATCGAGCTTTAGTTTGTGGCTTGTGGTTATGCCATAGATCATATATGTATTCATCCTTAGGTTTTTTGAATTTTTAGCCTTCATCACATATCATTAAATCTTGTTTGACTAGATCAATATGCTCTATCAGATCTAGATTTAAGGGGTGGAATGCCATTAGATACTCAATGTTTTGCTATTGAAATTGTGCCAATTGTCACCTTATCATTTTTCTTAGGGTCTTTGAATTATCAGCATTGATCTCACATCATCAGATCATCTTTGGTTGATTAATCATGCTCGGTCAAATCATCTTTTTCTATATACCATGAGATCTTTGGTAAGGTTCTTGTCATGGTGACACTTGTCACCCTCTCACTTATTTTTGGTCTCTATTGAAGTCTTGATTTATCATGCATTGTAGATCGATCTTGCCTAAACAAATGTGTACCATTGATCCTACAGTCAATAAAAATATTAAGTTAGACTTGAGAAATATAAATAACTTAGGTTAAATATTTTAGACTAAGGTTTTATTTATGCTAATAAACATGATAAAACATTAGGATAAATTTTTTAGGCTAAGTTGGAACATAACAAAGGGGACCATGTGATTATCTAGACCATGGTAATAATAAAATAAACCAAGGGATTACGAGACATAAAGGGATCAAGTATAAGATTTTTATACTAAGGTTTGGTCATGTTGGGAAACATGACTAAGCTTTAGGATAAAAATTAACCTAAGTCCTTGGCATAAATAATTATTCCCACGTAAATTGTTTTCATGCATATTTCAATTTAATTCAAAAGGGACCTAGGTTAAAACATTAGAATATGGTTTTAACATGATTTAAAATAGATTCAGTTAATCTTTTATACATCAAAGGCTAGTAAAAGATCAATTTAATATTGAAACATAAAATGCCGAGCGTGTTTATTTTCAAATGAAATTCTATTAAACCTAAAATACATAAACACAAGCACCAATCATTAGAAATATTATAAGGGGTAAAACCATGATCATTTGGAAACATGTAAATTAATCTAAATGAGTACTAGGTGTGGATGATATTCAAATAAAAAATAATCTGCAAATATGCTACTGGTACTCTGATCAAGTGATTTTTTAACTTTAAGATATAATTTTTTGTAATTTAAAATAAGGGTACTCATTTTTTTAAAAATGGGGGTATGTTGACCTCAATAGGAGGATACACAAAAAAAAGAAATGAAAAATAATAAGAAACATGAAATAAAATTTATCCATGGAAAAAATGGAGTGAAAAAAAATTAGCGTACTTGCAAAAGGCACCATCCAGGTATCTACACCAAACACTATAAGTACAATGGGGCTAGGACATAGAATTAAAAAACCCCTATCCATCCACTAACACAAATCAAGTTAGAATTGATGAAGCATAAGCAAAATATTTAAACCACCATAGTTTATTGACATTTCTTTCAACCTTTTGAAGGAGGAAAAATTATGGTAGATCTATGAAACCTCATCCTGATTGATAAATATATGGTAGGAAAGACTCTTATCTAGAACACCATAAGGGATTACATGACAAGGTGTTTAAGCTTGGAATAAATAATTAAAAGGAGTTTATCTCTCTTGAACACCACATAACTAAAATTTGATCCATATACAACTCTTTCAAGTGGATAAAACTAGGGGACACAATGAAAAATCACATTACTCATACATGATCCACATTGGACAAAAGCCTCATAAAACATGAGGCTAGAGAAAAATATAAGAAGGAACTGTTAGGCCCATTTCTAGGAGAAAATAAAGCCAATATAATGTTGAGCATGATAATTGATGTTAAGTTGTCATTGATTTCAAAGAAAGAATGAGATACTAATTCATTAATGATAAAGAATTTATGTTTGATAGCTTGGAGAATATATAACACATATGTAGGTTTGTAAGGACAAAAAAGTTATGAGGCATCCATAGATGTCTTGGTGAAGCTCTGGTATTTCAATTGATCATTTAGAAAGAGTAACATGCATATTATATCTTAAAATAAGCTATAACATCATTGGAAATTACCACACATCATGTATACCATCAAGTTTATGCATTTATCTTAGGTACACAAAAAGTCAAATAGTGATCAAAGGTTTTCATGGAGTTATTGTCTATAGTGCCACTAAGGCACCCTAAATATTTAGGGTCCTAAAGTTTTTTCTTTATCAAGATATAAATCTTCAAAGTTTATCTAGTAGATTGTGATGGGATAGAGACCATCAAGTTTAACTATGTTGAAGTTTGAGGTCAACTAGTCAATGGATCTAACAGTGCATATTAAATCATAGATCTTGATCCAATGGTGCATGTAAAGTTAATATGTTAAAGAATGAATGTGATAGTAACATATGTCACATTAATATATCTTGGATAGAATATCAATGGTTCATATATGATCATGAAATTAGAAGATTGATAGTATGGGTTGAGCCAAAGAGTCAAATGTGTAGAAAACACGTAGAGCTACCAAGTGGCACAATCACAAGAGCTCAAATATTAGATCAAATATGATCATTGAAAGATAAATACTAGGCTGATATAAGGAGATAAATGGTGTGTATTTGGTAAATATTTAAAAGATACATGATATGAGGTCAAAGTGTCTAAAGTTTAACATTTGCTTAGTGATCGTTGGAATTTAAATATTTGAATTTGTGAGGGAAAACCAGTCTATAGTTTTTGATCTATATTTTTTGATCCAAAATTAATTTTTTGGTGGTGTAAAAATAACATTTTTAGAATATTTCAAGGTGCATCCATTGAACCTATTTATAAGGTTTGAATTTTTGTATAGTCACATTTATAGATCTTCAAACTTGACTGTGTTTGACCATATTCTGTAAGTGACTTGAGAAGGATAATTGAGTTGTTCTTGATAGTTATTTGATGTTCCAATATGATATAACAATTGAAAGTATTTTATACTAAATTAATAATATATGTGTGTATTTTTTAGGTTTTACCAATCCATATTCAGTATGAACTATGGCTTGGAAGATGACTATATCTTCGGTCATGGTGTTACTATGTACAAAATTCTATTTGATCAATTGATGCATTAGAAGAGAAGTGTTTTGGTGGATGTATTCACATGAATATGTCATAATAGTTATATTGAGTGAACCCATATAGTTTAATTTGATCCTATGTGCTTAATTATCTTGATGAAGTGCTAAATGGGTAAATAGGTCTCCATGAGACCTATAAGGGCTACTAAGGCCTAATTAAAAGGAGTAGCTACTTAAGTGTGACCCATAGATGATATGGTTAACCTATGAGGATGGTATTAAGATATGTATATGTATTAAGGGTTAAGGTTAGTATGATCACTAACCTAGAATTTTTTATGCATGAAGACTCTATAAAGAGTGGAGACCAAGGCAATGGTTTTTAAAAGTGTGGGATGAGAGTTGAGCTATATAGATTCAAGTGAAGTAGAGAACCTTTGAAAGATAAGTTATAGGTTAATAAGAACCATCAGAGAGAAAAGAATATCAATAATATTTATTTTATGAAACTAAGTCAAGTGGATACACACATCATTGGACCTAATAAGCCTCAAAGAGGTAGATTGAGTGAGTGAGTTCTTGAGACTATTTGGGTGAAAGAGTAAAGGTGAAGAGTGAAAATAAAATTGGTCAACATTAGTTAAAGAGAATAAACACATGTTTAAATATGATCTATTTAGGTAGATGAGTGGGTGGTTGGTTTCTTCAGGGGTTAGTTCTTCCTTGTAAGGTAAAGCTTGCTAAAGGTCTAGTTTTTGTGGGTGCTCAGGTATATAAGAGTAATAGCTCCTTATAGGATTGGTGTCTCAATAAAATAGGGATGGGTGTTTCTTGATCAGTTGGTGCTGGTATGAATGTTGAATCTTGTTTCATAGGACTATAGTCCATCTTAAAGGGTTTGGTGGGGTTTATCCCCTTAGAGGGTTTACCACATATATGTTGTGTTCACATGATGTATGGTCTTATGTATGTTTTGGATGTATGTTCTTTCATGTTTATGATACTTGATCATTGTTAATGTATGTTGAATGTTTAAGAGTTGGGAATTAAATTTGATTATATAGCATCATTGATTCATGCCCCCCCTCTCAGTGATTGTACCTCCAATAATTGGTATTAGAGTAGGACCTTATTTACAAGTTTAACCACTTGAAGGTGATACAAGGTACAATATGGCTATGCAATTGAAGAAAGAGATCAAGAGTTGAAGGCTCAAGTGGAGTTTACTTATGCATGTCTAAAATCAAATGAAGAAAAGTGCAACCAGCTCAAGACACTTATTGAGAAGTATAGTGATAAGATGAGAGATTATGATAAAAAAGAATCTCAAAAAAAGATCATGACCTCAATCCTTGAGTCTATCATGGATGAGTGCATCAAGCTCAATAAGGAGTTATAATCCTTAAAGGCAAGTTGAAAATAAAAATATGATAAATATAAGATCAACATTATTGAGAATTAATTAAGAGTTACAAAGACAAATCTGAGTTCAAAAGAGGAAGAATGCAGACATCTAAAGACATAGTTAAAAGAGACAAATGCCAAGTTGATTTTAAAGCAAGGTTATCATGATGAGTTGAAGTACAATCTAGATTTTATAAATATTATTGAATATCAAGAATGTAGATTGAAGGATGACATGGCTAAAGAAGCTAAAAGGGATAAAGAGACAATCTAAAATCTTAGAATTCAATTAGAGGTTGAAAGTTCAAGTATGAGATCTAAATATTCAATTGAAGACAAGGCTAGAATCATTAAAGGATGGGCATGCGCAATTCATTTTCAAGATAGGCAATATTTAATAAGAAAAAAATATACATGAATAAATCAAAGAGGATGGTAGAATGAAAGACAACAAGTCAAATTAGGTCAAATGCAAAATGAAGAAACTAATCAGACAACCAAATGCTTCAAGGTATGCAAAATATTTTGTAGGCCATTGTTTTGTTTGTCATTTTATTGGTCATAGGGCAAAGGATTGTGTAAGAAGAATAAATTAGTCAAAAAGAGATCACTTTCATTTTCAATCAAAAGGTATGTAAGATATTGTTTGTTATAGTTGTCATGACAGTAGACATATTTATAGATTATGCCCCATAATGCATGAGAAAAGGCTAACCTAGGTATGGAGACCTAAGACAACCAAACTTGTGAATAATGAACCTAAGAAATAAGATGTTATTTATTTCAATTTTTATCAAGTTGGATATATTGCAAAATATTATATAAGCAAGCTCTCAAGTCATATGGAGATGCATGGACATCCTAGAGTGCTCAAGAAATGTCAATCCTTGGTATGGAAACATAAAGAAGTGAAAACCAAAAAAATTAATTTAGTTAAGTTGAAAGATCAAGGTGGACTACTAGTTAAAGAAAAAAAAGAATCAGATATAAAAAGAGATTTGGAATGCCAAGAGAATGTGTCAACTATCCAGATGGAAAAGGATAATCAAAATTTAGTTCAATTCAAGCTCAAGGAAAACACCCAAGTGTTAGTTGAGATTATTTTTGAGGTATGTATGGATCTAAGAGAACATCCTACTATTGTTGAGAAAGTTTCATGTAAAGAATATTAGTTGTCAATTCCTAGTGATGAGGTTTTTCTTCAGATGAAAGAGTATGTCATGAATATTTGTTGTCTCTATATATTGTCAATTATTTTTTAAAATAAATGGATAATATTGTAATGGATAAGCATGTTCCTTATCTTATGACTAAGAATAAGAAGAAGAACTATCAGTATTAGATGACCAAGGAGGAGAAGGAATATGAGGATTTATGGGCAACTCTTGATTTCACATTGTTATAGGACATTGTGGGTTAGGGTGTCTCTATCTAGGCTTCAAGAAGACACTTTTCAGTAAGAGGAATCATGGTGATTTTTAGTTGGGTTTTGGTTTATGTTGCAGAACAAGAAAGGAGAGTTTCAAGATCAAGTGGTTTAAAGATCTGAAGTTATTTGATATATTTAAATGGCCAAATGGCTTTTCAAAAAGTATTTCATAGTCATCTGAAAGTGTGTGGTGTCTTCCATGGATGAGGACTTGTGCAAATGGAGGGATAAGTGGCTAATAGGTTTGTGAATAAGCTATGGTGTAGAAGCAAAGTTGGAAGATGTTTTTTTTGGCATGAATGAGGGGGCACATAAGTGTACTTTAGATATGTAATTTTAAGTCTTGAAGGTGCATACACAAAAATATATGGGTGTTTCAAGGTTTATGTAGGGCTACTAGGATTTTAGGTAAGGCTAGTGAAGAGAAGATTGGTCTTTGGTTATTTTATCCAAATTACAAAGGTATAGTTGTTCTTGAATGAGTTGTTTAGTTACTTTTATGCATCTTTCCTATTTGAATATTGGCTTGTTCATCTACTGGTAATCATGGAAGTATCTTAAAGTAATAAGGTATGAAGGTAAGTATGTATGTCATGGAGTTCATAGTGTTCTAAAAATGAGTTGGTTCCATGAGAGTGCTTTGAAAAGTTTCTTAATCATGATGGCTTGTAGAGGATAAAGGAAAATTGTTTTGTTTCTATGAGATTAATATGATAGTTATTCATGTATGATTCATATGTTTAAAGTTAATCTAATGAAGATATGAGATCTTTTGGTAGTTTCATAAGAATATTCACTATGTGTGGATAGTGTTTGAAGTGTTATTAGTAGACCTAATTCATTGAGAAGACTTATTAAAGATGATCTTTTTCAGATAGAGAATGATGTTAGGGGGAAATTTCTAATCTGTATAACCAATTTGTTAGGTGCAAGGATCAAAGAAGTTTAAGTTTATATTGGTGCATATCAAAGGGGGAGTAGTTGATTCATATTCTTGAAATTATATAGGTATCTTGAGAATCATAATAGTATTTGAATACATTGTTAAGCATGGGATATACTGAGAGGAGGGGGGGGTGAATCAGTATATCATATATCTTATAAATGTTTTACTTAATCAAACTGCACTTAACCATACATTCAAGATATGAAATAAAACTAAAACAATAACATGCACCACACAAGCAAGAGAGAGAGACTAGATTTTTACGTGGAAACCTAATGTGGGAAAAACCACATAGAATAATCTCAAGTATAAAAATGAACACCAACTCAAATTAAAAATTTCACAAGTACCAACTTTTAAGAGCACTAACCCCATTTTTGAGCACCAACCCATAGGAGCACCAACCCCTCTTATGTATAAAACACAACTATCTCTCAATTTTTCTTTCTCAAAAAATGATAGAACTGTACGAAATATCTCTCTTCTCTCCTCTTTTCTTATATAAAACAATTAAAAACCATGCACTCTCTTAATCCAAAAGGATTCTCAAACCTTTATTTATATCTTTCCAAATGACTTTTGGAATTCACCCTTTGTGACCCTTCACTCCTCATGGGAAATGGTGCCAAAATTGCATGACCCTTCAACTCCTTGAATTTGAAAAGTCACATGCTGACCTTTCATGAGAAAATGTGTCCTTTCCCCTTTTGTCTTTATCAAGGTGAATTTTTGTATTCCTCAAAGTGTCCCTTCATGATAAATTACACCTTTCCTCTTTTGTCTTCCTTGGTGACTCTTAGAATTACTCAATATGACTCTTCATGGGAAAATGCATCCCATTCCTCTTTTGTTTTTATCCTACGACTCTTTAACTTATTCATGGGACCTCTTTTGAATTTTATGCAACTAAAAATATATTCATTAATATTAAATAAATATCAACACATTTTAGCCAAAATATGAACATTAAAAACACTTTTAGACAATAAATTCTATGGCACCTTTATCACCAATGCTAGACCTTTGACATCAATGACAATATTTCCAATAATCTCCCCCTTTGTCATTGATGGAAAATTCAAACTAAAATTGGCACATCCTAAAACTTGTAATGCACATCCCAACTTACACATACTACCATTTGAAAGACATATAGTAACTCCCCATTACTGTAGCATCCTATACCTATTTTTATACTTATTCTTATTCTTCTCCCCATTTGAAATCAATGGAAAAGGGTTTATCCTAGATCTAACACTTAGCTCCCCCTCAACTGATGTTGATCCTCAATGGTAGGAAGTAAAGGAAATTACTCCTAACTTCTCTCGTAGATACTCAAATGTGTCTTTTGGTAGTGCCTTTATGAAAATATCTATAATCTAGTCTATAGTACTAATATATTCCATATCAACCTACTAATTTGCAACCTAATCTCTCAAGAAGTGATATCTGATAGGAATATGTTTTGTTCTTGAGTGCATCACTAGATTCTTAGAAATATTAATTGCACTTTTGTTATCATAAAAAATAGAAATAGGTTCATCATATTTTACCTTGATATATTTTAAAGTTTTTTTCATCCAAAGAACTTGATTAAAACACAATACCATTGCAATATATTCTAATTCAGTTGTATAAAGTGATACTAAAATCTAATTTTTGCTTAGCCATGATACTAAGCTATCACTGAGGAAGAAAGCTCCTCCACTTGTACTCTTTCAAGTCATCCAAAAAACCTGCCCAATCTAAATCTATATAAACAACTAAAGTGAAATTTATACCTATGGACTACCACAATCCATAATCCAATGTCCCCTTGACATATCTAAATATTCTCTTTACCAACTAAACATGTCTCTTCTTTGGGGTTGCTTGATATCTTGTAACCATGCCTATTGCATGTATGATGTCTAGCCTTGATGATATCAGATATAAAAAACTACCAATCATAGATCTATACAAAGATTGATTTTTAATAGGTGAATATTCATCCTTACTCACCTTTTTCCCTATACCCATTCATGTGCCAAAAAGTACATAATCCTCAAAACTAATTTTTTTAAACATTTCCTTGGCATATTTACTTTGAGATATGAAAATTCCTTTATTTGACTGAAATATTTGTAACCTTAAGAAAAATGACATTTTTCCAAGCATAGACATCTCAAATTCTTTTTTCATATTTTCAATGTTCCCTCCAAAGATTATGTCATTAACATATATCACAACAATTAATTGATGCTCACCTTCTCTTTTTATGTAGAGATTACTGTCAACAAAACCTCCCTTGAAACCTTGATCTTGTAGTTACTTATCAAGTCTTACATACCAAGATTTGGGAGCATATTTCAATCCATACAATGCTTTCTTAAATATTCATACATGGCTACTATCATTTTAGAGAATAAATCCCTCAGGCTACTCCACGTAAACCTCTTCTTCTAGATTCCCATTTAGGAAGGTAGACTTGACATCCATTTGAAACACTTTGAAAATTTTAAAATTGCTATGCAAGAAACATTATAATAACCTCTAACCTTGCCACTATTGAAAAATTTTCTTCAAAATATATAGCCTCAATCTGAACATATCATTTACATACTAACCTTTCTTTATTCCTAGTAACTTCACCATCTTTATTCAACTTATTCTTGTATACCCATTTTGTTCCTATCACATTTTGATCTTTTAGTCTAGGCACTAATTTTTAAGTATCATTATTTTATATCTAATTTAATTCTTCATCGATTGCCTTAACCCAATGCTCATCATGTCTAGCTTCTAAAAAACTTCTAGGTTGAACTTTGGATAACAAAAAAAATTTACTTGCTCAGATTCACTTACCATCATCCTTCTAGTGCGAACTCCTTCATTTATGTTCTTGATGATGTCACTCTTATTATAATTTCTCTGAACGTATTTGGATGGATTCTTATTGTAATTTTTCTCCTTCTTCTCATTCTCATTTGATTCTTCAAAAACTTCTTCTTCAATGATTTTAAGAGTTTCCATTAGATCACTAGCTTTTTGTGCTACATCTTCATCTATCCTTGACACTTGCACTTTGAAAAATATTCTTGGTTATTTTTTTATAAAATTTATAAGCTTTACTTTTACTATAATATCTAAGAAATATACCTTCATCTATTCTTGTTTCAAACTTACTCAATTTTTCATTTGTTCTCTTTATGAAGCATTTATTACCAGAAACTCTAAAGTAATCAACTATAGCCAGTTTGTCTTTCCATAGCTCATAGGGAGTCTTATCACTATTGACTCTCAACATTGATCTATTTTGACTATGCACTGATATAAAAACTACCTCTCTCCAATATTTATCTGGTATCTTGGATTCATTAAGCATTGTCCTCACCATCTCCTAAATTATTCTATTTTTTTCGCTTAACTACACTTTTCTGTAGAGTTTTGGCTGTTGAATAATGTCTCTTTATCCCATGGTTTTGACAATACTCAATAAACATATCTGACATGAGTTTTTCTCCTCAATATGATCTAAGGAAATTAATCTTCAAATCAATTTCATTCTCAATAAAAGCCTTAAATGCTTTGAAGTGGTTGAAAGCTTCTAATTTTTCTTAAAAAATTGTCACCTAAGTCATACATGCAAAATTATCAAGAAGCAACATGAAATATTTCTCCCCTTGACTATTTTGATTTCTCATAGGTCCACATAAATCAATGTGAACAAGCTCTAACATTTGAGTGGTCGAATATTCTTTTGTTTTGAACCATCTTCTAACCTACTTCTCATGTTGACATGGTTCACAAAGTGTATTAGAGGGATTTGTAATCTTTGGAAAATATCTAACTACTTTCTTCTTGCTGATGTTGAGAAGATTATCAAAATTTATGTGTCCCATTATCCTATGCCATATCCAAATTTCCTTAACCTAAATCAAATAACATTTTTGACCTTTGATATCTAATAACATAGACAAATTGTTGTTTATCCTCTAAGCATCTACAATTAACACATCTAAATTTTTTCTCATGAATTCATCACCTTATAAATAAAAATTTAGTATGTGTCCCTGATCACACATTTGACTTACACTCAATAGATTATGTTTAAGACTTTCTACATGCATAAAATTTTTAATCTTAGTTCTACCATTATCCAACCTCAATGTACATTTTTTGGCTATTTTGGCAGTGGTATTATCTCTAAATTTCACTATGCCAGCATTGATCTTATTTAAAGTTATAAACTTTTTTTTGTCTCCTATCATGTGCCTTTACCATCTACTATCAATGCACCATGTATTTTTTTAGTTCTCGCATGCAAATTTGTCTAGACTAACATAGACTTTTCAATTTTGTTTTTTACCATGAACCTATCTAAACTTTCTTCTTGATGAATGGAGCCTTGAATCTTTGGTCCTTTTTTACTAACTTGAACATGCTTATATAGTACTAGGCTATGTTTTTGAAGCTATTTCACTTGTAACATATTATTGCCTCTTTATCAAAGCTTGATAGAGGAGTGAAGTAGGTGTGGCTTCTGCTTGACTTTGCATGAGTTTCCTTCTCCTTATTTTTGAAATTGTTAGCCATTTTCAGACATTCCATTTTCTTATGACCATATCCATTATAGTAAAAATATTAACTATAAAAATAGAACCTATTTTTGTATCTCTGACCTAATTACCTTTTGTATCTTTGTTCCTTCCAACCTTCTTTATTTGAGATGTCCTCTATAATCTTAACTTGTTCCCTTTTTGTTTCCTCTTTTGTAAGAATTTCAACATAGCTCTTTTTCCTCTCAAATATGATACCTATCTTATCTGATATTGATCTTTGACTTCCTAATATATTATTCAATAAATTAGTGTTATTTTAAAATTTTGAATCATTGGATGCTTTATCATTGACTACTTTATTTGTTTTCTCAACATCTACTTTTATAGAAGAAATTTCAATAACATACCTTTCATATTATTCAATTACTTTTTACAACTGAGTTATTAGATCTTCAATCTTTTTAGCTTCTTCAATGTGTGCTTGTAGATCTTCAATTGTTTCCTTTGATTCCTTTTCATTTTTCTCAATCTGGAGCTTCAATATTTGATTCTTCTTCTCAAGAGCTTGTAATTATTCTAAGGAACAAATGAGTTCTCCTTCTAGATTCACTTTAGCTTCATCTTTTTTCTCTTCTTGATCATCTGTACTTTTGATTGTGGATGAATCTTCATGTATGGTCATGAATAGAATCTCTTCTTCATCTAAATCACTGACTCCACTGTCTTTGACTGAGCTAGGATATCTAGAGTATAAACTATTCTTCTCAAATCCCTTATTGAATTTGCCTTTAAAATTATTATCATATGTAAACCTTCCTTCTTTATTGTCATCATTACTCTTATCTACGCACTTAGCTATAACATGTCAAATCTTTCCATAATTAAAACATTTAAAAGGTAATCTTGTGGATGAATAGAGCTCTATTGTCATCGTCATCATCACTAGAGTTACCACTTGATTCCTAAATCTTAGACTTCTCTTTCTTTGATGTATTGAAAGCATCTTCTCTCTTTGAGGGTTTATCTTGTTCGGTTTTTATCACATATGCCATTAAAATACCATGTAGTTAATCCATCTTTAGCTTGGCTAAATCCTTCATCTCCTTGATTGTTAAAACCTTTGCATCATATATCATTGGTAGAGATCTCAAAACATTTTGTACCATTATTGATTCTTCTAACTTTTCTCTAAGGCCTTGAATATGATTAACTATTGATCAACCTATAAAAGATAGCTCACTATATTTTCTTCCTCTTCCATTTTCAACTCTCAAACTATCTTATGAAAGCATGGAGCTTAGCTTGCTAAACCTTTCCATCACCTTTGTAAATGTTTTCAAGCTTTACCCAAGTTTCATGAGGAGATTTTCATTACATAACTTTAACAAATTCTAATTCACATAAACCACATAAAATAGATTCAAATCTTTAGCATTATTTTTACTTGCCTTCTTTTCTACTGAAGTAGTCACAAGTGTTTGTGGCTCTTCATATTCCTTCACAACTACTTGCCAAATGTCAAAACCAAAAGACATCAAATAAGTCCTCATCTTTATGCTCCAAAAATCATAATTTATCTCATCAAATAAAGGTGCCTTATTTGTATAAAAACCTTCATGTGATCTAGCCATTGTAATTTCCCTGATCTACCTTGAAGCTGTAAAACATTTTCTAAAGGAAACTACTCTGATACCAATTGTTAAGCAAGGGATATACTGAGAGGGGGAGTGAATAAATATATCATATATATTATAAATTTTTTACTTAATCAAACTCCACTTAAACATACATTCAATATATTTAATAAAACTAAAATAATAGCATGCACCACGAGAGAGAGAGAGAGAGAGAGAGAGAGAGAGAGAGAGAGAGAGAGAGAGAGAGAGAGAGAGAGAGAGAGAGAGAGAGAGAGAGAGAGAGAGAGAGAGAGAGAGAGAGAGAGAGAGAGAGAGAGAGAGAGAGAGAGAGAGCATATTTTTACATGGAAACCCAATGTGGGAAAAAATGCAAAGAACAAACTCAAGTATAAGAATGAGCACAAGCTTTTAGGATCACCAACCCCTTTTTTGAGTACCAACACAACAAATATTTATGAGCACCAACCCATAAGAGCACCAACCCCTTACAATTATTTGTGAGCACTAACCCATAGAAGCACTAATGCCTCTTGTGTATAAAATACATCTATCTCTCAATGTTTCTTTCTCAACAAATTGTAGAACTCTACAAAATCTCTTTCTCTTCTCTCCTCTTTTTTTATATAAAATAATTACAAACCATGCACTCTCTTGAATATGAAAATGGATTCTCAAGCCTTTATTTATATCTTTCTAAATGACTTTTGGCATTCAATCTTTGTGACCCTTCACTCCTCAAGGAAGATGGCACCAAAATTGCATGACCCTTTAACTCCATGCATTTGAAAAGTCACATGGTGACCCTTCATGATCAAACTCATCCTTTCCCCTTTTGTATTTATCTTGGTGGATTTATATATTCCTCAAAGTTTCCCTTCATGAGAAATTGTGCCCTTCCTCTTTTGTCTTCTCTTAGTGACCCTTGGAATTCCTCAAGATGACTCTTCATGGGAAAATGCATCCCATTCCTCTTTTGCCTTTACCCTATAAATCTTTGACTTATCCATGGTCCCTCTTTTGAATTTTATGAAACCAAAAATATATTCATTAATATTAAATAAATATCAACACATTTTAGTGAAAATATGAACATTAAAAACACCTTTAGACAATAAATGCTATGGGTCCTTTATCACCAATGCTAGAACTTTGACATCAATGAAACTATTTCCAACATGCATACATAATGTTGAGGAATGATTTTTGGCATGTTGAGGAAGAGACCCATTTTCATTAATGTCAAAGGGGGAGAAAGATCATAATGAAGAAGTTCAAACAAGTATGAATTCATTATGAGGGTGTTTTTCCATCAATGACAAAGGGAGAGATTGTTTATAATGATCATTGATGTTAAGTTGTCATTTATGTCAAAGATATCATGAGATGCTAATGAATTAATGACAAAGAAGTTGGGTTTGATAACTTGGACAATATATAGCACATATGCAAGTCTATAAGGACAAAGAAGTTGTGAGGCATCTATAGATGATTGGTGAAGATATGGTGTGTCACTTGATCATTTGGAAAGAGGAACATGCATATTATAGCTTAAAAGAAGCCAGACCATCACTGACCATCACTAAACGTCATGTAGACATGAGTGAACTATCAAGTTTGTGCATTTATTTTAGGTACTTAGAAAGTCAAACAATGGTCAAAGGTTTTCATGGAATTGTTTTCTATAGTGGCAAGAAGGTACCCTAAAGATTTAGGGTCTTGAAGTGTTTTCTTACTAAAGATATAGATATTCAAAGTTACTCTAGTAGATTGTGATGGGCCAAAAACTGTCAAGCTTAACTACACTAAAGTCTGAGATCAACTAGTTAGTGGATCTAATGGTGCATATTAAATCATAGATCTTAATCCAATGGTGCACGTAAAGTTGATATATCAAAAAATGAATGTGCTAGTGACATGTGTCACATTCATAGAGCTCAAAAATAACATCAATAGTTCATAGATGATTATGTGGTCATAAGATCAATGGTGCAGGTTGAGTCAAAGAGTCAAATGTGTAGAAGGCACGTAGAGATATCAAGTGGCACAATTGTGAGGGCTCGAATCTTAGATCAATGGTGAATGTTGAAAGATAAAGACTAGGCTAATCTGAGGAGATCAATGGTGAGTATTTGGTCAATGTTTCTAAGATGCACAAGATGATTTCAAAGTGTCCGAAGTTAAACATTTGCTTAGTGACCATTGGAATTTAATATTTGAATTTGTAAGGGAAAACTACTCTACAGTTTTTTATCTATATCTTTTGATCCAGGATGAATATATTGATGGTGTAAAAATAAAATTTGTATAGGACTTCAACATGCATCCATTATACCTAGTTATAAGGTTTGAATATTTATATAATCAAGGTTATGGCTTTTAACATCTGACTACGTGTTTGACCATGTTCTGCAAGTGACCCAAGAAGGACAATTGAGTTGTTCTTGATAGTATTTTTATGTTTTAAGATGATATAATAATTGAAAAGTTTTGTATACTAAATGAAGACCATCTATGTGGATTTTTGAGGTTTGACAAATCCATATTCAGTATGAATAAAGTCTTGGAAGTTGACTTTATGCTTGTTCATGGTGTTACTATGTAAAAAATTATATTTGAGTAAATTGAGCTTTAATAGAAGAGTGTTTTGGTAGATGTATTCACATGAATATGTCATAAGGGTTATATGGACTTGATCCATATATTTTAATTTTGTCCTAAGTGCTTAATTTTCTTGATGAAGTGTTAAATGGGTGAATAGGTCTCTATGAGACCTATTAGGGCTACTAAAGCCTAATTGAAAGGCATAGGTGCTTATGTGTGACCCATGGAATTTACGGATGACCTATGAGGATGGTATTAAGCTATGTAGATGTCTTAATGGTTAGTTCAATTATGATGGCTGACACAAAAGTTTTTATGCATGAAGACTCTATAAAGAGTGAAGATGAAGGCAATGGTTTCTAGAAGTGTGGGAGGAGAGTTCATCTATATAGATTCAAGTGAAGTAGAGAAGATTTGAAAGAGAAGGTATAGGTCAATAAGGACCGTTAGATATAAAAAAATATTAGTAATTTGTATCTAATCAAATTGATATAGGTGGATGCATAGGTCATTATACTTAATAAGCCTAGAAGAGGTAAACTGAGCGAGTAAGCCTTTGAGACTATTTGGATGAAATAGTGAAGGTGAAGAGTACAAATAAAAGTGTTCATCATCATTTTAATAACAAAAACAAGTGTTTAAAGATGATATATTCAAGTTAGTTGAGTTGGTGCTTGGTTACCTAGGGAGTTGGTTCCTCCTTGTAAGGTAAAGCTTGCTAAAGGTCTAGTTGTTATGGGTCCTCAACTATATAGGGGTAGTAGATCCTTATGGGATTAGTGTCTCACTCAACTAATGTATGGGTGTTATTTGATCAGTTGGTGTTGGTCTAAATGTTTAATATTGTTTTATAGGACTGTAGTCCATCTTACAAGTCAGTAGGTTTTATCCCCCAAGAGTGTTTCCCACATATATGATGTGTCCATATGATGTATGTTCTTGTGTATGCTTTGGATGCATGTGGTCTCATGTTTATGTTGCTTGATAAAGATTTATGTTTGTTGAATGTTTAAGATTTGGGAATTGAATTGCATTAACTAGCATCAATGATTCACCCCCCTCTTAGTGATTATACCTCCAACATAAAATAGAGTAAAAAGAGCAATGAAGATGAAGGAAAAAATAGAAGATTCATCCACTTACTTTTATTAATCACTCATTTGGACTCTCTGGACCACTGAGAAGAAAATAAAGCTAGAAGAAATGGAAAAATCATTGATTGTAACCTCTACTAGCTTTAAACCTCAATGCATACCTTATATAGTAGAAAGGGCTAAAATGATACCCATACATGAGTAATATAAATAAAATAAAATAGAGAAAATATTCATATATGATAAAATGTATGACTTTGAAGATTACTTGAGCAACCAAATGGAGAAAATGTAGGCCTAAATCAAGTATTAAATGGATTATCTAGACTTATTATAAAAATCTCTAGTCATGAATGACATAGTCATAACAACAACAAAAATATGGCCATAAAAAACAAGATTGTAGAAGTAGAGAATATAATTATTGATTAGAACAATTTTTATCAGAACATGAGTAATTATGACAAGTATTTTTGCAATGAAAGGGAATCCATTCCATAATCACTATTTTTTTTAAGTAGTTCATAATTTGGTTACACTTAAGTGAGTTGAATAAATTTGGTACCTGTTATCAATTGAAGATGTATTTAGGATAATACAAAGGTATAAAATATGGTAAAACATTAGAAGGACTCTATATTAGTCAAAGGACCAAACCATAGACACTACAGAGTTGATTTCATTATTGTAACAACATGCTACTCTGCAGGCTAGTAGAATAGAGGATTTCAATAACTAGATATTATGATAAGAAATAATGCATTATGGAAACAAAGAATAACTACATTATAAAAAATGCATGTCTCACATAGACATGACCATTGAGTTGTGTTATATTGAGTCAGTATTTATACAACATTGTAATAAAATAGATATAGCATAGAAGTGATAAAGTATAGAGAAGAATTATAAGAGGTTACTGATTAGAGTGACCTATATAATTACTTAAAGTGGTATAGTGTAAAAAGATATATAAATAATTTATTTGGAATTTATTATATATAAATAAAATTAAGTTAGAGTATAAATTATTGTGTATTGTGTCATTTACTATGAATATAAACACTACTTCCTTTTCAGTGAATGTTATGGATTATAACCAATACTAACCCTTAAATCACATTATTCTAGCTAAACTTTATCTCTATCAACATAATATATCTATAGCCAATAATTTCATATTTTATGTTGACAAAGACAAAAAAATAGAAATATCCAATAATTCATGGCTATATGATGATGGTTTTGCCTCTTATTCCTAAGGAAATAAATATTATGTAGCCAAATAAATGTGTATTATCATGAATTATATAGGAAAATTACAAAATGAACATTGAATCTTAAAACCCATTCAAGTTCACATGAAAAATAAATGTCTAGACATTGGGTAAAAACCATCAGGTGGTGATCTGTATGATTACATTAGTTATGCTTATATGATATCTAAGGACACCTCCTCTAACACCTAAATAGAGTTGTTTTATAACCATTACAATGACATTAGAACCACCAATTTTTTTGATGACATTGTCATATTATCCATTAGCCTTAACATTCAATATCCTAAACTTGTTGATTGAGACCAAGAAGATCATGTGCCACTTGATGTTTTTAAAAATGATGAAGTAATTAAAAAAATCATGAGGCTCTATGATTGCATTCTTCCATAGGACCAAAAACACATATTTGAAATTAACCACCACTTAACATCATATTGTTTAGAGCTAGAAAAGTTCCTACATAAAAAATAAAAAAATTAAAAAAATTAAAAATAAAAGAATAAAAATAAAATGTCCACTAGTGAAAACCTCTAAGGCACTACTGGACACAAAAAATCAAAATAAAAATAAAGATGAGTCTTTTGGTGAAAAAAAATTTGACACAAAAATGGATGAGGAATTCAATCTCTCTCATGTGCTAGGAAATTATAGTATGATTTTGTATCACTTGTGAAAGATATCATTGATGTGAACATTGGCATAAAGGAAAACCCTAGAATCATAGAACTTAAGGCTTCCCTCAGTTCTAAGGAATATTAAATATTTATGTAACTTATCATATATTTCATATACATATTTACTTGGTCATATTATAATATTTATTATTTGGATCCATCTCATTTGGTTCACCATATTATCGTACATGCATGTGTTAAACTAGTCAAACAAAAACTCAGAAAGATGCATCCTAATGTGTATATTATTGTGAAATGATAAATCCAAAATATTTTGGATTCTAGATTTATCAAACCCATTTAATACTCTAAATGGATCTATAAAATTTTCCCTATGAGAAATAAACCAATAAGAATATGAGTTTACACAAAGATCACTGATATTAACAAAGCCTTCTCAAAAGATGATTTCTCTCTATCAAGTATTGATTAAATATATAACTCAATAACATATCATTTATTTTTACCTCATCCATGGTTTTTATAAATATATAAATTAAATTTAGGATCACCATAGAACAACTTTCATTACACCTTCAACAATATTTTACATAAGTCATGCATTTTGACTTGAATAATACTAGTGGAACCTACCAATGCACACTGCTTGTTATCTTACACCACATGTTTTATGATATACTCAAAGTTTATTTTTATGATGTATTGGTTAAGTCAAAAAATATAACATAACATCAATCCATCCTCTACAAAACCTTTGTAAGACAAAAGGGATACATGATATGTCTAAATCCTAAGAAGTACATCTTTTGGGTTACATTAAAAAAAAATTAGGATTTATTTTATCAAGAAGAGGAAAAAAATTTTGATCCATAAAATTTCACATCCATTACATAAATGTTTTATGCTTATAAATTCAATAAATTGCATATCCTATCAGTAAATATGCAAAAAATAAAAGGGTTTATTTCATAATTGACCCAAAAGTGTTAACCATTCCCACACTTACTAAAAAATACATTGAATGCCATTAGAACTTCAAATGTTAGTAGGCCTTTGAATAAATCTATAAATATCTTAAAAATCCATTAGTGCCAGTTCTACCTACTACATGAAAACCACTCTAGCTATACATTTTATCAACTTACTATGTCTTGGGATCCCCCTTGGCCCAACATGATGATCACGGAAAAAAAAAGTTATTTATTATCCAGTCAAGAATTTTTATAATATGAATTTAACTACATCTCCATCAATAAGTCATGTTTAGCTATTGTTTTCAATTATAAAAATCTACAAAACTACATGATAAATAAAATAATTTTACTTGTTGCCAAAGTGAATCATCAAAAATATATAATATGAAAATAAGCTCTTATGAGAATAATGGTGAATTGGGTCATATTTACTAGTGAGTTTGACATCGAGTATATAAATAATAAATCAATCAATGCATATAGTGCTTGGATATCTATGGGGTTGAGAAACATTAATAGATAGGTAACTTTTAGTAATCAATTTCCTAGATAAGTTTTAGATGAGTCACTTAATGGAAACTCTACTTTTATATATCCTTAACCAGACATGGATTGCGGGTAGGAATATTATTTCTCACTCCACATGGGGATATTATCCCTAAATCATATAGAATTAGATTCCCATGCACTAAAAACATTGTGGCATTATGAAATATGAATCAGTTATCACATGCCTCAAAATGGACATCTAATGGAACATTCAACACTTATAAATCTTTACTTACGCATATCCTATATCATCATTAGACAAGTCAATGCTAAGTATAAAACAAAATTTGACAATCTTATCCCCTATAATATCTTAGTTGAGAACTTATAATAATGCTTCATGCACATATAACTTCAATAGGTCACTCATTCTAAAAATAAATTTTTAGATGCCATGGAGACCATCGATTCCCTCCTGAATATGTCCAAAGATACTTGACAATGTCAATGTTTGATTAAACATAAATTGATCATTGCTTAATATTTATCCAACTATGAGATGGTGTGTGGGATATTTGGTATTTATTCCCTATGGTATGATGAATTTACACCTATATCCATGATCGTATATTCCATCTTAATATTTATAATAAATAACAAAATTACTTCATCCAACATGCTTCGCATTTAACCCTCATTGACATCATGATCTATAAGAGGGAATAATATGGTACCCTTTTGGGGTGTTTTAATTCATATGAGTATAACATGGCGATAAAAAAAGTCCAATAAATAGTATTTGGACCCCACACCCATGACATGGTCCTATCTAATAAAACACCAATAATAAGATACTACTAATAAAAAATGATTTTAATTATGCCCATATGTGTATAGCCTATAATAAGCATGGGGAACTTATTCATACACCTTCATAAGAATTTTATTTGATAACTAAAACATGTACCTTCTCTACATTGGGGCTTAATATCATTAGGAAAATAAACCCCTCTTCATCCTATGAACATAAGCATATTATCACTACACTCAAATATTTTACCAAGTTGGTAGATTTTATTCCCCTCACCAATGTAACTGGTAATGACATATCTAAATCATTATTAACCACCTAATATTATATTTTAGAATCCCTTTTTCCATCACCAATGATAATATTAATTTCTTAAATAACATGGAAATAAAATCCTTTGCATGTAGTTTCATATCAAACACAAAATGCCCATACCCTACTATCAAAAAGTTAATGGCCAAGCCAAGGCATCCAAAAAAACATTAATTAATATTATCAAAAGGATTTTCAATGATTATGAACAAGACTAACATATTTATATTATCCCACCTTGTAGGCTTACCATATAAGTATCAACACACCCACATGGGCTACATCATATTCACTTGTTTATGTCATTGAATCCATCCTACCCGTTGAGATTGAGTTTCCCTCCTTATGCATCTCCCTAAAAGACATAATTAATAAGGATGGATACAACGTTTTTCTCCTTCAAAAGTTATAAATTCTAGATTAAAAACATCTTAATGTTTTTTGTCACCTAAAGGCATATGATAACATGATCTGCATAAGGTATAACAAATGCATCAAGGGTAGATAATTTTAAATCAATAACCTTGTCTTAAAGGAAAATTATAAAAATACTAATGTGAACCATGAAAAGAAATGTAAGTTTGATCCTGATTACCTGGGTCCCTATGTTATCATCCCCAAGTTTGGTTCAAAAGCCTATAATTTTTCCATAGAAAATGGACATGAGGTTGATGAACTAATGAACATTATGCACCTCAAGAAATTTCATTCTTTAAGGATATAATGATGGTGCAATAGACTAATAAAAAATTATAAATAAAATAAAAAATCAATAAAAGTAAATATAAATAGTTTTATCTAGAAGGGAAAACCATTTATATGACACCTTGGGAAAGTTCCTTGATGAAAACTATTTTATGTTTTCATTTTTAAAACCATTTGTTTACAAGTACCCTTCACACTTGGGGACATATTCACTCCCTCCAACACTATTTCATTAAATATTTAGAATCATGTTCCATAACATTATTAGCATCCCTTTCTATTATACACATTTATTATAACTAATTAAACATAGCTTACACAACATCATCTGACTACCCATTTTCATACTAACTAAAACTCCATCATAAATTAAATAGTGGGAGTGTCAAGCCATCACATAATTCTACATTAAAATCACATACATCTATGATCAAATCATCATAGTATTTATATTATCCAAATAAAATACATCCATAAACATAAAAGTCAATATAATCACATAATCATCATATGACACAACAAAGATATATCAAAGTAAAATAATCATATATACAAATGTTCAGATGTAATGTCCATGGTAATATAAAATCCATCTCATCTATGTATAAAATAATACAACCATAATGTTAGAAATCACCATGTATCTATACTTAAGGGCCTCTCCTATAGTAATCTCCCACTGAATATACTGAGAGAGTTATTTGTGATGATCTATCTAATGATATCCCTATATGTGCCATTGTCATATCCACATTTGATATCTACCTCTTCATTGGAGGTACTACCTCTTCACAAATTTCCCAATAGTAATATGCCTCTTATTGAGGTAGTAGTGAGCATGCTAAATACTGATCACTCCATATCATATTTAAGTATCTTCCATCTTCAAAATATTTGCATCTTCAGCCACTAGATGTGCATTATGTATTCTCTCCATTGATACTTTTCCCTCATCTAGTCCACCTTTGTTAATAACTAGGTTATCTCATCATCCTATCCTACCATATATTTTGCATGAGCCACCTACCTACCTATGATACCCCTCCTAATCCATACCAACTTTATGTCCCTATACCATATATCCTAGTATAAGGTCTTCATATTATGCTCATGAGAGTAAATTGTTCATGAAGGCTAGGATATATCTCCATGTGTCTAATTTATCCTTAAATACATGCTCTTTTATCCCCCAATAATTGTATGTATATTAGGTATCCCTCCATCTCCTCCTCACCCCTTCCAACCAACACCATCCTTCTCCCCACCACTATCAATATCTATCAATTAATATACACCTCTTACATCTCCTCCTCCTTAAATTTATGCCTCAGTTATATTACCATTTCATTCATCCCCAAATCCCTTCATATATCATCCATATATCCTACCTATCTTCCCCCTCATCCTCTGTCAACACCCTCTTTATGGATAAGCTCTAATAAATCCATTGAATATGCTCATACAGAGTCCTCAATTTTTGCCTAGGGATCATAAGATTCTCTACTTGAGTATGATACCAACATGACCTATACTCTAATTTCCATCCCATATCTTATAAATATATCATATATTTGAAGTATATGAACTAAAGGTGTACCTATCAAGCTAATATCCTTACCTAATCCACCATTGGCACCCATTAGTAAATCTCTAAATAAGCCCATAAAAATACATGAGGACCTAGAGTAAAATTTTGATACACACCAAAATTTAATAAGATGGTGTTCGAGATATATATCTCTATAACATAATCCTACCTATCGATAATATAACACACTATCCACACATATCCCAATCCTCAATTCATAATATATACAAATCCTTATAAGTTGTCCATGTAATTTTTCCTAGATGTATCTAATCAATAATCCTTATGTAGTAGCTTATATAATCTAGGTTTCTTCCCTAACCCTAATCATGATCAGCTACTCATGTATGGCATAGGTTCATCCCCACCCCACTACCATTGTTTCCCCATTGTACACTTTATATCAATATTGTATCATGCCCAAACTTATATTAGCATCAATGAAATAATGTCATCCCTATACACCACTATAGGAAGTCATTGTAAAGCTACACCAAAACACACACACCTTACGAAAATAATGTTACATCTTCTAACATGTTTTCCACCACATATTCTAATCCCGTCTATAAATACCACCTAGTATTTCTAGGTATCAGTATGTCATTAACAATAACCATAAATATAAAGTGTAATTTTTCTACAAATCCCTCCTCAAAAGACAAATATAAATAATGCCTATCCCTCAAAATAAGATATCATCTCTACCTATTACTTTCTATGTTGTTACCAGTGCCACAATTTCAATCTAATATACTATATCCCCACGTATCTAAATGCATGGGATCCTATGTACATACACCAATGTATCTATCATATTCCCTATTGAAATATAGAACATGTTGGTATCATAATGTAACCATTAGGATAATATAATCAATAAATCTGTGTCAGCTTAGATAGACACCACATATTATGATCTTAGTACATCTAATAACACAAACTCATTTCCCTTGAGATTTCTCATAAGTTTTATAACTACCAACCATATATCATAAAAAAAAAAATCCATTTAGTTATTTTTATCATTTCCATCCATAATACACTAACATAAGCATATAATATATGCCCCATACAGATGCTACGATGCATGTGCAAATGTTAAAATGTTCTTAAAAATATCGGTAATGTGTAGATTAAATTAATTTTGACATAGATGACATTAGCTATTCATAGAAAATAGGACCTTTGACATAGGCCTTACCCTCCCTCACTTAAATCATACATAGATAATAATAATAATAATAATAATAATAATAATAATAATAATAATAAGGGTAAAAATATTATTAATGCATACACAAATGCAATAAAAAATATTTCTCATATTGATTGCATCTCACATAAGTATACATCATTTATGACCCCTAAATCTTAAAATCAAATAAATAAAACATTACTTCAAAATAATAAACTCAAATTCAGTTGTTTATAGTCTCTCATCCACTTAGTTTAGTATTCATCTATTAGAATATGAGCCATCTTTATTTAATGTGTTGTGTAAATGTCAAATCTCCAATTTTATAAGAGGCTAGTGTGAAAATTACCTAGATTTTATCCCCACTATCCACATTGATCATATTTATTCATGCCCACCCATCCATTTTTTAACCCTCATCCTGCAAATCACCCTTGTTCATCTTTTGAGATCCCATATGTGGATTTCCTCCCTATATGATCCCTTGATGGGGAACCATCCCTAATAACATGCCACTAGGGGAATCATTATGTGCCTGTTTCTTCTTTCACATTATTTTAAAATCCATTACTTCTTATAGTTTTAATGCCATTTTAAAGAGATAAAAATGTATATACCTCAGTTATGTGACCCTGACATCATACCTATTCACTATCATATAATTAGTCCCTAATTATCCCACTTTAATATAAAAATGTGTACTTACACCCATCTAATCAATTAATCATTATATAACATTTCATACCATGAAAATATATAAATCCACCAATATCACCTCTTGATTAATTAACTAATTAATCATTATATTTTAGTCAGTTAGACCTAATAATAAAATCTAGGCACACCCAACAATGAAAAATTGAATAAAAAAATTAAATTAAATCACACAATCCTAAATAAAATCATTCAAATCCCAATCCCAATCGTATCAAATATTGAGTCAATGGGAAAAAATATAATCAATCCCATACCCAAATATATAAAATCCCAATTCATCCATCCAACCTCTTAACTCCCTGAACCCCCCCATTAAGTTCCAACCATCCAAAATAAATAAAATCAATTAAATATAAATTAATTGTAGCCTTACATATCACACTAAATGAATGTATAAATTGGACCTCAACCCATTGATTCAAATAATATTTAAGAGTTTAAGGAGTCCATGCCTAATTCATAATCCAAACATTGAGATCCTACCCTTCTATTACCACAAATCCAATCATTTAGGAAGTTATAGGGGAAAGTTACTAGAATTTTTTCACACACCTAATTGAGCATCCACATCCAAGAGATAAAATTGGCACAAAAATGATATATTCAAGGGTAGGTGAATATATATTTTCTTAATTTCTCATTTTCATGATATATCATAGGTATTATTGTTAATGTATATCTGTGTCAAGGATATAATGTGAACAATAGAATAATATATCTCAATTTATTGTGTAGGTCCTTGAAAACCTTAGGGATTAATTCAATTTTATGGGAATGATTATATGACTAACACCTTTAGTCTACAAGAAAACCCTATTGTTAGGACAATAGTAGCTTTATATTGACACAATCTATTTAAAATTTCTTTTTGTTGTTATAGGTAAAATTGCTTTTATATTTTACTAATTTATTTCCCAAATTCAAATGAACAGGGGAATATTTACACTAATCAATAAATTAAGATGATTCATGTGAAAAAATCAAAAGGGAAAGAAGGGTTGAGTAGAAAAGAAGATTTTCCTTGAAATAATCAAATACCAACAAATTTCCTTTGGTTTCTTTTGAAAATAATGAAAATGAAACTAACATTCATGAGATTACCGTGTTGGATTCAAAATACCGTAAATGCAATGGTAATTTTAGGGTAAATAACATCAACACATTTAAGAATTATGCCATTAAAGGGATACCTAAAAAAATATATTTTTAAATTTTTTATTTTTAGAGTAGAAGGAAAACAAAGCATACATAGACAATTTTTTTTAAAATAACAGAAAACACATACTAACAAGATGCATTAGAAACACTACTATCAGTTTTAATGATTAGAAAAATGAGACCATCTATCATTTGTAAAGATTGAAAAACAAGAAAATGTGAAAGCAATGGAACAATGAACAAATTACAATAATTCCTCTTTATATTTGTGTTAATTTCACAAGATTTCTATTTTAAAGTAAATATGAGGGGGAAAACCCCTATATATAGGCCTCTTTTGTGCCTAAGATGGTTATATTAGTTACAAAAGAACTGAATATATGGAAACTATCACCACAAAAGTTCCTCACATTCTAATAAAACTAAAAAATATTCCCCATCCTAAGAGGGGATATTTCGACATCTTGAGAAATACTAAAACATTAAATTCATTTGAGGAAAAGCTTGACAAATGGCTATCTTGATCTTGAGGTGCTAGTATAGGATCCTACTGATGTGGATGATGATGAAACTCCTAATGTGGTAAAAGTGGGAAGTGAAACCATATAAATTAAATAGGGAATACTTCCTAGTGTAGCTAAAGAAGAAAAAATTCCAAGAGGGGATGAAGAGGAAGAAACTCCTATAGTGACCATATGTGGCTTGTTGGTTGCCTGCTTCTCAGCTTCTATTTACCCCTTCCATGCCTTAGTGTATTTATTGTAATTAATATCAATCAATTTAAAATTTATAATGGGTTCATTTAGTAACTTGATGGTGTAATATGACATTGCATCATGATAGTTTAAGAGAGGTCTTATGGCCTCATTGATTTCCACAACCTTCTATATTATTTGATGGGTTGATGATACTAAGTCCACCATCACTTGCGAAAAGGTTAATCCATAAGCTAGAGCCTATTTTTTGAAATTTATAATGAAATTTTGGATCTTGGATCTAAAATCATCCTTGTTGATAATGATTCCATCTCCATTAGTAAGGTGTGTGATTTCAGCTTCTTTGAGTAGAGTTATAACTCTATCACCTAGTTGTGTGAGAGACTGGACCAAGGATCTCATGTCATCAATCCATTAATTTAAGGCCTTCCTTTTTCCAATGATTTAGGATTGATCAGTTCTCAAATCATTTAAGGGTATTAGGTTCAATTCCTCAAATTTATTCATCTTAATGATCTTGACCAAGTTGATTACGTTATTATCATAAACCTGGTAAGTGATCTCTACCTTAATAATTCTATTGTAAAATTCAGCCCCCTTTACTTGACACTGAGATAAAGTGTTCAAGGTGTCAAACATAACCTCAACTACCCATTCTAACTTAGTGATGGTCTCCTCTGGTAATGTGGCTTTACTTTAATATTATAGTTCAATTATTCTCTATTGCATTCCTTTCACCAATTATGTCGTTACATCACCATATGCCTTCAAAGCTCATAGGGTGTCCTCTACATACTGTTATCATTGGCTAAGTTTAGCTCTATTTTTCTTGGTTAGTGAAAATAGTTTATTTTCATACTCATATATAATTGTTTGATTTTGGTTAGTTACTTTCCTTTTGGTTAGCCTTTTCATTGCTCCAAATTCCTTGTCAAACTTTAGTGAGACCTATGGGGGTCTACTATAACCAAATATTGCCTCTCTATTGTGTCAAACTACATTAATTTTATCCAATATTTATCTAAAATTTCACCTTGAGGCTAAGTAGATGGTGGAAATTGATGAAATAGTATCAATTCCTAGAAGGTACATGTTTGAGAAGTAACTATGGAGGTGACTAGGATGAAGTTAGGACTGGGGGATGAGGTGGGAAGTGTTACTTATAAGGATGATGAATAAATTGTGCTATCTAGAGAACTTATAGGGGATAAAGGAACTTGAGGTATAAAAAAAGTAGGCTTCCCCTTTCAAAATTAAGGATTGGTCCTAGGAATGGGCTTGGGAAAAATTGGGGGTAGACTTCCCATCATAGAGACCTTCAAAATGGATGACAGATCAAAAGGATTAGTAGTGGGAAAGGGTGTAGTTATGAACCTAATCATAATCATAATGAGGGGCCTATAGGGCATTAGGCTCACATTATCTAGTGTTGTGGGCTCATAGAATATACCCCAGGGTTGGCTACTTAAAAATAAGGGAGGAAAATAAACACATTCTTGATTAGTCATACCTAGTTCCTCCTTGACAAGAATTAGGGGAGATAGTTATGGTGTAGGATTTATTGGTGTTGTAGTCAGTGGTGTTACTCCTTCCACCAAATATGAATGAGGTATTATTTAGGGTTATATAGACAATGAGATAACCTTGTGGAACTAGGATGGGGTGTTGGATGTGATTTTAAAAATAGAGATCTTCTCAATATATTTTTCAAACTTAGCTCTTCCCTTCCCCAAAGTGGGAGACAATGCTTTCAATATCCTTTGACTAAGTTGAGGGTCAGTTGGTCTTCTTATTCAGTACTAACAATATGAACTCTAGATGTAGATGGACCTACCTAAGTACTCTCAAGCTTGAAAACTTCATAAAAACATGCATCTTTTAATCTTCCCTTAATAATAGGAACATTAACATCTTTCAATATTTGTTTTACCTTTTGATTATTAGAAGCATTGATATAGAACCTGTCTTCATCTTCGGGCTCAAGGTGGTATGTAATGTTTAAGGTTGGCCTATGTTTGATGCAATGCTTCATTATTACCTATTATCATCTCTTTCCAAGATGAAAGTAGGCCTTTTCTTGGTATCGGTAATGATAGAGTTCCATTTTTCTATTTGGAACTAGCTAATGTTAGATAGTTGAGGATGAACTAATCCTCTCCTTTTATTTTTACATAACCTATCTACCCTTATGAGTAACTGAAAAGTAATTTTTTTCTCAGCCATCTTATCTATAACTATAATGGGAAACCTAAGGGGTGTTGTCTTGATTCTAACTATCCTATAATTATGAAATCTAGGAGTACTAGTAGGTTCCCAGGGTACTCAGGGTTGCTCTACTCTTATAATCTAGGCATGGGACTTTCATGGATTTCAATATACACTATAAGGTAGACATGTTTAGCTATGGCCCTAATCTCTTTACTATAATTATACACTCTAACCTTTGAGAAGGTATGAAGAAAATCCATTTGAGCTTGGGATCCCTATTGATGAACAGAGGAAACTTTTGGTAGTGCAAATATCATCCACTAAGTAAGACATCATGTAAAAATGATCCCCTTGATTGGCCATAACTTTCCTGATTTGTGCTACAATGTTACAAGATATAATTTTACCCAAAGGGTGAGTCCTGTCATTAATTATCATAAACAAAAGTGGAATCCATTTCTCATCTACATGACCTATATTTTTAACCCCATGTAGTTAATTAATCATGGGCATCCCCATTATTAACCCTTTTATGAATTGGGTGGTTTTAAATATTAAATTTCCTTTGTTCTTAGGTTAGTCTCTTAAGATCTCCTGGATATCATGGGTGTTTAGCTATTGAGTCATAGTTTCCTGATTTTATACAATATCTAGTTTGGTCTATTCATAGTAAGCTTGAAAGGATAAACTAGATATGAAGGTAATGTCTTGGCCTAATGTCAAATATTTAATCATATTATTAATGTACCTAGAATTTAAAAACATATGGTAGACCAAGTATACACAAGGGAGTACCTGTAGGTTAGATGCCACTTTGTGTAACCCTATAGATTTGAGTGCAAGAATGTCTAATTATCATTTGCCCCATTTGATCCTTCTTCATCATCACTGTCTTAATCCACATTCTTATCTACTAGGTAGAATAAGTCATTATAATGTTTATCTTTGGTAGCCAATGTAACAGATTTGAAATTGGTATACCAGAAGATGATATTTATCCCATAAGAGTAGAGGAATGGGACTTGTTCTTGACTATTAGATTCAGATGTTTTAGCTTCAACCATGTCTTAAAGTTATGTGATTGATGAGAATACAAATTTATTTAATGGTGTAAGAATGCACAAAAGTCCTTAAAAATATTATAGAATGCTTCAAAATTATTAATAGATAACAACTGAAGGTGAACCTTTTGCTTTGAGATAGTAAGATTTAAACTCTTAAATTCAGAATTTGAACAAAATAATATGAGTCATAAAATTCAAGTACTTTAATTTGATTTGATTTAAATCCTAGGTGGTTCTTTAGTTTTACTCTAATGGCTTAGTAATTCTATTTTGAGAAACCAACCAATCACTGCCTTTACTTTGTCCTTGTGGCCTATCTTCATAGGCTTGACCTTTTCAATGAAGTGAATTGGCTATATATCCACAAAAATGAGCCCCATCAACATCTAATTCAAACCTATAATCAATGCTTTATGAATAATTATATGACAACTAGGCGTTATACTTGACATGTGTTTAACACTTAGCACTTTTTCAAGAATTTTAGCCTTCCATTTTGAATATTGAACCATCTAGGTGGATTGCACAATAGTCTATGAAGTGTCACCTTTTTATTGTATCACTCTTTTTTAATCATTGCATGGTTTGACGCCTTTAATCCTTTGGCTGACATGGCCTTAGAATTTTTACTAGTTTTCTAAGTGGAAAGCTCTTATTAGCTCATGCTATTGTGGGGATTTGTTATATGTAATTTTTAATGGACTCGATTATGATGAACCTTTGCTAAGTATCACATTTTGATTTGATCTTGAAGTCACTAGGTTTCATGAATTCTTTTGATAGTGTTATCTCCATGAGATAGGGGTCTATATGACCTCATCCCATTGCTCCCAATCATCAGGTGGCTTACACATCACATATAGCTACCCAAAATTATGAGACCATCATCCAAGTGTCACCTTGTCATGAAATCATAATACTATGAAATTAAATAAATTGCACCTTAACCATGGGGGCATGATCAAGTGCCAAGTGGCATGATGAAATAAGATCACATTATCATGAGACTCAAAAAATAACTTGGAAAGCTATGACTAGGCACCATATGGAATGTTCTAATTAAGTCATGGGGTTGTGAAATTTTTAACTTCTTCATGAGCTTAGAACACCATGACTGAGTGATAATTGGCATACTTTGATTTCAGTCGAAGGGTTAATAAATGTGTAACTGCTTCATGGGATTAGAATGCCAAGACTAAGTGACAAGTGGCATACTCCCATTGAGTTGTTGTGGGATCATGAAATTTGTAACTTTTTCATGATATTAGAACACCACAACTGAGTGACAAGTGGCATAATCCCATTGAGTTGTAGGGTCACTTAGTTTTTTAAATCCTAAGTGATATGTGACAAATTACAAAACTTTATGCAATTAAGTGACTAGTGCATGCGATATTGCCATGTGTATATTGAGTGTGAGTTGACATCAGGATCTTCCCAAATAAATAGGTGCAAAAGTTAGTAAATCAAAAGATAAAAATAAAAGGGGACAAGTCTAAATTCATAAACCATGAGCACAAAATCTAACATGGACTTTATTCTAAGACTTAAAGTTAAGGTACATCATATTCTCAAACATGAATTTTTCCATAGTTAAAGCTAGACTATGATTCATAAACCCTTAATTAAGTAACCCCGATCAATTTTTAAGGATCATATCTTGGATATTTTAATGTAACCCTTGTAAAATTACTTATAAACAATCCAAATCATTAGAAACCTTAACGGATTAGACATCAATGAAATATTTAAAATTACCTCATTAATCACTTGTTATGAACTAACATGATTAATAAATCTTTCAATTCATATAAAGGGGATTTTAGTCATGTTGTACCAATGTTAAGGTATATATTAGGGTGAATGATATTAATTTTTCATGGGGTCCCCATTTTTGGAAAATGGGGCATGTTGATCTCAACAATTATTCCATGATTTAAAGTAGGAATTTTACTTGTGTGTTTAATTTTTATTTTCATAACTCTAGATTTAGTGTGTTAAAGTGGTATAAAGTTTATATATGTCATAATTATGGACTATACTTTGAGGATTTTCAAGATCTACAATGTAGTATGAGGTAGATCAATATTTATATAAAGAATGACTACACCCCAAGGAGTTCCCTTCAAGCGTGGAGGTGAGAGGGATAAAAGAGAAACCCATACATAATATGATTGGATTGAGGTTGAAAATAAATATATTGAGATTTGAAATCATCATGCTAAGTGGGATGTAATGTTGATAAAAAAAGTAAATAATTACAAAAAATAATCAGTATCATCTAGGCAAATGAAATAAATTTATGGGACTAAAAAATAGACTGTACTATCTAGCCCAATGTAGTCATATAAAAAAATATACAATAACATGTTGGTTGATATAATTTATCAAAAATGTGGTGGTAATGGTAGCTATTAAAATACATGACTATATTAGGTTATTTGATACAATCTAAAAACACATAAAATGGTGTGGAGCTAGCCTATATAGTTAATAATATAACATATAAAGTAGTAGGTTAGTTGATATAGCTAATTTATAAAAGATATTTTGATTTTTAAAATTTGGTGAAGTTACAAAAAGGAAGAAAAGCATGAATATGATCTAGATAAATATAACATATGATTCCCATCGAGTTCACTAGAATTTATTCATGGTCTAAAATTACCCTATACCTATCAAATCCTAACGGAATTAGAATCACAGAAATA